>OY796656.1:121065555-121425234 GCA_963680705.1 Rhagium mordax
AAATAGATATTTAGTGGCCATTGGCGATTCCATCCACTTCACTATAAAACATAATTAATTGTAATTTATTTATTGTCTCAATCTCTAATCACTTTATTTACTGGATATATAATAATTAACTAGTGATATTAAACATTGTTCCTGGGACAGTTGTAGGAATTAAAGTAAATGTTAAATGTTAGTTTTCCTTAGCAATTTTTCAAATAAAGAAGGCAACCATATTTTTTACTGTAAGTAGGCCTAAGAAGCAAGATATGAGCCACCGGAACGATTAACAAGGGTATATCAGAGATCTGATATAAATTGTTGGCGTCATAAATAACGAAATTTATATCCATTGATTTCGATACCATTCATGTCAATTTTGTAGGTTTATCTCTACAGTGATTCATATTAGGAGTCGTAATTTATGACTCGTACATTTAAATATGAAACTTACCTTTATAATTAAATATCAAATGAAAATTTGTACTGAAAAATTCAGCAAAGCTTAGTTAGAGTCAGAAAATTAAAATTTAAGATGGGCCTCTAATTTAACACTTAAGGTTCTATTTTTGTATAAACCTGGCTTTCACAGTATCTGAGGCAATGGAGTGAATGATGGCACAAGAAAGCTATTTGTTGCTTTAGTATAATAAAATTTGGTAGCAGTGTTAATTATTTTAGTGACGTAATTGGCACATTATCATTATACCAAGCGGTGTAAGGCACTTTACAGATAAATCGCAATTTGCATTACCGCATTTATTTATTTTATCCAAAGAGTTGAAGAGAGATGATCCAGACAAGACATAAAAAATCTAAGAGATTATTTTTATTACACCTATTCCCAATTCAAACGAACTGGAGACCAAAAAAGAAAAACTAAAAATTTATATTAGTCGTTGACTCTCATTTGCTTCCAATTTTTCTAAATCCGCAAATAATTCAGGAGTGTAATAAATTACAGTATACAGGTACCTACCTACGGAACACTGGCTATTAAGAGTTGCAGATCTATGATAAGGCTTTGGGCTCTCACAACTTGATTCGAAACTAAGGCTCATAGAATGTGTTTGTCCAGCAGGCGTGCCGCTAGAACCCCCTGAGCTTGTGCTACCGGATGAAACGCTTGACATTGATATAACTGAATGGGGCCGTTTCACATTCCGACACGACTCAATGACTGGACCTACAATGGAGTTGCGAAATCTTGGAACGGCTATAGAGCAGAAAAACATTGTTACAGGAAATTTTTGGAAATGTTAAAAGTTAAGGATTAAGCAAGAGGTGGTTCATGCACTTTCATTTCATATCAATGTTATTATTCAAATTAAAATAAATAAAAAATTTTGGCCAAATTGATACGAATTGACGTAGCAAAAACATTTGCACCAAAGCATTAGTTACCATTTCTTTTATATACCTTCCCACGCCTATCACATGCATTGTTAGTAAAATAAATACTCTGATCATCATCAGAGCTGTAATAAATAGTCTCATCATCATCACTACCGTTAATGTCATAAACACTATGTACAACTCTAATAAACAGAGATCTGGAACCTAAAGAGTAACATGCAGAAGTGAATAAGAATAGAATAAACTAAGAAAGCTTTAGCAAGTTACTTACTTCGACTTAGTTGAGCGAAACTAATCGACCTGTCGCTGATTTGGTTACCACTAGGCCGAATGTCCAAGCACGGTTTATTCCCAATGCCCATTGAAGACATCTCAGCCATTCTCACAGCTATAAAATTAACAGATAAACATATCACGTGCCAGTTTGGTGTTTCATTTAAATTAACCTTATAGGCTACAAGTTTTCTCCTATCTGTTCAAGTTCAAAAGAGTGTTCAAGCATGTTTCTTCTTTAGAAACAAAAATATCAAGTACCTACTTTCTGTGATGGACACTAGGCCATTATCAAATGTGGTGTTGTTTAAAAAAATCGTTGAAAGAGAAAGTATAAAACTCTACTAAATACTAACAATCAATAACGATGCAGCTCTTAGATGAGAAATGATGCAGTCAATGGTCTTTGATTATCACATGAAATTATGATATGAAATATTAATGCTGTTTCAAAACGGGCAAAAATTAAAAGCTACTCACTTTAACCTTAATAGACTTCACCGTATTTCAATACACATAGTCGTCTGACCATTAGAGAATGAGTTTAGTATGATCGATTCCATACTCCTTACCTCTATTATTAATAGCTTGTCGCCAAAGCAGCTGCGATAATTCTTCGGTCCATATTTTCTTAACGTCCTCGGTCATCGATTGCAAAGTAAAAGTGTCATTTGGTTTGCGCTTTCTGAACCATATCTCGAACTTGGTCGGGCTTTCTCCGATTCTTGCAGTTAGACCAATGTCTGTCGTCTTTATACTATTTTTGTAAATGTACAAGTCTAGATTCTGCAATAGGTTAAACGACACTTAAACGTGGATTCTTAAATATCAACTAGTAACCTACCTTACGGTCAGGGAACCTTCTAGCTTTACTAAATAGTATCAATTCTTCAAACAAAAACACTTGGCGAAGAGACTTCTTTCCGCTGCGTCCTTCCCAAACCAAAAATTCGTTTTGTCTTATAAGCCTCCCCTGTTCTTTTAAATTTACCTAATAACGAAAAATTTAAAAGTATAAATATTAAGAAAATTATATGTGGTAACTTACGTCGCATTCCCGAATTGAATCCATGGCAAGTAAATCGTTTCCATGCCGCAACTGGAACCTTACCATTTCTTCAGCTTGTCTAAGATCTTCAATTTCTTGTACACCTCTATCTGAAGAACTGAAAGATGACATCGGACACGCTTTCATCATTTGTTGAAGCAGCAGGGCATACTTGCCCATCCTTTGAACTGGCTTTAGTAAGTAGCTGGCCAGGTCCATTTTATCTCCTAATTCTAATTGTTTACTCTAAAAATGTATAAGTTTAACAATAAATGTTGATTAAGTGAAATTTAGTGTATAATACCTACCTTAAAAAATAATGATCCGTATTCAGACATTAACGAATCTGACTTTGGTTTATTCTTATTGTACAGTGCATACAAGTAAAACCTCATGTCGTATTTAAGAAAGATTTGACCAACTTGTAGGGGGTTATTTTCGCATTCTTCTAGTTCAGTCAGGAAATGTTGACTATGGAATTCGTATATTTTCTCTACATTCCCGAAAACTGTGTTTCTCTGACCTCTGAGAGCTTGAGGTATGTCTTCTCTCTGTAGCTCTGGTATATAATTAACTATAATATAATCTAAAGATTTTACGTAATCTCGTTCGGTTTCTATCATTTCTTTTATAATATAAGATATTGTTCTAAAATAAGAAAATAATGTAGGTATTTTATAATAAAATTATCATCGCATTACGTTTAGCTTACTTTTGAGTCTTTGGGTCCATATTATTATACAAGGCATCGGAAGGCAGGTCTAAAGTGGAGGCATGGCAATAAAGGTGGTTATTCGCAGATACTGGAGGGACTTTTCTTCTTTCCTCTGGGTAGTGGTCTTCCTCAATGTCATCACTACTGCTGCTAAAATAGGTAGTCGTGATTATTTGTCCTCATATTTTGAATACTCAGCGAAAATTGGATACAAGTATAAGTGCAAATTATTAATAAATTTACTGTTAGTTAGTTTTGGAATGAGAACAAAATTAGCTTTGGAAATTTGACCTGAGATAGTTTACTAAGGATTTTCATGTTGCCATTAATTGTAGATAAAGACCGACCATAGGATTACTATCAACGTCAGTCCTTCATTCGCTGCGTTCCTTATCGGCATGATAAATAATGAATGAAGGAGCCACCGTATATTGAAATTTGGTTTACAGGAGAGTATCGGCTAGAAGAAGTATCCAACTGCTTTTGAGAAAAATTAATCGGCAAATACAGAACTGACTCTAAAAGCTTATTATTTGCAGAAAAGTTCTCAGGTTCTCTTTTGCGATGAATATTTTAATTTTTGACGTTTCAATCTCCTGGCCGTGGTCTACCCTTCAGTTGAAGACAAAATGGTCACGGGATATCAAGAATTCAAAATATTCAATACGAAAGAAGCCGAAAATTCTTCTACAAAAGCAAATATGGCAGTTAAGAAATGCTTTTGAACAGTTTTAACAAACCAGGATAAAGTTGGTATTATCGAGAAAAAATTTAGCCCATTCTTGTGTAAAAAAAGAGAGTTACTCCTTTGAAAAATTATTGGAAAATAGTTTGGAGAATGTGCAACAATTATGTAGACACGCATTTACCTGCTTGTAAGGAGTTTAACGCTATTATTAATTTCGATATAAATTTTTTATCTTTACAAAAATATTTTTATTCTAGGAAATTAACTCCATTCTTTGTGAGGCATGAACTATGCAGCACCTTGACTACTGACTATCTACTTATGGTCAAACCGTCAGATAAAGAAGAAACAAACCTTTTCACAAATCCGTCGCTCCCTTCTTCAATAATGCTATCCTGCTGATTGTCCGTATGATCTTGGTTAGATCCAGTACTCGAACTGCCAGCACTACATAAAGCACAACTTTCCCTATAATATTGACATGAACATGTTCTTTGCAGTTTCTTCTTGCTATTATACACACTTTCATCACCAACCGAATTATCGGTGGTCGAAACGCCACTATCACACCGATTACAGTCATCGTGTTCGGAATCGATTTTTTCCAACAAATTCTCGACACTTTCGCGTTCCTCCTTAATGCCACCTAAAGTTCCGCTATTCTTACGTTCTAGAGTGTCCTTTCCACTCCCGCTATTATTAGTACACGCACAAT
Source organism: Rhagium mordax (assembly GCA_963680705.1). NCBI lineage: Eukaryota > Metazoa > Arthropoda > Insecta > Coleoptera > Cerambycidae > Rhagium > Rhagium mordax. The sequence goes on from OY796656.1 coordinate 121,070,336, forward strand.
TTTGTAATGTTTGTATGTATTTTTTCTTGAGTTTGTATGACATAGTGTTTTCCGTATCGGATTCGCAACAATTACACATTTCTCCCGCTGCATGATGATTGCAGTGGTAGATGAAGGCAAGGGAGCTAACAGATCGTCTTCTTATTTGGGTATATTGGGATTTTGCTGGAGTACTAGACGCGCTTATTTCGTCCGGTACATATGGAGGGCTTTTATCCTGGTCGTTCCTTTCTTTGTCCGGTGGTTGAGTTGGATCCAAGACGTCTTCATGCTTTTTGGCTGTCTGAAATTGAGATTTACGTCTTAGTAATGTAATTAGTAATTATATTTGTTAGGCGTAGAATTAAGATAAGATAGTTAGGAATTTAAATTTTCTGTGTACTCCATACACTTCTCAATGGTAACAATCAGTACACACTTAGAAATTGATGACTAATACTATATGTGATTACATATTAAGTACTAATCTCACACCTCTAACCTATTTTCAGGTATGATAAATTAAGTTATAGTTAAATGTGCAAATCGTGCCGATAAAACACCTTAAAGCCTAACTCCAAACATTTGAGATAAGAACAGCAATATCTTTTTATGCCTTCCGTTTTCGTAAACAACGGTTTTATTACCTACACGATTAAAATATACTTTGTTTTTATTTAATATAATTTACAATAATAACAAAACTATCTTGATTGATAAATCTCTAAAGCGTCAACATTAAAATATGATTAATCCGTCTCTCATATAGTCGCTATTTTAAAGGAAAATATTTCATAAAAATACGTCATATGGCAGAACAAATTTGTCACCATTTTAAAGGAAAATACTTTATAAAAATATGTCATATGGCAAAACAGATTTTTTTTGCAGAATTTATTTTCTGAGAGATCGAGGAATATGAAAAATAATATTTCTCCAGTAATTAAAGTCCGCATCGGGAATAACGCCGATCCTTAAGTATTCAAAAAATTGTGACTTAGTATTATAGAATCCATTAAATGATCTCAAAATAAAAAAACCTGATGACTTAAATCAGGTGAATAAGCCGACCACACAACTTTATCCTTGATTGAAATCCATTGTTCGTTTTGATTACCTTGTATCAAAAATCGAGTTTTTCTTAATTTGGCATGAAACTTCTTCTTGTAAAATTACTTAATTTTTAGTCATACCCCTTTATGAGGGCTTCTGGGACACCCTGTATGTAAAGTAACGTGAATATAATTAATATATTATTGAATTGTCCGTGCTATTTGAATTCATTAATTCACACCTGTTTTTGTAATTTTGTAATTAAGTAAATCATTAGTGATTATTTAATATATTTTTAGTTAAGGACCCGTAAAGGACCAAAAGAATACCAATAGCGTAGTGGACTAAAACATAAGAGTAATTACATACATTCCATCTTTCTTTATATTAAATACTATTAAACAAAATTGTTATTTTTGTTTTTGTGAAGTGTAGACATTTTTGGCAATTATTAACCTATACCACAAAATATCAACTTTTATTTCTATAATATATAATATACTTTTCCACTAAGTAAAGATGCTTATATTATCGAAATTTAGCATCTTAAAGTAAGAATGCAAACAGTTGAGGTTGTTTGATCAAGGGAACTGTTAAACACGATTAGATATCTCGGTACAAGTATAAAGAGGTAAGGTGTTGATAATTTTAAATAGAAAACTTAGATTAAACAAAATTTGTCTTGTCTTATATTTATGATGTAATAATTACGATTTTATCTAATTTTTAACAAAATCAAACATCCGTTGTTCTAAACAAGTAAAATGAGGTTAATAAAATATAAATAGCAAAGTATTACTGAATAGTAGAATACGGAATAAGGTATATAATTCAAAAATGCTGATAACAGGTTGTTGTTGTTCAAAGTTAGAAAAATATGAACCTCAAAATTACTTATAAGTATTTGCAATGAGTTAAAATATAACGTGAAAAAATTCCTAGTTCATACCTTACAAATTTGTTCAAGCTTTTCGTTTCCTGATTTTTCTGCGAGCTTAATAAATTCCTCTAGTTCCTTTCCGTCTAGATCCTCTGGAACAGCCTGAGAGGATTCCTGACAGGATTCAAGCAATAAAAAACACCTAGAGCTATCCTCGATCCTTTCTCGTGTGTCCTCCAGCTTCTCCCTGAAGGCTTTCATTTGGATTTGCAGGTTGCCAGCCAGTTCCTTAAGATGTTGACCTTTGGAGTCCTTGATATTTTTACATTCTTCGTGCAGATCATTCGATTTCTCAATGTGTCGCTGAAAACGAAAAACGAAAATTATTATTTTTGGCCAAAAATGTGTTGGTCGGGAGATTTCAAACAATCTACTGTCATGTTGGATGTTGGCATTAACCGGTTTCGATTAACTTGTCTTATATAAATGTTTCGAGGACAATCTAATCAAAGATCGTCTACATGGTGTACTGAACAAAAATATAGATACTTAAATGTAAACATTGTAATAGGATAATAAATTTGACAAAATTTGTCATGACAGAAATTTCAAATTAATTTATGTATTGATTGAATGTTATTTTTAAAATGAAACGCGAGTTATTTTTTGCTTTTAATATACTTTCAAAGTGCCTTCAACTATATTCAAATATAAAACTTATTTCTGTTAATTTTGGATTAACGTTTTAAATGTTTGGTTACTTTTCTGGCTCAACTTTAAATCTTATTTATACATTGTAAAATGTAGCACAATAGCATGAACAGAACTCTATTTTTGCTACATTTGAATTTTAAATTCAAACTTTTCTTCGTTAAATTTTTGGTAGCTGTAAATCATCACCATTGAAAATTATCATTTTTTTTTTAAATTAATGTTTTATTATTTTTCTTAATTATTAATTATTAACAATGAAACTAAAAAAATTAATTAACAATGTAGAAACACAAATTAAGGCACAATAGGTACATTTCAACAAAGAACAACGACGAAATGTAACTAAATAAAATTACAAAAGTTTCCAAGAAAGTAATAAATTAATGCTAATACAAAAAAAAAAACAAATTTCTTTCCATGATGATGGCTCACAGCTATACAAGTTTTAACAATAAAACAGTTTAATACAAAAAAAGAAATGCAGTAAAAAATACCGAATGTAAAATAATGGACTTGATAATGGTTGCAAAAGGACGAAACGTCTTATAAGATAACATTTTATGCTATCTTGTAAATAATAAAAAACCGCCTATAAAAGTATGTCTAATTTTTCGATATCTTTTCAAACAACGCTAGAAAAAAATAGAAAATTCAAATGTTTTTATCTCCAAAAAATAGGAAATTTTTTTATTAGGAGTAAAAGTGATACTTTTGTGGCTTATAGCTCTTTTCTCTATGAACCAACTGTTTTAAAATTTGGAACATGTATATAAGACTTATTTTCCAATTTAGTGACTTGTATATCCAAAATGGCCGACTTCCGGTTTCGACGGAAATAAAATCAAATTCGATTTTTTATATGGAACACCCTGTATAATTATTTTTGGAATCTACTGACTAAATTCTATCTGATCATGTTATAAAATTTGCATTTTTTCAAAAATAATTTTACAATTTTAAATTTAATTTTTCAATTCAGAAGGCTATGACTTGGGAAAAATTTATCTATCTCCATTCCGTCATTCACAAAAATAATAATACTTAAAATATTAATTATTATATTATTGATAAGAAAGGCAATTTTTTTTAAATGAAACGTGTATGGACCATCCGCAACATTAGATAGGGCCGATTCTCGTGGCCACCCGGTATGTAAATATTATAAATCGATATAATCACATTTCGTTCCTATTCTTCGCCAATGCTTAATTATTTCCTGCATTTTTCCTGCAAATAATTGCACTTTCATACGAACCAGCAAACACAGAACGATTGGTTGGAATATCGCACATGAAATAAAAATTATTGTTAAGAAAACCAATAATCACGCAATGATTATCACTGATCTATAAACGTTTTCTCTCAACAAACGACAATCTAATATTAATATTCACATGCATTTCATTCTACTTCCGGATATTTTATTAACAAATCACTTCCTAATAAACAATCGAGCCAATCTTTGCACGACACTTGGAAAATTGAGTCACGATTATTATTAAAATTGAAAAAAAATCCATTTGAAAATATCCACTATGATTGCTGGTGGCTGCTGAGTTATCATAAGAAAGTGACAGTTAACATATGCAACTAATAAATAAATAATAAATACTATTTTAATTATGAAGTAAAGCTTTCGGTTAGTTATCGACAACCGGAGAAACTTTATTTATTTCGTAAGTGATAACAATTGCTCAATTTCAAGCCGACGTTTGTATATTGTAGAAATTGTAGGATGTTAATCAAGCTGCAAAAATATATTATAGTAAATCTCCTTAATAGGAAAGCAATAGTAATCATTTTATTTTGAACGTGAAGGAAATAATAAAATATAACGCAGGCAGTATTTACGTCATACTTGCTCCAGAGTTTTTTAAGTACCGGTATAAATATCAAGAGAATGTTACATAAAACCGTTTAAAATTGGATCATTATTATGCGGAAGACCAAAACGGACATGTCAATAATTTCTATTCGTTTTTTATCGTTTTCGCTCGGTGGCTCGACGGATCGGATTTAAATTCTGATCGGAGCAATTCGGTGAAGTAGACTGAATCAATGGATACGCTCAGGTCACCATTTTTGAATTTAAAGCTGAGAGAGACATCTCGAAACAAAAAAAAAACAAAATGTTTAGAGCAAATAAATTTGGACGTGAAAATTGACAGAATCTTCAACCACTGATTCCACATATTGTTCTGAACTTAACGGCTGAAAACGACATCTCTTCCATTAGGAAATGTACGAGCAGAAAAGAGGTTTCCCGGTGGTCTTCCACGATGATTGTTGCTGTAAGCTTCTTACAAAGTACTTAAAGCAATAAATCTTCAAAAAAAGACAATTGTTCTTCAAATCATCAGATCTGAGAAAATATTAAAATCAAAATATATGAGTACAACCAAATTTTGCATCTAAATTTTGAAGAAAAACCTGACATGTGACAATATTCCTAATGGATAATTTTAGAAAATGACAAATATATTTAAATTCGTCTTATGGTGAATTGACGAAATTTTGAACAATTTATTTTTTTTGCCTAAATCTGTAAACAAAAAATTGTTAGAGCGGAATATGATTTTCAAAGGCAACTCTCTCTTCATACTATCAATACTTTCGTGTCCTTTCTTTTAATTTTTCGGCATTTCCAACTACAAGGTATTTACCGTCAATTTGCAGCGCAGATCAAGGTTGGATATCTCTTCACTGAAACGTTACCTTCAACTTTTGTCCCAGTACGCAAACGTTTTGCGACATTTTATTGCTGATACATTGAGCAGCAAATATGTCAAACCTGTAAGCATCTCCGAGTTTTTCGAAAGACGATAAAATACTCTAAACATGTGACTTTGCTCCGATTATAACCAGTTAGATTAGCTAACTAAAAGTAGAATGCTGTTACAAAAAAAATCTTTTTCTTTTTGAATATTTTTTATAAAATATTAAAATTCTTAACAAACTTACCCAAGCATTAAAGAAAAATGTCTCAAAGTCGTTAGCAACCTCCTTAACACCTACAACATCACCGGCAGAGCGTAGAAGTAAAATCAGACTGTTCAGTGTTTCTTCCCCGACCTTCCTAGTCCATGAGAGAAGCTGCAAACAAACAATTTAACGTTTATTAATCACTGGTTTCTCACGGCAGACAATTAACTAATTAAATATAGATAATACAATGCAGAGCATTTTTCCATCTTTATGCGAACTTCTACAGTGGTTTTCAACCCATTATTATGGAAATTTAATATTTTATCCTGTGGATTAACAGAATTATTCAGCTTCTTTCAATGGGTAAGCGTCAGTTTTGCATAGCACATTTAACAAAATGTAACTGAATAATTTGGTGCATGATATGTTTATCTTCCATCATAACTTGGGACTTGGATATATTTTGATGATGTGCGAACTTTACAGCTGCAATAATTGGTAATGAAAGTGACGGAAGATAGGGGTGTCTGAGATTAAACTAGTCAGAGAACAGTTTAATTAATTTGGAACATACTTCTGGATACAGGATGGCTTGGTGAACGGATGGGTTTCAGAAGAGGACTATTACTATATTTAGCCATTTCCGAGGAAATGTCTATAATCCAAGGAAAAATATTAAATTTGCTTGCTCAGGATTTTAGGAGGATCATTTTATTATGAAAATTAAGTTTTGATTCCAAAGAGTTTTCCCTCTATTTCAAATTTGAAAAATTATGGTTTTAACAAAAAAAATCTGGTTGATTACGACTAACGGAACGGAAATGTTCCACGTATTTTAATTTAAACGCACGATGTTTTTGACCTATAAAGAAAACATAAATGACAGGTGGATATGTTTATTTACAATAAGCCATTGAAAAAAAACTTTGGACATCAACGCCTTTATTTTAATTTTAGAAAAGTAATAATTACAGTAATCATCTTGTCGATGAAACTGCAAATTGGACAAAGTCATCTCTGTTTAATTATTTTGCTCCCAAACAGCGCCAACTACAAAATGGTAATCGAAGGAATATGTTAGGATATTCGTGCAGGTCAAAACGTGGCTATTATATTACTACGTTCAATTTATAAAATGAAAACTTAATTTGAGAAATGTTCATGGCTGATTGGCGTGAAAATGATTTTCTAAATTCAGTACGTTGGAATTTAAAAATCATAAAATAATAAAGAAATGCGTAGATTCACTAAATCATTGTGTAAATAAATAAATTTAGTGAAGCAATAGCACGCGCTGATAAATATTTCGATAACCATCAAAACGATACGTTAAAATGAAAACATGTTTTGTCAATGCTCCTTTAATGGACCTGCAATAAATGTGTCAAACCAGGCAAAATATGTACAGAAGAGAGGATATATAAATAATACATTTAAACACAAAATAAGGGAGATTCGTTTTGAATAAGACTAGTCAAGATAAAAAGAAATGCAGGAAACAACTACTCAGCGGGCAAATACCTCGACCTGAATTGGACACCTGCAAATCCTAATTGATAGCCAATATTATTTATCTCTTCCTCACCAGACATGGACCGGTTTCGAACTTATTATGTTCTTATCAATATGCCATAGGTAACTGAAAAGATAAATAACAAAGGCAAACCAAACAGTCCAAGACAGACTAAGCAAGACAGAAATAGTGAGAAATAAATGAACAATTGAATAAATTATTTTTCTTTCCAAGTTAATCCCATATCGAATTGGCAGTGAAATCTATTAAAATACAACGAAGCTTTTAAGAAAACAAACATTACTTTCCACTATATTAGATATTCAGACAATAGCCAACCACACACGACGAACCAGCATCGATCCGAAGGATGTTGTGGAACTAACACCAGTTAATTTAGGCGGCAGCGCTTTAATCCTTGGACACGCCTGATTATATTCAATTAAAATATACGTTCGCAAACATTATGTTGCGTAAACGGACAATGCAAATTTTGAACATGACAAATGTTAATTAAAATTATTATTTTAATAGTATATCAATTTAATAAAAACCTAGTTTATAATAATAGATGTGCAGAAGAGAAACGAAATTAATTAGTTAACAGCGTTGTGCATTACGTATGACACAGAAATAGGACTTAATCACAACATGACAGAGAAACTACTAAGTGTACCCCATCACTGTCAATCTCACTAATTCTATACAATATTTATATTATCGTGTTACTAGTAAGTTAACAATTATTGTCTATGTTTGTAGTATAATTATAGGTCTAAACAATTTGCCTAATTTCGTTGAAAATCGGTTTGATTGAAAGTCCTCGATTTCTATCAAGTGCTGCAGTCGTAAATATAAAGTGGCGTGTTTTCATTGAATTTTCGTTTGCTGGAAATTGCGGTCATGTTATTTCAATCACTGCTGATGCTTGGCTAGGGAATCTCATAGAGATTGAATTTCCTAAAGTATAATTAGTTTCTGCAAATCGAACTGATCAAAAGTATAGATCAATTATTATATCCACCCGACGAAGTTCTTTTATTCAGTAGAACCGTCTCCTAGTTACAAGATCCTGTTAGAATATAAGAATTTGGTGTCTCGTTTATTCTTTCAATCGTATTGCCTTTTATTACTAAATATGTTATTTATTTGAAGTTACACTGGGTAGGTTGATTTCAGTAGCATTGGAAGAAATATTCATAAATCGTAGTTAAACAAGCTGGGGGCAAAAAACAAAGCAGGAAAGGTGGCACAGAAATTAGACAACCCCCAAATGCAAAGCCAAGGCTCTCCGGAAGGGGGTTATACATTTGTAAACGCAGACAAACATCCATACACACCGAGATTGTTGAGTGATGGATTTGCAAGTAAGTCTTACACTATTTATTTACATGTTTATAGAATTTTACAGAAATATAGTGCATCTTAGTTTATCTGTTGTGTTGAAACTCGTTTAAACTTTGTTCAAAGCATGTAAATAACAGCTGTTCTGTTATTGATTATTTAAAAGATACATTCTACCATACATTTACTTTATTTACGCTTTTAATTTGCTTACGTTTGCTTTATTTTAGCGTAACTGACCCTTTATTTATGTGTGGCCCGTTGACCTCTAGTGCAGCAACAGGTGTTCTACAGCTGATCTATAGTAGGGCCAAAAAGAGTAGTCAGTAAATCAAAACATTCACCGGCAATTCTTCAAAGTATTTAGCTGTTATGGAATACAGAAGCTGCAGCTTTTTTTACCATATAATCCCATATAATTGAGAAAAATATATCAAGTTTTATCCGCCTACCAGAGATGAAAACCACAACTAGTTCCCCCTGAGTTTACTGACTACTCTTTTTGGCCCTACTATAGAAAGATTATTCTCCAATATGATATCCTTTTTTAACTTGTATTTATCTATTCAGTATGCCATACGTAAGTTTCTTGTTTTGTGGCAAATATTTTATTTTATCCTTGTTTTAGCTGAATTTATTTTTAATTTTATTTATTTAATAATCGGGTTTTAATTTCTTTCAGTAGTTTAAAATACATGGCAGTACCTTATCTGAAATATCTATCATGTCTATTTTGGTTCTTTATGTTTAGAAATCGTTTTAGTATGAGTAGAATAGTCCATTTTCTAAACATTGAAAATTCACCAAAGTTCTAACACCGTTGACTCAAAACCGATTTTGATTAAGTATTTTCTTTTCAAGTTTAGGAAAAAATTTATAGAAAATTTCCCCATGGGGAGAAGGTGTGCTTTTTATTATTTTAATTATTATTAACAAATAAGAGTTTTTTAATGCACTCTTAATTTAGGCATTTATAAATCTTTTATTTATTTAAATAATTGTTTGAACTTTAATACCATGAGGCTTTAGGAGTCGCAGAATCTGGCCTCAAAATCAGTCTAAATACAAAATGGCGTCTACAAAATGGAGCCGAAAGTTTAATTTTTTATTTCCTTTTTTTATTTTGCTTAGATGTCTGGGGATTTTTTAGGTCACTAATTGCGAATTTGATATTAAAACTCAACTAAAATAAAAAATGGGGGAAACGTATCAAATTTTTTATTCGGATTTTATTTCTTATATAGGGGTTTTTGGGTCGTTGAATTTTATGTTAAAATTTATCAAAAATGGGAAACGGTATTTAAGCGATGTATTAAAATCAATCCCAGATATATTTAAAATCAAAAATAAAATTATTTAGTTTTTAATTTCTTCTTCCCCTTCTTCTGCCAAAGACACTGTCGCTCGTGAATTAACTATTCCCACCACAATTAGTGCAAGCCATCGAGCATTAAAGGCTATTTTCCTACACCCAGAACCTGACTCGAAATCAGTTAATTGCCTTAAATCATGACCGACAGTGTCTATGGAAGAAGTAGGGGAAAATAAAATTCAAAACTAAATAATTTTTTACTTGAATTAATTTTAATAAATCAATTAAAATATAATATCCTTCATACTTATTTACTTTTTCTATCATTTGTTTCCATCACTTTGCAGACGCCGCTTTCCACTTTTGATAAATTTTAACATAAAATATGAGATTATTAGCGACTCAAAAAAACCCTAAATAAGAAATAAAATCAAAATAAAAAAAAATGTCCTTTTCCACCATTTTGGATCAGCCATTTTTGATTTTAGTTGAGTTTTAATGTCAAATTCGTAATCAGTGACCTCAAAAACCCCTGACATATAATAAAAAAATAAAAAAAAAAAAAGAATTACAGATTTATAGTCTGCGACACCAAAAAACTTTATTTATAAATCACTTTATTTAGGCTTTATTCAAGCATAATAACAAAAACCTATCCAATTTGATATACCTACTCACATTGATGTTTCATCTCTAAACATACAATTATTAAGTTTATTGAATCTTCTCTAATGCATGATAAAAATTGAATTAAAAATTACAAAATTCAAAACGTCTAAAATTAAATTATGGCAAAAAATTGTTTTTAACTTACCACAAATTCATTTATTATGGTCACCAACCAAAAAATAATGAATGAATTTGTGGTAAGTTAAAAACAATTTTTTGCCATAATTTAATTTTAGACGTTTTGAATTTTGTAATTTTTAATTCAATTTTTATCATATTAGAGAAGATTCAATAAACTTAATAATTGTATGTTTAGAGATGAAACATCAATGTGAGTAGGTATATCAAATTGGATAGGTTTTTGTTATTATGCTTGAATAAAGCCTAAATAAAGTCATTTATAAACAATGCATATCAAGCAAAGAAAGAGAATTGTAAAAAAAAACGTTATGTTATCAAGTTTCAGCCAATTGTTTAAATAAATAAAAGAATTATACATTTTTTAATTAAGAGTGTATTATAAAAATACTTATTTGATAATAACAATAATAGAAAAAAGCACACGTCTTCTTACCTATGAGGAACTTTTGTATAAACCTTTTCCGAAATTTCAAAAAAAAGATGATTAAAAATCGGTTTTGAGTCAACGGAGTTAGAACTCTTTTATTGGGTAAATAAATGGACTAGAGTATATTAGAAAAATAACAATTTAATAACCGTATTAAACTGTTAATACGGCTTGATTACAAAATAGCAAACAGCCGAGAATCCTATATTATTTATATCTCCGATCTCTAGGATCACACAAAAATTGACGTCTGGCACTTTATTTATGCATCCAGCTTTACATGCGTTAATTTCCTATTTCACAAATTTAATAATATTAAGTTTGTGGCTTTCTTATAGTGACGAAACGCTATCTATACTCCTCATAGGCATTTGATTGTTGCATTTTTTACATAAATTCTATAAACAACCCCTAGAAGTTTTTGAAAAGAGTTTCAATTAATTCCGCTTAAAGAGCTGTTATTTTGTTTCACACCAGATTTTCTTAAATAAAAATAGGGCATACCCCGAAAATGACAACTCCACAGCGAAAAAATCACTTCTTTGTAAATATCTAGTAAGTATAATAAAGTAAAAGTACATAATAAATATATTTTTATTATAAAGTTAATTTCTTTATTTGCTTTTTTGAAAATCGAAAGTACAATTTGTTGAAAAATTGTCAATTGTTTTCAACATTATATGTACCAGTCGGTTGGTCTGACAGTTCGATTATGGGTGTCTAACAATTTAATTCAATAACTTACAATCTTCTGCAAAGGACACTCGCGATAAGAACACAATAAATTTAAATGAAATCAGTCAATTTAATGAGATGGTATGGCAGAGGGCCTCATAGGTTGAAGAAATGCAATTTTTGACAAGAGAGTGAAAAAGAGCTAGATACTGTCATTAGGACATTAGGAAACATTAAAATCTGTATAAATGAAAAATGGCACCATAAATTATACTACGAAATTTCTTAATTAAAGTTCTCTCTTTAACAAGCAATTTGAATTTTTTTTCTCAGATTTACCTATATTATCAGATCCATTTGTTGAAAGATCATGATTGATTACGATTACCAAAATCAATTAATATTCCGACAATTTTTTGCTATGCTAGCGAAGTGAAACTTCGCTGTTTAGGACTACTTATAATAGTGGGCGAGTCCTGCGTTTGTCCCTGCCCCTAATATAAAAACACCAACGACCAAAATCGCGAAGTAAAAATAATAATTACAGAAAGGGAAACTAAATGTAAAAGTAACCTAAATCTTATTTTAATAATATAGTGTAAACATTATTGGCATTCGGCTTATACGAGGAAGAGTAAAAAATTTAATTAGTACGAATTGTATAGCTGTATGAGATCGTTAAAATGGCAATTAATTTTTTGCAATGTTACAGGTGTGTGGACACATTTAGTCAATAATGACTGATAATCACCTCATATTAAATAATAAAATGATTTTAATCACTCACAGTCGACTCAAATACAAATTAAACTTATCTATTACCTTAACCTGGCCATCACACCAAGAAACTATATTTCCGTTACTACAAATGAATTCGATAAAATCGTTAGAAAGTAAGTGACACAGAATCGAACATGTCAATATTGAAATACAATAGAAAACGTCCTAAAGTTTACATATTTTTTTATTTAATAAAAAATATATGGGATGGCCGTAAACGTATTGCCTACGGAATAACTCGGTTTTTATGAAAGATAGACTTTTGAATATTGGAAAGCTCACTTTCAAACGATCTTAAAACTCTTTGCTGCCCCCCCCCTCCCCGAAAACTTTTACTGAAAAGGAAATATTTGTTCCAAAACATTCCATTCAGTTTTCAAGATCTATTTTCAGGCTTTTGAAAAACCCTGTATAATGACTGATGACTACCCACCAATCCTTTAAGTGTTTAAATCAGAACACCTCCTCCAAGACTACCATTCCGCAAAGTATGTCTTCTTACAAACAATGTTTTAAACCAGAATACTATTCAAACGAAATAGTAATACATTCTAGAAACATGGGCAACTTACTTATCTTGCTCCACGCAAACCGCGTGGATAAGTTGTGCTTCTTAAACACATCATTATTTACATATATAGCAAAAATACGCAATGATTTGTACTGCTGATCTCCTCTCCGTCAGGCAACATGTTTACACGAATCCATTAGGGACATCATCAGGATCAGGATGTGCATGACCTTCTACAGTATCTAGTCAGATGATCTCGTTTTACTAATTTGTAGCTCTATTGATTTTTTCGACTATTTGTTAGTCATGTTTGCTTTGCCTTATTTTACAAAGTAGACATGATGACCGCGTAAATAATATTTACTATGTCAATTTACTATGCCAATATAATTTATCGTGGTCTGGGTAAATACTCCTTTTAATAGAGTGTTTAAATAGCTATTTGATATGCATTTACATCTTTATTAAAACGGACTCATTGATGAAGGGGTCACTGACTCTCAGTTATTGCACAATTGTGTCTACAAGCATTAAATAATGTTATATTGCAAATAAAATAAAATCGCAATAACAAATTGATTTCGAATGGTTTTATTTTACATATTTACATATATTATTCGAGGCGAGTTCCGCCAACGTTGATATCATCTGGAAATACTTAAAACGTGATTTGATCGTCTCATGTCAATATTTTCTATTAAATAAAAAAATTTAAATAGTAAACGATAATCTGTATCGAATGTCCATAAGATACAAATATTATTGCAATAAAATACTACATTTGTTCATTCGGTCTTAAATTACAAACTGAAGCAAAAAACAATGTGGGTATCGTGTTTGGGGTATCTCATGGCTCTGTTTAAAGGGCTATAATTATTTATCCGTTTGTTTCTTGTTCTATTGGGTATTAAGCCACTTATCTGCAAACAATCTAAAACCTCTGTGTCAAAGAAATATACTGTCGGCGCCATTTGTCTGATTTATTTACAACCTGGGAATAAAAAAATTTAGGATTTGTATATATAGGTATAATACTATGTATCATGTGTATTTATATTGCATTATGCGTTACACCTATTTTTATAAATGATTCAAAATTAAAATAGATATTTCCATTTTAAATGAGAAACGGTAGATAATTACGGTGAAATATTTATTATGATATTTATCTTGTAACGATAATTAAATTTTATTTTTATCTGAGAAACATTATGTTAGTGACCTCGTTACTTGCCTATATTTTCTAAAAAACGCGCCTGGTAAATTAAACCAAGATCATCAAAATCCATCCAACAAGTTTTACGGAAAGGATTAAAAATGTTTCAAATGTTTGTCCTCAAAAAATCCATTTCTTATCCAAGAGGCACAAAACTGTCATTTTAATAATCCAAAATTACTATATAAAAAAATCAATTTAAACACCTTAGAAATTTCCAGCAGATATTACAAATATGAAGAGCTTCGTTTGAGAACAAAAGTTCCTATGAAGGTACCCCCGCAAAATAATAATAAAAAAAAGTTTAAAACTGTGTCCGGCCTAATAAAAAAGTACGCCAGTGCATCGATCCAGCATTTTTTAAGTCCATTTTATAAAAAAGAACTCTTGTAAAGACTCCGTTATAAACAATACTAAATTATGAGTATGAATATCAACTCATTCATTCTCTCCATGTTATAAAATTTTACACGTAGTTAATCTTTATCAGCTTTAAGCGAGTTTTAATTTCCTTGTTAGTTACCAAATATTTGACTGGGGAATTTTGTTTTGATTTATCTCGAAAACCACCGGTTTTAATAAAAAAGTGAATACTATAAAAAGTACTTAGAATTAAACGTACTTTAATAGTACTTCCAAAGTTCCAGTTATCGAAAAATTTATCTCCGGCGTCGCGACGCCTTAGACGCCATTGTCATTGGCAACATTTGAAAAAACAAAATACCGTCACTAAGAATATCTAACGACTGGCGTCTACGGAATTTGCATATCTCTTTTCGTTACCACAGAAACTGCCTGGGGAGTTTTATGTGAATCACCCTGTACTATATGTAAATCAAGATTGAGGATTTAGAAAATTGGCTCTTTGCAAGATGTACTTCAGATACGGATTATTTTATGAAACAATTTTCAAGTGATTGATTAGTAAAGATCAAGGCAGTGAACACTGGAAACAGATTTGAAAACGTTAACAGCAATCCAAAGTTTTCTCGCTATAAAATCAAACAAAACTTTCCACCACGACGCGACCAACGCGATGTTTACAATGGTGCGCAGTTTATTTATCAACTGCCTTCTAAGTTACCTAAGTAGGTACTACCGAAGTCACCCTGTGAAATTCAGGAAATTTTGATTTGTTTGAAAGAAAAAATCTCAATAACTAATTTTTTTCAAATGGAATCCAACATATTCTGTATTTCATATTCGATTGAAGGGTCCAATAATTGGACCCTTTAATCGAAAATTATTGCTTTTGATGATTTTGAACATACCTAGTAATTTCTCAACTGATACAGTTGCAGCTAGCAAAATTTACGTCTCTAACTTTGGTGGTGACATACCTGGTCCAGAATACAAGAAATAATTATTCTTAGCATTTAAATCTGTGCTGTTGATTTTATATTTTCAATGGATATTGGTGTTTGGATTTTCAAATAGTTTTGCTGATTAAATGTGATAATATCTCTGTTGCTTTCCCTACACCGTTCTGTGATAAATTGAGTGAAATTCTCAATTAGTTTGATGGGATGATTAGATCCACATATTTGTTGTTATAGCCTGTTCTTGAAACGTTAGCTTTCATTATGCATTATCTTATTTGACCAATTATTTATTGGTAGCTGTATAATATGGACCTTCTGGTCTATCCTGTCTTATCCCGGCGTTCTTCCCCTCAAAGAATAGAACATTGAAGGGTACAAATTATTCCTCATCTAGTCCTCTCCTACATTATATGCAGTTATTTAAGTAAGGATTATATATGATGCTGTTAGCGAATACGACGCATAAGCAACTGCTGGTACTGTTATATTTTCTAATACTTGCTACTTGTAGTGAAGTAGCGTTTATACTATTATTGACCGTAGAAACCTAGTGTGATCCAGCTCCAACAGTAAGACACGTTTTTAGAAATCTTTGTCACTACTTGCTTGACACCAAGAAAGTGCGAAAGCCAGTCATTTTATAATTGTCGACTTGCACTTGGTTTCCTAAAGAACTCCAAACAATCATTACTAAAATCTCATGATGAATGGCGCAACTAAAGAAAATTACTCCAATATCAAAAGGTGAAGAGAACAATGATAATAATTTTGACTCCTTATATTCCGAACTCTGTGTCACTGATAACTCAACTGAAATGACAAATAGCTGAAAAGGTATTGCTAAGACTACATTTTTGTTGTAAAACCTCATTTGCAGGGTCACTGGGATTGCATCATTCAGGTTGCAGATTTTTGGCATTGAGGTTTCTGACTTGCACGGCATACTTCCTTAAAATCATTTGAGGTAAGAATATATGGTTGTATTTTGACTGCAGCAGATTTACTTTAAATAAAAAACAGGAGATGTTTTCCTAAAGACCAAACATATTTTGCTCTATCACCATATTGTATAGCAAACATGAAAGTTATATTATTGTTATCCATCGTGCATCATTCCGAAAAAATATTTCATAAATTTTTCAAGTAAACGTTAAGCGATTGAGTTTCAGTTAGATTCAGTATCACCTTACATATTTGCGGTCAGATATTTGATAAATTAAAAACAAATGCAAACTATGTATGTAACAGAAGAAATATCCAGTTATTCAGAATTATAGGGCAAACATTTATGTGGACAGTCTTAAAATAAAGACTCACTTGTTTTAGTCAGCCTACCTCAAGGAGGCACTCCATAATTAATACCCGCAATTTATCGCTTCTATTTTTTGTCCTAAATTTTGTCTTGTGTTTTTCTTTATTTATTCCTATTCTGAATTAATTTTTACACAAAAATGCCCCAATTACTATGCAAGTACCTATAACTAAGTTTTCAGAGTACTATTAGAAAGGTTACATCAAATTTCATTTAAATCCATCAAGTACTGAGTAAAACATCTTGAAGAAAGCAATTAGAGGGTCAGTTCTCGCGCCTTCAAAATCGGAATTAACCAGAACAAAAATAGACATTTGTCAAAATGCTATAAAACGCAAAATAGCAAATAAAACTAACCTCATCTGCCTCATCTTGTAAAGTCCTAAATCTCGCTAATTCCTTTAGTCGCTCCACCCTTTCTTGCTTCAGTTGTTCTAATCTCTTTGTAACTCGTTCGACGGCGTTATTTGAATCATAAGCAAAACTGACACACCGTTTTACATCTTTGCTGCTGGCCAACCACTGACTCCGTTCCGTTAAGCTCGTTAAAGTCTTATTTCCCTCTCTTTTTAATTTTTGAACATTTTCCGAATCCAAGGCCTTTGTTATTTGCCTGAAATAATAAAACTTGATTAGTACATATCTCTGTGGAGGTATTCAGATAATGCAGCAACAATTAAAGCTATCAAATTGTATAAGAACTTAAGATAACATATTAAGCAACACTGGTCACTTCATCATTGCTTTTAGTTACTGAATTATAAAAGTTACCTTCTTTTGTAGGTGCGATTGCCATCCATTTTGAATGAACTAATTTTGCTTAAAAAATTAACAAATCTGCCTGGTGTATATGGTAAGATAAGATAATTTTAATTTTTTTTCATTTTCTTATCAGAGCAGGGAAGAATTCAGAAAATTTGTATTAGTAAAGTATGGAAAATTCATGAATAATTTCATGTTCCAAATATGTGACATATTTGTCTTGTATCTTAGGTATTTCTTGGATGATTAACAACTGACAGATATTCTGTAAACGGCATTTACAGCAATACCAATCAAATATTGAACCAATTTTTACTACCTAATGGAAATTTAAAATAATGAAATATGGTATTCATTACTTCTACATATGAGATGTTTAAAAATTTTAAATGCGATAAATATGTATGGAATTTTTTTAGGTGATTTCTAAACAATTTGCATTTTATGCAGAAGAATACGAAAATGTTAATATATAATTTTGTTCACAATTGAATTACGATTTGGGCTACATTCCGATTCAAGAAGGATAAAAGAATAGACACAACTTGTACCAGAGACAATGCATAGTATGAGTAGAGGTGAAACTGGGACGAGAAAAATGGTAAAAGAAATCTAAGTTTGATGGAGAATTTTTCGGCAACACATATAGGATAACTTTTAAGAAGGTTTTTGCAATTCTCAGACGAAGGTAATATTACTAAACCAATGCAGTTTGTCTACTATCATGTAACGTACAATCCGGACCTGGCAATATTATCTGTGTCTGTAAAATTTATCGCTAATGTAAATAACGTCTAGATATGATATGCTTATCTACCTGCACTGGTGGTTTAAAAATCTGCGTGTAATTTGATGCGGTACGTCTTCGTTTCTCAGCTGCGACAATATTGACAGTAAACTTTTCCCGGCAGTTTTGCAGGCCGCCAGAAACGGTTCCAACTGTTTAAAAAATTCTACCCATTCCAGTTGATCGTGTGTGCAAGTACCACCGCAGCTCGCTGGGGCTTCTTCTCGGGTTATGTATTTCTTCAAAGAAGGTTCTTCCGATATAAACACCACCTGGAAAAAAATACGTGTTAGAGATGCAATACTTAGAAGTGGATAATCCCACTTTTTAAAAAGCACGTACACCACTTTCCAACAGGGCACTTTTTTCTTTGTCGTGTAAAATTATTTTAAACTCTTCGACAGAATGACTGCCTCACCACATAGACACAAACAATTTGGTTCTAGGTTAATAAAGAATGCGAATAACAATACAAGCAAGGACGCCAGATATGTAATATTTGGATGACAATGTTCCGAGGAAATTAACCAATAGAAAATCAGTCTCGCATGAATTTAACAGTTCGTATGAAAACAAAAAGTTCTGTTTGTCATACAGTCGAATATTTATGGTATGTAATCATTTATGCACAACGTATAGAAGGCATAACGCCTTGTACAATTTTGTATATTTTTAGCAATTTTCACAAATTTTGTGAGAATTGAGGTTTCCATACGTTTCTTCTTATAATACTATTAATCAGTAAAATCAATTAAGACATCAATAAACTACAAAGTGTTTGACTTTTGATTGGTCAACCATTAATTTCATACTTATAACTAGGACTAAGTTTTAGACCTGCAAAAACTATTAAAAAATTGCATAATATCTTATGTTAATCAGTCGGGCCGCAATCTTGGGATAGGAAAGTGAGGGCTAGAAAATGGCAAAGAAAAACTTTTTGGATTTTGGGGGCGGAGGAATTATTTTCTCATTTTGGGTCTTTCCCTCTAGGAAACAAATTTTACGCCATTCGTTTTGGAAATTCTTTAATTTATCGGCTCCTCAAGAGAAAAATTTGAGTTAGCTATTTTAAAAAGTGTTATTTGCAAATTTTTTTTACTCACTTGGAAGAAAGTTTCGAATGTAATTTTTCTTAATTCATTTGGAAAATAATTCTTACGTCATGCTGAATATGTATTATATTTTAAACCCTTTGGAAAAAAATTTAAGATGCACTTGAAGTTTCGATGCTAACCAGGATATGTTTGAACTGATATTGAGAAAAAAAAATTCGGCCACTCTGGAAAGTGCAGCGCAAATTCTAGTGGCTAAATCCTGACTGGTTTCGAAGGGATACATTTTGGTTCATTGTATCTACGATATGCTCCACAGCAAACATTTCCTTGTTTAAACTAAAGTGCAGGTTTGGAAAATTTTCAAAGTTCGCATTAGATAGTCGTTTCGATAGCGTGAATAGGTCAACAAAAGTTGAAGTGATTAAAAAATATTTTGTATCAATAGATTCCTTCCTTTTTTCTCCCCTTGATTTAAATTATCTCTTCCAACCAAAAGAAAATCGTAAAAGTCTTACAGAAGAGAACATCGATTTCCTTGGTGAAAAGTAAACTGTTCAATTATTGGTGTATTACCTAGAGAAGATCGCCATGCTTCTTACGCCCATGCCGATTAAGACCTTAATCTAACTTCAAATTTTCACATTGCGACCGCAGATTACAATAATAATTGTTTATTACCACATAAAAGCATCGCGGACAGCGTCGTGGTGAGGACAACAAATTAAACATAAATGTCAAACAGAACACTACGAATCCGAAGTCAGCAGATGCTGGCAAGAAATACGTGGGAAAGTGGAAAAGCATTCACGCTAAAACTATTATTTGCATTACCACCAGGTACATAATGTTAAGGCGAACTTATAGTAAATTTGCCATTTCGAACGACTTGACGCTGTTTACGAGATGAATAAATAAAATGTTAATTATCGCATGCTTTGAGAGTATTAAAACGTTTATTTCTTTTATGAAAAATATCTGTGTTAAATTTGTAATAAAGATGAAATTTACTGTATCTAATTACTTTATACAAGGCCATTATCAATTTAATTTATGCAAGTAAAATTTTAATACCGAACTGAACTGCGTGGTATAGAAAATACACTTAGTTATAATAAAACATTTTTCTCACACTCCATACTGCGTGCTAAGGCAAGAAAACAAGCAAGTTATGTCATCACTACATCAACTAATAATATTGAAAAAATGATATTGTATCTTAAGCACTTAAATTATAATGTTCCTTCCTCTAGTGATCTCTTATTCCAGATTATTCGCAATTTACATCCAGGTTGCTACTAACCCAAATTGGTTAGACTAAACGATTCAGTAGTCAGCTTTTGATGTCTCGCAGATGCTCAATGAGAGAAGAGTGATCTTGTTGCATAATCATGAACAACCTTCAGTCAGATCCTTCCACATTACATAAACTAGAAAAACTCGGTTGACGGCAAGGTTGAGGCAAAAGTTTACTAGACGGATCAAAGTAACATTGACATTATAAAATTGAGTCGAGCACTAAAAGTGGTGTGCTACACATACGATCTTATCTCTTCTAAAAATAATTATCCTATTCTACTCAAAATTGTAAAGATAATCTTGACTCTACGTCGAAAATTCAATCTTATCAATTATAGAAACTCATGGCTAAATCAATTCAATTCTTCTCTTTATTGTGATAAATTCGCTTCTGACTCATGTCTAAAAAAATGCAGACTTCTACCAGATATTCAAGTGTACAATAATTGACTTTGATGAAAAGTTTCTTATCTGGCGGAAAGACACCAAGAAATTATTCCAATACATTCTCTAATGGTGAACACTATTTGTGGTCATCAAAAACTAGCTTAAATTATTTCCTAAATTTTTAAAATTATATTTTGGTTTTAAGATCAGTTACAGTAAGTCTGCTGTTGCATCTGTATCTCGAATTCAAGTAATTGACTGATTGTTTCTACTCTTGCTGAAGACATAATGGTCGTAGTAGATCTCCAAAGTGCAATTGAACCAATAGACCATAAATCTTTACATGTGTATATAAGTGTAAACTTTTTAATAGGGTGATTGATTGGTCTTAAACATTTATAATCATTAGACGGCTTTCTATTATGTTCCATTCAGTTACTAATTAACAGTATGGCATATTTCTTCCGTTTTACTCATTATTGACGTTTATAGCTTATACGTTATTTTTATATCCATTGTGATACCTTCAGATATTTTAATTAATGTGAAACTTAGGATCTATTCCTGCAAACTAATTTCGCTGCGTTCTAGTTATTTCAGCGAGTAGCTTGTCTAAGAATTACTGTTTACTTTTCATCAATCGGTGGCTTCTTTATAATGACTTAAGATGCGGAAGAATATTTCCAGCTATAGTTGGCACAACTATTCACATTAATCGAATACGATCATATATAAAGAAGTTTGAGAAATATAAAAGTGGGAAATTAAAAGCAATGTCTGTAATAATCGTGGATGCAGTTTTTCAAAGAATTTCTTTTGATGAGTTTATAGTCATATTTAGTTCTTCTAGGTCTAGGTTCAGTAGGCTGTGTTCCTGACATTGAAATCTTGAAATTTTTCATAAGAACTCAACAACGGTTTAACCAACCGAAATGCAAAGAAAATTTACTTTTTTGAGGAAAACTGTATAGTAACAGTTTATTATAATATAGCGATTGTGAGTACAAAAAATAAATATGATTGGGAAATGAACGAATTTACAAACGCTTTAATAGTAAGTACAGTTAATTACTTGGTGATTTCATTTCGAACTAATTCTATTGCTGTTTTAAATTCGAATATTTTTGGATAGTTTGATTCAAAATGGGTCAAATATAATATATAAAAAAGGAATAAGGGTGTTTCTTCTTTATGGGGAGTTTCACCCCAACTCAGGGGTTTCAAAAAAAAAGTGACCATTGGAACGAGCGGATCGTCGATTTCTACCCCCAAAAAAAACCCTATAACATTATTTTTGCTTCAATACCCGCCGAGTTACAAGAGTTGAAAAGAAAGAGTTGAAAATTATTGAAATAGGTGATGATTTATTTTTGGTTTTGAGGTTAAATAACTTAGCAGGGAAGAACCTTAGCTGAATATTACCACTGACAAAAAATGATGGTAAGAAGCTGAGGAAAATGCGATCAGCGACTCCAAAAGTATGAATAATAAAATTTTCAATAATTTATTCTCAGTACTTCGTTAATTATTGATTTTTTGATTTTAGGGGTGGTTTTCACCCTCTTAGGGGTTTTCTTATTAAGATATGAGTTTTATGTCCTAAAACTTTTAACAATTTGCGAATTGTTTTAATAACTAACTCTTAATACTTGTGTCAGTATTAAATTTTGAAGTTCAGGGGTGGATTTCACCCTCTTAGGGGTAAAAGCACATATATTCCTTTTTAATATTCGAAGTTGATACTCTACAGTTTGAGAATCAGCAAAAAATTACAAGCAGCTAAAGAATTTGTTCGAAGTTTGGGTAGTTTTTGGCACCAAGTTATAATGTGTGTTTTACATTAACAATTTTCTTTATCAATAAATTCATGAAGAAATCCATGAATTAATTCCCCAATTTCTTGTAGAACTGATTTTGTTTTACACTTGTGAAGAAATTCATGAATTAATTTCACAATACAGTCTCTGAAGCAATTGTACCAATTACCAATTTGAAATTTGACGGATCCCAAAATCTTTGAGGTTTTCAAAACACCTTTCGGTGACCTTTACACTCTCATTTTAATTTCAGTTCTCCTAGCTCAGTGAAATAAAACGACAACAACAAAATAAATGAATCCAACCTAACTTTTTCAAGTGTTTATGCTTATTCTGCTAAAAATTTGATGTTGGTAGACCTGTAATTCAAGGTAACTTCATGAAAAAATAGAACAAGTTCTAATTCGTGAAGAAATTCATGAATAAATTGGTGAATTTATCGAACGTCCAAGTTGGTGTTTTACATTAGTAAAAGTTCTTCATGAAGCGTCTCCATGAATTTATTCATGAATAAATTGTTAATGTAAAACAGTCATAAGACTGTCTATATATTTCAATTGTAGAATGGTATCTAACATTGCATAATAATTTGGTAATTATATTTTACATTACATTTTAATAATCATGTATTAAAATTATATTTTTTACCAAAATTAATTTATTTAAATTAACTCTTTTTAGAGGAATACTTTTATGAACTGCGTAAATATACGAATATTTATTGTTTTATTATGAATAAATTACCTTTAGTTACGTACATAACACCACTAAAAATAATATCTTAGCGGCAACTTCCGCATTATTATTGTTTCAAGGATATTAATAAAACCATCCAAATAAACAAGTTAAAATTAAATGATAATACAACAGTTTAAGAAGTGACAGATGTTAATGAGACAGGAATAAAATTATTCGATATCAGATTACGAGGTTTGATCGTAATAAGTAATAAGTGACTGGTGATTCAATAAGATAATTATAAGTATATTTTTATTTTATTATCTATCTTTATCATGCTAATGTTGAGTCCTGTCATATATTTCAATACTTTTTTTAATACCAGCTAAAAGAGTAGTTGACATTCTCCAATTATGTCTTGAAGCTTTATTCACCACCAGCATTTTAGAAACAGAAACCTTAGTTTTGAACATGTTTGTTTGTCTAAATTACTGTCTTACTTCTCATAAAGGCCTATAAATTTCTGATGTTAATAACTACTGAACGATATATTTTTTCAAAACTACATCTACGAACTTGTCGACTCGTCGGCTCAGATTTATTACATAAAAAATGAAGACTGCATTAATTTATGGTATTAAACCTGCTTAACATTCAAACTGCTGTATGTAAGCAAATTATAAGTAATTGAAGACCTTGTAAATAATTTGCTACAGCTGGATGAATAAATCTGTTATTTCTGTACGCATTTTTATTAAGACGTCTCATTATAGCTATTCCAGTAAAAAGTGACCTTGCCTACAGAATCTGATCAATTATCGCTATTAAGAATAAAAAGTCTATAAAATTACACGTGCAACATTCTGTTTACTCTCGACTTCATTAATAAAAACTCTTATTCTCTTGTCCATTCATGATAATTTTATAGTACGCAATAATTGAAATTAACTTTTTTTAGAAATAACCTCATTTCAGCCAGCTTCGAAATAAGGTGTTAGTACTGACCTAATTAGTATTATAATAAAATTAAAATGGAGAAAAAACAACGTAAAAATACTATCTAATTAAAAGCCTCTCAATTTTTATAAAACCTAAACAGGATTTCCCCTATACGTTTATATTTATATGACAAACCCAAAACATTATTTTAACAATCCATGTTGGACAACATTTTTGGGATTTTAAATTAAAAAGTCTAAACAAATATAAAAGATTTTTACTTTGCAAAATTAATTGGCTTGAAAATTACTTCTTATCACAAGATGTTTATAAACATACATAAATTCCTCCGCAGTAACACTTTCATTTCAAAGGTAATTCGATAACTAAATGAAACATGTCGTGGCTCTTTTACGTGAATGGCGGCAACGACCGGAAGCATTCTAAGCCCTTTGAATTGTAATGATAGGAAGTTTCAAAGAACTTCTACTAAATTTAATTCCCGTAGGGTGGGAGTACAGATTTATAAGATAATAAGATACAATTTTTAGGCAACTCAAAGGACCAAATTTAGAAAATTACCTGTTGGTTCAATATCGGTCAAATACAACGTTAAATTCAAACGAGGTAAAGGAGCACGCAACTCACCTTAGATTAGAAAATCAATTAGTTTGAAGTTGAATACGTAACAAATTATACACAAATCACTGTCCAAAATTTTAGTACGTAAAAATATGATGAATATATTGATATTTTATACTAATTATGGTGCATAAGTTTAGGTATAATTACGCAACTTTTATTATTTAGTTCGCCCTAGGTTTGATTTTGGTGTAATCTTTAGAGTTCTGCTGTTTAACTTAGTGTGGTGTTAAGGGTTTCAACCCTTGTTGAAGTTAAAGGACGCACTATCTTACCTGAACACGGCTGGCTAGCTCTTTGGTAACCCTTTTGTTCTTGAGTCCTGGTGTCCATATCAGAAACCTGTGAATCCACATCGAGTGCAGTATAAGGCAAACTGATTTGTCTAGAATTTCTAATATTTTATAGTCCGCTTCATTTTCGGCCAGAAGTAGTATTGAAAATCCTTTTTCTTTGTTTTCGGCACTGCAACAAAAAAGAAAATAAGTACAGAACGTGCTATGAACATAAATTCTGTTTCAGTTGTTACTTGCAACATCGTAAATACCATCAAATTACAGCTGAGTAAAGAAGTGAATCAAAGTTAAGTAGACCATCTGCAAATGCACAGGTGTCTGAGTTTAACTATTATTGTTTATTCAAGCAATGTGATAATTAGAGGGCTCTGCCTAAGCAATGCTGTGACCGTTAATGATCACATTGACGAAAGAACTAAATAAACGGTAGAAGTCATTTTGCCCCTGAAATTCTAGATAGATACTGCTGCTATAAGATGAGAGTTTCTTTCCCTAGGAAATATAGTGTATTGATTTGAAATTGGGTGAAATAAATTAACGCGAATCATTTAATGTCTGGTATTGAAGGATTTTGAAGAGATTCAGAAGAAAACAGTCGGAAATTTAAAATCCATAAGTGACAAGAAGAGTGTAATAATTTGTGGTAATATTCACATAATTTCGAACTTGCACACGACTTACGTCATTACATCCTAAGCTGACCAGCAACTTCTTAATAATTTCAGTTTAGTTCTAATAGTTCTTTAACCTTCTAAGACGTTATGAATTGTTGAATATTTAACAGATAAGGTGCACAAAAGAGTGTTCTCAATAGGGAGTAACACAGTGGTAGAATTGTCTTTTTACTGATAAAGGCCGATTCATTCTTTACCAGTCTGATGGATAGCAGGAAGGTAAGTAGAAAGAAAAATATGAGTGCATAATAACTTTCGGTGGTGACATAATAATTTGAGGAAAATCAAACAATAAACGATATCAGATACAAACATTTTAGCATCCTGGTATTGATTGAATCAATTATTCATGTCAACAATATCCGCCCTCATAGGATTGTCTAAACATTTTGACGTTTATCGCAAAGATAAATTAGACATTCGACTTGAATCTAATTAAGCACGTCTGGATTCGATTGATATTAAACGTGGAAAGGCAATTAGAAGATTCAACTAATCGATCTGAACTTGTCAACATTCTCGAAGAATGAATGGCAACGAATTTCTAAACACTTGTCGATAGTCCAGGCTGTATCCAAGCAGTACGGTGGATGATATATAAAATACTGAATGCATACTTTTTAACATAATGTATGCAAATTGTAATATAAGTTTAGCCTATCTACAGGATTAAATGATTCGAATTAATTTATTTCATCTTATAGCAAAGCAGTCGTTTTTATGAATATGCTCCGAAATGTAGCAACAAGAAAGGATTCGAAATAAAGCTCCATGAAAAACAATCAAAATCATCAAAAAGGTGCTATGATGACACCTACCCTTTTTGTAAAATTCGTGGAAAGGGTGAAAAATCTAGTTTTAACTTTACGCCTAAAATGAAAGTACCAAACTATTACGTAACATCGGAAATTATACATATTAAGCTCGTACTTTGGAAGTTATGACCACTTTTGAACTTGACTGATATTTTCGATTAGAATGATGTTTCCAAGCTTCTTTTAAATTTCTGATATTATTAGCTCTTCTGGTTTTTATTCTACTTCCTCTACTTTTCATGAATATTCAAAATGATCCTGGTTGTAGTTTTTTGAGTGATTTTACACTTTTCTGTATCTTTTCAACAATATCAGATTTGGTGTTTCCAAAATTTTCATAGATATATTATTTTTATAAAAAATGGGAGTTATGAAAGGGTATGTTATAGATATAAATAACGGAGAGACATTTAGAGACGTTGAGGAGTTTGGGTAGGTATGTTTTGACGTAAATAGAATATACGGTGATTGGTCGGATTTATTCTGTTATTGTACGGTTTTACGTTCCCTGCTAGTATAATACCGTGTAGTATTCAGGACCAATATACATAAAAAGTGGTCTTCATTTTATTACGTATATTATATGATCGTCATTAGAAGTGATCCAAATTTGTCGACTTTGATAGCTCATAACGAACAATGACTTGAAATATCTTCAGCAGTAGAACGATCAATTCTTTAGCAATAAGTTTTCACACTACCTCCCATAGGGGCCATAGGATATATCTTTGATGGTTTTTCGTCCAAATGGAATAGAAAAATGAACTGGCCTACCAGTAGGACTAATAAACAATTTTATTGCTGGAAACATAGTTCAAAGGTACCAAAAAGTTATAAGAGCTTAATTAGGTCTCTCTCATTGTTAATTTTTATTCCTTATTAACTGCAGTTGCTACTCGTTGTTTTAAATTGGAAAGCATTGAGTTAAGTTTAACATTCTTTCATTTTTATGCCTTAAAAATATAGGACTAAATAAAGACGCATAAAACATATAGTTGTCCATTTATTCCTTTTATATCAACAAATTTAGATCAATATAAAATAATAATGAACAGAACTAAAAGCAACGGAGCTGTCAAAAAATATTTCCACTAATTGCAAAGTAATCAAACTCAGCTAATTTTTAAATAAGCACATCCAGTTTAAAAATACGAAAAATTTTTCTTTTCAAGAATCATCGAGATATTTTTATATCGACGAGGTATTTACAACTCTCATTCAAAAATATTTAATTCATTTGTAAATTGTAAGCAGGATGAGCATGATTCTAAGTTTTACATATAAAAACAAACGCTAAAATACTGGCGTACAACTGTATATTGTGCCTTGACATAATTTAATTTATCTGAATACGGAACCACTCAGGTAAATTCGATAAACCGCAGGAATTCAGCTCGAGTAAGGGATAATTGAATTTAAGTTAAGTGGTATAACATTAAATTCAACAATAACACTGGAAACGCATTAATAGATTAACACTATAAATGTGGGTTTGTGACAAGAATGCAACCTGTCAGTACAGCATATTTACATACAATTCTTGCGCAAATCAAGTTGATAATGCGATAGGTTCACACGCTCTTCCTCGGCATTGATTGAAATAAATCCATATTAATAAACAGCAGGGCTGCCATTTAAAATAAAATGATATTCTTAACTTATAAGTTACTTTGGAGTGATATCTCCGATATTTGACTTTATATTCCGTGTTCGTTAATTTTGTTCACTGATTTTGCAGATTTAAATTCGATTTTAAATTTTAAATCAGCTGATTCTCTTAATGGATTTATACGAGTATACAATTTCAAAACGATACGATGTTTTAAAGTTCTAACTTTTCCAAATCTTTCCTTTATATCGGCTGGTTAAGAGAACTTTAAAATACTGTTTAATTTCGTTATTTTTCAATTTCCGTAAAAATAAAAATAAAAGTTATTATAATTACATGTATTTTGCAGAAATTATCACCCCCGTGTATTAAATTTTATACCAACTGAAAGTCCTTAAAGAAGGCTTAGTGGTACGAGTATAACAAATACTATATTTATAGAAAAATGGTAAAAGAATAGTCTTTATCTCTCGAAAACTTTATTAAAAGCAACTTCAGGCTGCAAACTACATAAAAAAATATAAAAATTTATCATTGAAAAATAAATACAATTTGAATATTCACGTTTTTTATAATTAATTTACAAGATTTGTCGTAATCCTAATTATAATAACCAATGATATTAGAAAACAAACAAATCATTTCGGAATTAACTAACAATACCGACAACAACATAAAACAACAATATTTTTTAAAAACTTAAAAAACGTTTAAAAATTTAATTGTGCACCACTTTAATTTTTCAATAACCTATTCTAAATTAAGTTACTGGCTTACTATTAGAACGTAAGATGAATAATCAATTGTTAGCATGCCAGTCCTTCATCTTCTTGTTATGCTTAAATAGTTGCAGATATCACAGAGAAAATTAAAAAAAGAAGAAAGAGAAAATTTTGCCAAAGACACTTTTTACATTAGGAAAAAGGGAGACAGTGACTTATTATGTAAGGAATGGTAGGCCTAAATGAATATATAGCCCCCAAAATCTCATAATAATATTCATCTATTCCGAGACTCACTGACGTAAAGCCAAGAGATGAGCTGTGGCCTGGAAATTTTGCTGCAACCCGTAAATTTTGCTGCAACCTGTAAATTTTGCTGTACCTCTTTTCTGCAGGAGTATAGATTATTTTTACTTATTGTCTAAAAATCACGACTTCTTTACATCTCCACCGAAGAATGGTGCATCCACTACACAATTCTTTCATAGTCTTTTAGCTGATAGATTAGAAGCTGGAACGAGATCACGTGTTCCTCTAATGATCATCCATTCAGATGCTAGTGATTATTGTTGTGTAATATTTTGTATCGAATACGTGTACCCAAAAAAGTGCTGCGATCGCCCTCTAGTTAATTTAAAAAGATTAGAGAAGGACTTGAGCTAAAAATTTAAAATAAGCAAGATACACGATATGTTTATTGGAATTTTCCTACAAAAAATTTATTTAAATTTAAGATTTTAGAATCAAGGACAATTTTGCAGAACTTGAAAGGACTTACTGCATTAGAATTTAAAAATACCAGCTGATTCGAGGAAAGGGTCATCTTTGCTCCAAGGAATCGATAGTATATTCCTGAATCAGTTCAACCCTAAAGAAAAGGTCTAGCAGTTAGCGGAAAAAAGACGATTCCGTCAACCACGGACTACATTGTTGGATTTTCTTTAGCCCATTGGATTGGGTATGTTTATCAACATTGACAGACAACATCACATGAAATCAGTAACTGCACTTTTCTCCAAATTAAAAAAATGTGCCTAAAAAATATGGGCACCTGAAATTCAGTATATGTAGAGTATTCAACTCTATCAGCTAGGTACACGTTACATTGTAAAACTTACAGTTTTGCTATTGTCTCTCCTTTACATTAATTGGTAATATTGGCATGTAAATTGTACATTAAATTTACAAAACTTCCTTGTGAAATTCTCTACTTGCTAAAGATATTTATTGCTAAAGAACCCACACAAATACACATAAATTTTAATGTACGTTTTCCACTGTCGTTACAGTCATAATATAACGCCTGGTTAATATGACCAGTAAGGAATTATATGCTTTTATTAATTTATAATGCAACGCAAAGTATAACTCATAATTCTTCGATGAAACTTGCAAAACCATAGATTTAATAATCTCAATTATTGTCAGTTGGAATTTTGTATTTTGCAAATCTGCTATAAATATCGAACGACTTATTCCTACCCTTAAGGAAATGTATGTATACATATCTCATTTTGTCCCATATATTGTCCCGATCACTTGCAATGTTTGCGATAACTTCTGTGTTTTATAAGTTAAACACGTAGATCCCCATTTGATACAGTCGTAAAATCTTTATAGCATGATATTCTGTTTGCTCTTAAAGCCGTAAAGTAAGTAGAATTATTAAGAAAGAAACTGTAATAGCTGTAGAAGTGACCGGGTGTTGTTGAATGAGAATAAATACCTATGTAGAATATATGTTGAAACTACATTAAAGAGTTTTGCTATTGAATATAAAACATCTAGACATATGGCTCAACTATATTTAGATTTTTAAAATCGTGAAAAAATGATTAAATATTTCGCAAGTACCATTGAATGAACCTCAAAATTTGTGGTGGTAGCAAGACGATGCTCCCGCCCATAATGTACACAGTCCACATGCTGAACACTAAACTGCGCAACTTTCTGAAAATAAGTGGACTGAATTGGTGAAGCTGATTGTTTTAGAAATATACCAAACTTGTATTTTTTGGATTTCTTTTACGTGGAACGTTTAAGAATATAATATTTACAGAAAAAAATTTTATATGCATCAAGGACGTTAGAGATTGTTTAGTCCAAACATTGAATTGAACTATTCATCAAGAAATTAATATTAAAAAGATATGGTTAATACGTTGCTCCTAACTGAATGTTATTCCTCTGAGTATTCAATTAAATTTTATTGGGGGGATTTTTTTAATGCTATAATACTCACATTTGTAGGATATTTGTGATTAAAAATCGTTAACAACTTTATTAAATGAAAATGAACATTTTGAGTAGGTAGCTATTATTAGAAAAAGGAATTTTTATTTATATTAACAAGAATGGAAGAAATTGTAATTATATGACAATAAAAAGAAAAATTTCTAAAGTTTGTATTAAGAAACAGGTTTGTTGATATGTTTCCATTTTCCATAAAATTTATTAAGGAAAATAAATGCTATGCAAATGGTTTAAATATTCAATACGGTGGCCACAAAAAAAAAAGTTGTTAAGAGTAAAACAAGAACCAATCGACAAAAAATTAAAACATTATTAAATTGAGAATGAAAAAATTGCAATAAGGGAATTTTAAAATTTTATAGATAAAAAATTATGACCGAAAAACATTTTATTGCTGAAAAATATAAATGAAAAATATTTAATGAAAATTCAATATAGAACAAAACAATGTTTATTGCTCTGTTTCAATTGTTTTCTTTCAAATTAACTGACAAGACATTATTGCTCATTGAAAACAAAGAAAAAGTTCTGCAAGCTAGGGGTTCAAAAATATCGATTTATTAAATTACTTACTAATTTAGAATCTTTTAAGTTAACAAAAATCTAGAATTTTAATTAAATAAATTAACAACACCGAAGAGGTAGATGTCGCGTTTCCTGACTGAATCTAAGGAAATACAGGAGATAGCAGAAAAATAACAAGATGATGACGAGGAAAGCATACAGAAAAAGTTTGAAGATGAATATTAATTATTATTGAGATTAATAACTCATGTTTTGAATAAAAAATTAATTAATGAACAAATTCGTAATAATTAAAAGAAAGTATAATCTTAAAAAAAAAAAACAAACCTGGATTAGGCTTACTGAGGTGACGATGTGAAAAATAATGCTCCTAATACCCTACCTCGAAGGTAGAAAAGGAGTGCATGTCTGGTGAGAAACATAAAGGTTATAACTTTGTAAATCGAATTATCTTCGAGTCATAATATACCTCCTAAGTTACAAATTTAAAAATCAATATTTTTTCTGTGAAAGTGACCGTTTACGAGATATTCATGAAAAACCGTTTTTAGTGACATTTGACCCCGCGTAAAATTTTTAGCGGCACTTGGATATATGGGGACTTCTGACATTTTGTTTAGAATCACAATATCAAGGTTCATACCAAAATCCAGGTTTCCGGAACTCTTTCCGAAGGGCAATTTCTCTGAATTACTAGTGGGGTTGTGGAAAGGGCAGAATCATGGACCCATACATATTGGAGAACACTTTAAATGCTCAACTATATTTAGATTGTTTAAGTCATAAAATGTTAAATTAATTCCCAAATGTACCAACAAATGAACCAACATGATGGTAGCAACAAGGTGCTTCATTGCATAAATCACAGACGTTGTATGACTGCAATGTCACCTAATTTGCATCCTCTGGATTTATTTTTATAGGAAAAATATTTACAAATAAAACAAATAAGTTTGTTGATATGTTTCCAAGGCGACATACACATATTTACAAAAAAAAACTTGGTTAAGGAAAACAAATGCTGTCGATTGGTGTAAAAATTTAATACGGCAGCCATATGAAAAATCAAAGTTGCTATGAATAAAACAATATCGACAAATGAAAACATTATTAAATTTAAAATAAAAAATTGCAATGGGAATGTTTTATAGAATTTAAAAATCCGTATGGATGAAAAATCTATGGCATCAAATACAATTTCATATAAATATTTTTACAAGTTTCTTGTAACAATTTTGGGTCAAATGGGGCAACAACAAAAACAAAACTACTTTTTATTGAGAACGCATATTATAGGTAATTTAACGTAAATTACTGTAGGTACAACACAAAAATTTGCGACAAGGTTCATCTACCAAATATTCATGAAGCGACTTTCTTTAAATAAATGGATCTTTTATATTATGCGGCACAGTTTTATAACAAAACCGCAGGATATTAATGATATTAAAAACTTGTCCAACGGTAATTTCAACAAAAAAAAATAAAACATATATTCCTCGCTGAGAACTGTAACAAAAAACTCAATACCCCTGATAGGTAATTTCAGCTAAGTTAAGTTGTAAAATCTCGACCCAATTAAACTCAGTTTAATAGAGATATTGAGATATTATTCACTCAGTTTAATTTCCGGTAAGACAGAAGTGTCTTAGCTTTAATTCACTATAGTAAGTAACTTGTTTTTATTTATCAGCGAGTTGCATAAAGCGTTCATAAAGTTACTTCCCCTAGGATCTGGGGAGCGGAGTGAGATAACAGAATGAATGGTTCTTTTCCATGACAAATGCATTGTCGCCACCTTAGTGGCTGCATCAAGACATCAGTCAAAATGAGAATATCAAATGGCAAATGCTTTGTTAAGATATCAACAAAATCTTTAGTTAGGAAATTACTAGGGAAAAATTAAATGTATTAGTTATAAATGGATCCACTGTCTAATCAAGGTAAATGTTCAAACTGAGCATCATTCACTACCCACTACCAGACATATTTCTAGGTGAAATTCATCCCTAACTTTCTGAAATGTTTCAGAAGGGATGTTTCGCAACAATTCTTCATAATTCTTCATTATAAATAACGTTTCTGTAGAGATTCCGGCTTTGTCCTGTAAACAACACTCCCAACCACATAAGAGAAAGGCCAATGGCGAACTCGAGGGTGCCGCTTATTCATTGCACCCTCTTCGTCCAATCTATCTATCAGGAAATCATTAGCTCAGTTCTTATCTTCATTCTTCAATATTGCCAAAAAATTTGTATACCAAGATTGATATACATAGTTAGATGCCGACTTCATGTGTCATTTAAAATTGATGATGACAACAATGCACTTACCACCACAAACCAGATTTCATCCAATTTTTATTACGAGTATCTCATTTCGTTCCGGAGATACTCAGGGGGAGTGACTCTATGAACGGCATATTAAACGTTAGATTTTTTGTCGATAACAGTACAGTACTATATTATTTTAAAAATATTCAGAAAGACGGAATGATTTTATTGATTGATACTTACGTTGGAATGGAAGAATAGTACAAAAGTAGTTTCGCAATTTCGTATTTATTGAGGCCTGCTCGGGCGATGCATTCAGCATAACAGAGAATAATTGGCCGTCCATCTGTGTCTGCGGTGCCTGCAAGGAAGAGAAACAAACATTATTATTTTTCACTAGAGGAATAAAATAGCGGAGTGAAACAAAACAAGGATGTACGGTCAAGTTCTTCCCATTCATTAATCAGGTTGTGAATAGCAACTTAATCACAAGTGCCTGTTCGTCATTTTTATGCTTCCTGTTGTTCGCTACATGGCGACAAAGCACTGCACTGTGCCGTCATAGTTTTGATAGAGACTTCAAGAAATCGACGCGTGCACGCGTGGAATTTAAATATTATGGTAATGCAACAAGTCGGAACGTTGAAGTCAAACGGACGGATGTCACAAATCGTTATTTTTATTTCGTTTCGTTGTAAATTACTGAAATCAACTAAAAGTAACGGTTACCACAACTGCTAACACCCATGTTGTAGCCGAACCATGTCCTACTTTAGCAGTTATCATGGGAGAATTCGAAAATGCGGAATGTATCTAAATCAGATATTTACGTTATATAAAAAGTTTTCTAAGACAATATTTGTTTGCAAAATAAAGAAACACGATTTAAGTAAAAAAAATTGTTTTAATGATTTAAAAAATTTTTCCAATGAATCAATTGGGCACATGACATGTCGTTGAAAAAAGAAAAAATACTGTATTTAATAACACGATATCCCACCTGCTTTATTAATTTTTTTTTCACCCACCAGAAATCCAGCAGTTTTAAAAAAAACTTTTCTCTTGCAATAAAAATCGTCTTAGAAGTTTTCTAGTATTTCCTCAAATAACCGAGATATTTGGATTAGAAACATTTCACGTTATAATTTTTCAAATATAATTCAATCATTTTATAAAAATCGACATAATTTTGGTAAATATAAATTGTTTGCACTTTTGATATTAAGTAAGAAATTTTTGAAGGCCCTGATAAAATAAACAGCCTGTACACATAAAAAAAGTATCAGAAAATCTAAGTAGATGGAAAATATTTACAAGTCTTAAAGCAACGAAATAGTAATATCTATAAATCTATTAGCTTAAATATGTATAAAGGATATAAACGGATATAAAGGAAAGTAAACTTATCAAGCGATTAGTTTTCGATAATTACACACTAATGACAAAATAATCGTTAATAGCAATAAACAGGTAGTAAAAGATTGATCGTCTATTTATGAAACTCTCATATTAGGAGGATTCCAGTTTCTGGCTGTACGTCATCATCAGCACAGTATGAAACAAGCGGATGCATAATTACACATACACCTCAGGCTCTTAAGTCAACTACGAATAATAATTACCAGTTAGTGAATTATAAACTAGTTCTTTTACTGAAAGTTTGTTGCAACCAGTGATGGCTAAAAAGGTTCTTTTATTACAAATTTCTCAGAAAAATACATATACAGGGTGAATACCAATGACTCATTTTAATTTTAAGGGATGGTAGGTCCCTTAATGGTAAGGCGATATACCAAAAATAAAACTTATACATGAAATGATTGAAATTAAAATAATAAAAAAAATAAATAAAAACGCTTTAAATGACCGAACAGAAATCAACCAATTATCACAAATTTATAATAACATTATTTAATAAATTAAAAAAAGTAAATAAATAAACTTGTTTTTTTGTGGTTTAATATTTTTTATATAAATTATTTAAATTCAACTGATACAGAAATAAAATTTAAAAATACCTGGTTAATTTGACTGATGGTCGAGATGGTAGAGTATCTGCCTCTCACCCAAAAGTCCCGGGTTCGAATCCCGGTCGTGGCAATGGAAAATACTGTGAGAGGGATTTTTCCATTATACACAGATATTGGATGTGTGTCCCTTGTCTTTATATGTGTAGCCCCCTCCCGCACAAACTCAGCCTTCTGGGATAAAGAGGGTCGTAATTACATGTGGTGTATTTATTTATTTATTATTTATAATTTAAAAATCGAATAAAAATAAATAGCGCCACCTATCAACTAATAGTTAAATTATTAAACAAAAATAGAAAACTTTTTCAAATTATATAAGCACATACATTTTAACCTGTCTATTGTTTTATATTAAAAAAAAACAAAATGGTAGAAGCAGACATTAAGTAAAATCGTTGTCACAAATCAAGTATTTTAATAAAAATCAAATATTAAAAGTAAAAATGTTTCATAAATACGTTATGGAAGTGTTAAGGCAATAGTTCATCAGAACAAATAGTTATTTGTGTATCAAGGCCAAAAAGTTGATCTTTCTCGGCCGAATCTGAAGTTTGCGGCCGAGGCGCAGCCGAGGCCAAACAAACTTCGGATAAGGCCGAGAAAGATCATTTGGCCGAGGTGCACACAACATTTTTTAGGCAGCTGTCTCAAAAAGTAAAATAAAAATATTTTTAAAATTGTTTCGTACAAACTACTGCACATGGACAAAATTTTGCGAAAAGCCTAGTAGGCTGACATTTTTAATTCGTTTGACAAATGAAAACGTCACTGGATATTTTATTGACAAGCCGTGACGTTCCTGTCATTAGTAAAAATGAGTGATAGTGATAGCGATAATCCACCGGAAATTTATGAATCTGCAAATGCAAGGTTGGAAATCTACGTCTGTTTTAGTTTTTCTTTAAGCCTAAATCCATTTCAAATATTATTATTAATGATCAATTAATATGAGCCCGCAAAGAAAATGCGGACGTGAAGTAAAAGCGGACGTGAAGTAAAAGCGGCCGTGAAGTAAAAGCGGCCAAAAAAACATAAAATTGACAAATGAGTACAAAGAGATGACACTTTAGGAACGCTGTCAGATCCATGAAACGTCACTTTTTGTGACAGCTGCCTAAAAATAAATTTATAATGTTAGAGATAATATAGTTAAGAAGTTTTTAGTAAGGTGAGTTAAAATTAAATAATATGATAAATTTGTATTAATTATGTAATAAATATTGTAGTTAATTGTTTAAAATAATGTACCAAGCTGAAGACGAAGGCGATCGTCCTCGAAACGTCCAATAAATTTAATTTTTTGTTGTAAAAATAAAACTTGAATTTTATTATTTAAAACCAATTTACTCAAGAATACTAAAAGTAAAATAAAGAGAATGGTTACGAATAAATATTGAAGAAAAAAAATAAAAAATATATACACTGTAGTTTTCGAGAAAGAAAATAAATTAAAATACGTCAACATTTTCAGAACTTCGTAACTTACCTATCTCAATAGAAAATAAATCAGGATAGGTCTTTGCCTCTGGCATTCACCTTGTTTTTTGCATCATAAATTTGCTAGTTTTTGCTGTCACTGTCAATTAATTTGTCGCCGACAGCAAATTTATAACATTAGAACAGTGTCGGCCTGTGTTGCATTTATGATTTTTTTCCTGTGTAATGTTGCAGGTGGTCGAATATGAAAGACCGTCGAACGGGGGCTTAACTTTATTAGACGTTTTTTGTCACGTTTTTTACGTTAGAACTTGGAGTCCGTGACTTGGATACATAAGTGGGTGAGTAGAGCGACGAAGCGGTACTCAAAAGTTTACCAGAATTTTACGTAGGGTATGTCAGTTTATCAACTTTCTTTTTTATATTTTTTTATTGGTAATTTGTGTTATAAATATCAACAGAACCCCTCTTAAAATTAAAATGAGTTATTGGTATTCACCCTCTATATTTGATAAAAATCGCAAGTGAATAGTTTCGACTGCTGATACTTTTTTGGCATTAAAAGTTATTATAAAACAATTTTATTCCTCATAAAATTGCTGCTCAATATAAATATACGAATTGATGTGCAATGTTTTGGTTTATGACAAACATTCAATTTCTATAAAAGCGAAACCATAACTGACAACTTTTTTTTCCAAACCAATTGGAACACACAATTACACATGTTTCAAATGATCTGGAGGTAACTTTCCCATTTATTCAATTTCCTTAACTAGAAACGACTAATAAAAATAATTATCGTTCTTTAAGTGAACCTTATTTGGATCACTTACTTTATTAGTTAAATAATATTGAAACAAATTGATAATCAAACAATGAAAAGTGGTCGTTAAAAGAAAACAATTTCGAAATCCAAATTTGGCAATGAATTAGTTAAAACCACTTTCAGTAATCGACGCTTAAAAACCTCATAACCCGTAAAAATTAGGCCTCAAATTAAGAAAATCGAAAGTAGAACAATATTATTTATTTTACTTTAATAATCAGACAGTGGAACAATTGAATTAATGCCCTAAATATCGGGTTTCTAAGGAAGCTATAAACGACAAATGATTTTTAATGAATACTTTGTTCATTATTTTAATAAAAACGTTCACACATTTGTTAAAATACATGCAGAACGCGAAAATATACATAATTTAAAAAAATCTTGAGAAATTGAAGCCGGCTCCATTAAAGGTACTTTGGAAAATGTCACAACGGCCAGTAGGATCACGACTGCATTTTCATACACTACTTAAAACGACCGAACTACTTCCAGTGACAACAATAAAAGCTGGTAATTAGCACTTCAACGTGCAGCTTTCACTAGAGTCCGCTCCAGTGATAAAAAATTATCCAAACACAAATTGACGCGCCAGATGACCTGAAGGTGATTAGAACCAAATGAGTGTATAAATAGGTTTGCCCTTTACCGATTTCATTTGAAGATGTAAACAGCTGGTAGAAAGGGCAGGGCACAGACACAGTGCTCTAGTGCACTCAACCAATACAAGGTATGGATAAGTGGGTGCTATTCTTCGACACCGGGAGTCTATGTTAATCAGCAAAGGTCAGCCACAGTTTGCAGGCCGTGAGAAAACCACTGGAAATCGTGCATGTTCAGTGATAATAAGAAATGTCCTGTGCCTACACATACGTCTTTAATGTGGAAATTATGCGAGTATAATATATTTTATTCATTTAATAATGAATTTATTATTCATAATGGCAAATAATTACATATGTAATTAAAAAAAAACACTAAAAGTGAAGTTGAATGTTAGAGTTTCTTACTTTCCCAAATCCATAACGGTGGTAACCTACTGAAACGAATTTGTACAAAAAATTGGGTTAATATTTCAAATTTACTTTTAATTTCAAGAAAAGAATTTCAATTTTCTTAGCCAGCATAAAACAAGTGGAAATTTTTCAAAATTCATATTTTGAGCGAATTATGAACATCAGAATTAAATTTAATTAAATTTAATAACAATGCAAAATAACTATAATACAATGCAAAATTACGTTGACATCTTTGGGGATACTTTAAATTCTTTCAAAGGCAAATTGAGATATAAACTAAATACAGCTTATGCTGGATATTGAAATCGTGGTATAAAAACAATCATTGAACATACTAGGTAATAATTATTGGTAATTATTGTAAAACTTATTCTAGTGCATTTTAAATTTAAGCAAGCAAGTCTAATTTAGCCTATTTTAGTTTTAGTATTAGTATAGTGCTTAGTTTTTTTTTTGTTTAAGTCTAGTTGTAGTCTTATTGTTGACACTTATGGGCTGTATAGTAGTGATTGTAAATTAATTATGTAACAATGTTGCATTGCTGTTTGATATTGATTTTTAAGTTCCGTGAGTGTCACATTGAGTAAACACAGTCTGTAATTGGGTTTGCACCTGTAGACTTGTATCCTAAATAAATAAAGAAATAAATAAAATGTCAATAATTAAAAAAAGTGAATTAATA
Organism: Rhagium mordax; assembly: GCA_963680705.1. NCBI lineage: Eukaryota > Metazoa > Arthropoda > Insecta > Coleoptera > Cerambycidae > Rhagium > Rhagium mordax. The sequence goes on from OY796656.1 coordinate 121,110,639, forward strand.
ATTAATTTTGCTATGACAACTCCTTAATTAATCATTAATGCAATAAGGCATGTTCAATGTCGTCTCTGCTCTGTCTATATCTGCCCAGACTTCCTAAACTCGACGTTGGCTGAATATAGGTAGTGCAAGTCATCTGAGGAGATGAGTTAAATCACTCAACCGAGTGTTGCTCATGGGTGAGGTAACCCAAGCAGGCGCTTTGAATCTTTGGTTCTTTTAGATGCTATAGATATTCCCATTTTCATGTATACAAATCAAAATTGCTTTGTTATCATAAACTATAGCAACAAAATTATTATTGCTTGTGTGAATTGTCAGGAGAACCAAAGATTGAAAATGTTAACTTCTACAAAGGAAATATCCTACTCTTTCTTCACACATACAAATGCGATATTAGACATACCTTCTGAATTTATTATTCTTCCAATTCTCATTTATTGAATTTTTCGTTTATTTGGCAAGAAATTATTGTTGTAAAAATTCAACGTTGTTGAGCTTCCATTTAAGTATTTCCAATGTTTGGTGTTTTTGCAAACCTGTCACTGACAATCTAAGATAATGATCGTAGCAATTTCTGGTTCTCTAAAAACGTCCATTTTGAAACTAGACACTTCTAGATGTTAAACTTTTTGGTATCACCTGTTTTCATGTAATTTAAGCTACTGCTTCATAAAAACTTACAAAAAAACCATTATACTCAGTCAGCAACTATTTTTAACTCCACAGTAAGATTATTTTTGCAACCGTAACTAATAAATATATCACTCGAATTGCGCAAATAATGTTATAAAATATGCCCCAAGTGAATGAAGTGGTAATTACGATCAAAACGACCAAAGAGGATGAAACTCTTAGTTTAAGAAATTGAAACAACACAACAAACATGAATTGAAACAATAAAACCAAACAGATATTGCGTTGGAATTCATCGGTTGCAAAAGACACTGGAAGGTCATTAACATCAATGTGGAATAATTTATTAGAAAGCGACATTATGACGAATTTTGAATCTTTTTTGTTCACTTAAATGCTACACTGATGGTACAGTTTTTAGGGAAAACGTGTTATGGAATATAACCGACAAATTTCTACCACCCTGTATGTAGGCGACCAAACATTTTAAATGTTTAAATTCTACGTCCGCTTTTGCTTCACAAACAAAAATGGGAAATTTCACTGACTCTCTTTCTCCTTCCACCTGCTATGAAAATCCTATATAATTTGGTGGATCTTTGGTCCATTTAAACAAAAAATTGTTCTATCTTAAACTAGGCTACCCCATAGAAAATTAATAATGAATCCCAAACATATTCAAGTAGCATTCCAATAATAAGATTCTTCTTTGCAACTAACCAACAGCCAATAATCATATCGCTGGAATTGCAAATAATATTACAGAATATACTCCACGTAAGGCTTTATTGAGCTTCAACTACAATTTCCAATAGGTATATATAGTTATTGGAAATCTGTCCAAGTTGACGATCTTAACAATCTATGGTTTATTTATAAATGACTTTATTTAGGCTTTATTCAAGCACAATAACAAAAACCTATCAAATTTGATATACTCACATTGATGTTTCATCTCTAAACAATTACAATAACAATTATTAAGTTTATTGAATATTCTCTAATGCATGAAAAAATTGAATTAAAAATTACAAAATTCAAAACGTCTAAAAATAAATTATGGCAAAAAATTGTTTTTAACTCACCACAAAATTCATTCATTATGGTCACCAAATAAAGTCATTTATAAACAATGCATATCAAGCAAAGAAAGAGAATTGTAAAAAAAATCTATAGTTTATTTAAAAACAAAATCCTCTTATTTTAAATTAAGTACAAAAACCCCTAATCGTTAGACTTTCTAGTGTCATCTAAATAAATCATTATATCTTCTTCTCCATCAAAAATTGTGAAAGCATCCAAAAGGTATTAACCTCATTGCAACCCAATAACAAGATTCCTCATCAAACTAGACAGTAGCCAACAATTAGGTATATCATACAATATTACAAAGAGCTCAACATTGTAGAGCTTCCACTCCAATGTCCAATAGCTGGCGTTATAGAAAACCTGTTTAAGTATATGATCTTAACAATCTCTGGTCCATTTAAAAATAAAATTCCCCTGTCCTCAGCTCCAAAAATTCCTAAAGTTTAGATTTTCCAATGCAATTGACTTTCATTATCTTCCCCTTGCACAAGCAGCCATTATAAATCGCTTGTAAAAAGTCCTTGAAAGACCATAAACATCAATTTGGAATAATTATGGCATAGGCTGATAAATGTTGGCGAGAGAACAACCGTGTTTTTTAGTTAAAATATCAATGGACTTTTCTCGTTATGGAGGAGAGCTTCGTATTTTTAATTCTCTTAGATGTTACGGCGATGTTTCAGTTCTCTGGTACAACAATCTAATTTGATCTCCTATAATCAAATATAGCAGCAGAAAATTATTAATTGCTGAATGGGATATATGGTGATTCAAAATATCTTTTCACAACGGAAAATTTCCCATTTTTCCATCGATGCTGCATAAACAAAAATGATCACCACTCAATTTCCATTCTTCTTCCAATCAGTAAGATCAGCATCATAAAGTTAAAAAAAATCCTCAAAAGTTAAATTTTCTAGTTTCATTAAGGCTTCGAATCCTTTTTGTAACCACAGTGATGAAATTATTAGGTACTAATAAAGCTATTATTACTACAAGTACAGCGATAATAGATGAGATTGAGAGGCCCAAAATTTTTCATCAAAATAAAACATGAATTGAAACAAACATTGCTTTAGAATTCCACATCGAGTCGCTAGACCGTCTGGAATTGTAAGTCAGCTTTGAAAGTCACAGGAGGACTTTTATATTGTGACTGATATTTTATCCTGTTTAATGATGATTCTTTTGATCAAATATGAGCTAAATATTTAATTTAACGCACGAAAAATCCCGTACATTAGGTTTTTAAAGAAAACTTCTACAAAGCAAAACAAACATGAAATCGTGAATCTTCCGATCAGATATACCTAAGAGGAGAGTTCTACAATGGTTTGTACCTGGAGAGAATTCCAAATTTTGTTTCAAGAACCAACAGCAGCAAGCCATATTTTGCAGTCAATAACGTTGTTTTTTCCATATTTTGCTGTCCAAGCAGTGACTAATACAATTTTCTTTGAATCATAAAACCCATCCATTAAATGACATCGTGTGGTGTAAATTTATACGCTCAGATACTGATCCAAAGTGGCACACAAAATAAATGACCCTAAAGGTGCGATCTCACGAGTTGACGCCCATTAATGAGCAAAACTTTTTATAACCCCGCAAAATTAGCAAACGTGAGATTCAATTTGTATTGTTAATGAATCCTCCTACAACTTGCACATGCAGATAACATAAGAACGTGTGCATTAAAGCACGTATCAGAATGGCACGCGGCCTTACCTGTCGTCTCCATAGGGCTCCCACGCGGAACTACATTTCCACCTGACAGGTTGTCGTAGGGGAGGTCTCTGTATTGCAACTGAACAAAATATGTTTCTTCCAAATGTAATTTGTTGGCTTCTAACGATTTCAACAATGTTGACATTGATCCTTTAAATGTAGAATTTTGGATTTCTCAACAAAATAATGATTTTGTTAAAAATATGGCAGGCAGTCAGTTTTCTATTTTTAAAACTATACTTTTATGTTCACATATGCATTAAAATGTATCTATGTTTGTCCTAGATAAACATTGTGGAAAATTTCACTGGTCAGTTCATAAACACCAGATTTATTTACCTTATTAATTTCTAATTAATTTATTGATTTTTCTTTGCATCAGGCAGGATTATCATTTTGTGTATCTAATCTAAAAAAAATAAAGAAGCTATCTCTTAAACTTAATATTTTGGTGTATTTTATTGATGACTACTAAAATCAGTCTTAAAAGGTCTTAATGCAGGAAATTAATTATATCGTCTAAATAAGTAAACGATAAAATTAGGAGATACGCTTTTACCGAAAATCGATTGGTCCACTTAACAAACTCCACGTATAGTTCCAAAAGTGTTAAAGTATCAGATGGTAGTCGTGGTGACATTTGTATAGCTTACTTTTCGACTATTCCAGTGTGTGTTTGAATTTCGGTTTTAATAGCACTCGAGAAACATTAAAGAAAGGAACACGAGAAAAGTATGTTATAGAGACACGTAAAGTCAACAACAGTCTTAGGTGCAGTAAATTTTACGATAGTATTAGTAATAAATATACAGTAACCACTTATAGTAGTAATTACTATGTTTCGTAGAAGTGCAGCTACAGATGGTTACGCTACTATACAATTTAATTGAATATTATTTATGATTTGGACGGATATTTCGAAATACTTTAAAAAAATATTACCACAAATTTTTTCCAGCAAGAAAAATATGCATAATATTTTATTAAATAATAATGAACCTGCTTCTGCTTATCTTGTTATGAAACTTTGTAAAATATGTATCAAGTATGTGCCATTGGTTTTAATTTTTTTTATAAATATTCTTGTCAAATGTTTTAAAATTAATTAAAATACGTAAAATTCCTGGTAAGAAGCTCGTAAAAATGTTAAATAAAATATATACTTAACATGGAAGTAATTTATAGTTGGTTGAAAATTACGCGTTTTTCTTGATGATGTTAAATAAGATATCGACGGATTATTGGCCACAACTAAGAATCGTTAATATATATATTTTTTGATATGTGATTGCGAACTACTCTTGAGAAAATAATTTTTCAATACTAATATAGCTTCTTTAATTTTGAAAGTGCAACTAATGGGAAAACCACTGCTTGTGTCTTTCAGGCAAAAATGTTGAATCAAAATCACTTCAAAAACTACCGTTGGAAGAACTTTGATCGAATGAAGAGCAATAAAGATGACGAGTAACCATAAATGTGCAAACGTGCAAAACCCAATAAATCCACTTTTTGCATTTTTTGAGTTAAGTATCAATAATTATTACTAATTTTGGGTAGTTATTTTGATAAAGCACATCAGATACAAGCAAAAGCCGATAATTCCCCTCAAAAATGGTATCTAAAAGTGGCTTGTTCGAGTAAATTCTGATAAATCCAAGCAAAAACTGATACAAATTTAAATTGCAGATTTTTTTGGTATATGTACAAAAATACTATGTGCTTACATTTCCAGTAAGGGGTCATTCTTTTTTACCAGCTGACCGAGTATTCGGTAGGGTAGAAAAACTTCTCAGAAAAGAGGCTACGTTTTTATTTAGAGATGAGTATGAAACAAATTAAGAAAAAGTGGAAGTGGTTAAAAGAACAGATATCTATTGGAGACTTTTTGATTTGAAACAACTTCAAGTTGGACTGAAAAAAGTTAAAATATTATCAGAAATAAAAAAAGTAGTTCTGCAAAAATTCAATGAAGGAAGATTAACAAAAATATCCAAATTTAAAAACTTGCTTTTCACTAATGTCTAAGTTATTTGTGGCATCTTTTTTCAAAAACCCAATTATTTTTTAGATTGTCTGGGTAATGTTCAGAAGTGTGGCAGTAAATCCCAAATAAGAACAGAAAGAAGAAATTCACTATCGGTTAAAAATTGTTAAAAGCTAAATTTTCTAATGTAGATAACCATAATAAAAAGGATTTAGCAACTATTTTGACTGTTAATGAGGAGAATTTCAAACTATGAGGAGGATGGTTGTGACTACTTTGAAGAGGAACAAATTGTCCATATCTAAGATTTCTGAAAACATTTTTTTTAATCAAAATAAGGTAAAACATGTAGATGCGCTAACAAAATAGTTTTAACCTCATTTCAGAATATGAATGTCATGCAAAAATCGATCAAATTTTGATACCATGCAAAAACCGATATATCCAAAAAAAATCAAACTAAAAAATTATAAAAAAAAGTCTTGGTTTCAAAAATTAAGAATTATATTATAAGACCCACGAATAGTTTATTCCAGTTATAAGAGACTTTAAATACTTTTGGGATTACGCTATACAAGTTTTTTGTCAATATCTCAAAATGGATAAAATGGATTTATCTGGTTTTGCACGTTGCTCTACAAATGTTGATAACAGTAAAGTGAGTGACAACCATCTTAATGAATCAGAAACTTAGTCCATGGGAGTTGTCATGTACCAATAACTACCTAACAATTCATAAAATGGAACCCCTTTGATTTATTATCAGTAAATTCACCTACTGCATCAGGTCAATCATTTGCTGACACCTGCAACCCGTTAGTTATTACTTTAGTGCAACTTTGTTTTTGTTTTTTAATTTGAAGAAAAAGGTAACTTTGCTATTCGACTTGTTACGATTATAAAGAGAAAGAGAGAGTAGTGCAGTTCGAATCGGAATTAAAGACCTAGACCTGACCTTGATACACCTTTTCGTGATCTAGAAACGCTTCTGGATTTAGATCTAGATTTAGATCTTGATCTGGATCTAGACCCACTCTTAGATCTGGGATATGACCTGCTTTTAGATCTTGAACGAGACCTACTCTTAGACCTAGATCCACTTTTAGATCTAGATCTTTCTGAAACAGAACTTAAAGAATTTAAACCGCAACAGAAAAGTGTTGATGAAGTTGATGAACCAATAAAATTTGACAGATCGAATATAGAAAGTGAAGAGTCTGTTTATATTGAAGAGACGACTATTTCAACTCTAAAAGAGGATAGAGCTGAGCTAGCTGCAAACAGTGCAGTAAATGAGCACACAAAGAATGTTGTGCAATTGGAAGAATTATGAATCGGTGAGTCTAAATTAGAAATACGCTGGTGTAATTTTGGACACTCTTTATTTAATCTGGAAGATGGATTATTGTGTCATACATTTTTCTATATAAATGCTGTTTCTGTTTGTAACATATTCGTGTTTTCGTTAACACCATATTTATTATTTATGTTTATAATTTTAATTACATCGCGAACATTTTGAGTTCTCGTTCGCGTTGATCTTATTGATTTATTGACGTCTCGCCCACCTTGTTGTGGACCTCGTTTGAAACGACATAGCTTCAGAAGAAGACCACAAAAAATGATACAATTATCGTTGGCATATTAGAACGAAAATGTTTCTAGATAGGTTTCCTTCTCATTGGTTTTCTATCAGTTTATTATCGTTACAACTGTCAGTCGCCAATAATCAGCACCAATCACCTAACCTAGATATTTAATGAAAGTTTGGTTTATCTATCGATAATAACAAAGATCACTCAGTAATAAAAAAACTAACTGCTTTTGAATTTTATTATGCTTATTATTATTCTCTCAGATGTTTCACTGTCTGCATGCATATTTTCATATGATCATTTCATATGCCATGAATTTGTCATATTTATTCTATTAAAAACACTTCGTTCAAATGAGGAGTAGTTCCATGATGACGATGAGCCATTAAATCTTGTTGATTCAGAAATTGAAGCAAGAGTCGTCTTAATTCGTCCAAATGGAAAGCAGTTAGTATATTAAAGTTAGTCGACAGCTAACTGACCTAATGCCTCAAATAGAGGCCCTTCTGGTTCATTATTGGTAAATGAACCTACATCAAGTCAATGAATTGCAATCACCTGCACCCTTGTTGCTCCAGTGACAGGCAATTCCAGCAGTTATTACTTATTCTTATATAAGTAATAGATTCTACATTGGAGACAGTTTGAATAAAGTTTCACCCCTGCCAGCGATGCAACTTGTAATGATTGCGAAGAGAAATAAGAATGGTACAGTTCACAACGGAATTGTTGAAAAGTAGACTTTATTAAACAGAACTTTAAAAAGGGTCTGGAAAAGTAAAGCGTTCTGAATTTTTTTGGACTAAAGAAGTTAAAAGTTGATCAATCCAATTAATCCATAGAATCTGAAAATTTGGAAATAGAAATTGACGATTATCTGTTTATATTGAAGAGATTACTCAATTTCTAAAGAGAGAGTGGACTAGACTTTTAGCCAATAGATCAATGTGAACTCAAGAACGATATTATAGATGATAACAAAAGTGGGAGACGGCAACTATTTTTGGACTTTGGGAATTTTCCATCCAAGCTAAAGAAAGAGACAAAAATACCTGTATAGAAACAATCAGGTAACTGAGACCAGATGTATGCAGTTGTCGGCACATATGAGTTCAGAGGCACCTGAGATTAAGACACCGAATTATCAAATTCTAGATAAAACTAATATCTTGAGTCGCCTTGAAAGGATGTTAATCTTATCTATTAGCATCCTGTTGAGCGTTAAACATCCACGCTTTTGAAATCTGTGATAAAATTATTTCGCTATATTAATGCTCTTGGAATATTATTAAACTGGAAATCGTACAACTTGAATATAAATATCCAGTATGTTTAATTTATTTCTCAGTAGCAACAAAAGTAATACTACTAATCACTCATCAGGAATAAAATATTAACTGCTTTTGATTAAAATGTTTTTATTATTATTACTCTCTGGGATTCTCTGTGTGCACATTTGCATAAGATAAGATACATTGTAAGCTGTATAAACAAGCATTTATGAATGTATTGAATAACGAAAATAAAACTATTAATAACGGATATCCACTACTTTTCCAACCGTCTATATCTCAAGAGGTTACAAATTATAGTAATAAATAAATTTATAGGTGTACAGTGTACAGGGTTAGTTTTATTAATGTAAACCCCCCATTATTATTTTTATTTTTGATCGATTCGAAAAATTAAAAATAGGCCTTACACGGTTTTTTACGTAGATTTCACTTCTGCTAACGGATTGGCAATACCGTTTTAAATATACAGGGTAAGCAAAAAAGTTAGGTTTTTTTAAATGGAACACCCTGTATATTTTGACAAATTTGAATTCCTACAATCATTCTGATTACAAATATATACACATATTGTATAATCGCGTTACTGGTTTTTGAGTTATTTTCACTTTATTACGGATACGTTGAAACAAAAGCGTTATTTTATAAACTCATATAATAAATTAATAAATGGAATAAATCAAAAACAAAACAATAGGTATGAATTATTAAAACAAATTACGTAACATTTTCAACATTTCAAACAACGTTTAATAAAATTCGAACGGAGTCCAGACCTTAATCCAGTAGATTATTTTCTTTGGGGATCGCTCAAAGAAAAAATTTACAGTGAACCAGTGGAAAATTTTAAACAATAAAAAAATCAAATTGTAAAAAATATAACTGCTAAATTTGGATGCAGCACTTTTTTTTTGAAAAATTCTTTCGAATTTTATTAAACGTGGTTTGAAATGTATCGAAGTTAATTGTAGTTGGTTATGTTGAAAATGTTATATAATTTGCTTTAATAATTCATATATTTTGTTTTGTTTTCGATTTATTCCATTTATTTAATTTATTATATGATTTATAAAATAACGCTTTTGTTTCAACGTATCCGTAATAAAGTGAAAATAACTCACAAACCAGTACAGCGATTATACAATATGTGTATATATTTGTAATCAGAATGATTGGAGGAATTCAAATTTGTCAAAATATACAGGGTGTTCCATTTAAAAAAACTAAACTTTTTTGCGTACCCTGTATATTTAAAACGCTACTGTCAATCCGTTAGCAGGAGTGGAATCTACATAAAAAACCGTGTAAGGCCAGTTTTTTAATTTTTGGAATCCGTCAAAGATAAAAATAAAAATGGGGGGTTTACATTAATAAAACTAACCCTGTACATGTTGCATTAAAATATTATGTGGGACAAATATTTAACAGTTAGAGAGCACATCAAAAATATCCAGTGTTCATATATGCTAAAGTAAATGATCAAAGGAGCATCCGGTCAATCGGTTATAGGTGTGGGTGAACTCTGACCTGCCAGTGCTTCCGCATAGCAGTCATTATCGGTGAACCATCCCTGTTTATATTTCTGGGTTAAATAAGTCATGGCGAAAATTTTACTGTCTGCCGAGTTAATGCGTGTAGACAGCTTTGCAATTTATTGAACGATGATAGAATTTATATTTAGGACGCAATACTTCCTCATTTTATAGCTCTAAATAATTGAAAACAATAAATTAATTATAACTTATAACCATTATTCGGTTTCATGAAAAAATCTGTCTATGTATTTAATTTTTAATTATATAAAACTAGACAGAAATATTATATCTGAAAATAATAGTAACCAAATTAAGGATTTGTTATCAAAATATTTTAACAGCTCCAAAAATAAAAAAAATGGGCTTTCATTTTCAAGTGTCACGAACTTCAGATCTAGGCTTTGGAACGGGTCAGAATACCAAAACTTTAAGAGTAGGTAAAAAAACAAAAGTTTTAACACTTTAACATTTTTCAATGATGTAGAACTAGAAAGTTTGGTTGAGAAAAAAAATACATGGCCATAGAAAAATACCACTTTGTATGCATATGCAATTTTTTTTAATTTTAGCAACCTGTATCAGAAAATTTAAGAAAAAAGTTTACACGACAAATCGCAATTACTTACAGCGCGGAAATAATTAGCAGGGCATATTTTTGCCACTTTATACGGAAACATGAACTTTAAAAGTATTTAAACTTAAGGACGATTCAATTTCTTTTCCTAAAATTTTTATTTCACACTAAGTGGAAAACATGCTATGAGTAGATGATTTTAAAAGAGTACAGAATTAATTTATTTTCAAACAACGAAAAAATACTAAATGGAGTTAGTTAAAAGCTAGCGCTGGCAAAAATTTGGAAGCAAAAAAACGCAAATATACAATAGCTTCCTGACAACTCATAAGTAGGTCATTTCCAGAAAACATATTTTTATCCAATAAGCTAAAGAGGTCATGTTTAAAACTTCATTAATATTTAATAAAGTAAGGTCAACAAACAGTCTTATTCGCAGAAGCAGACTATCAGCCTGTAAGGTTCTACAATGTTTTTAAATTGCTTTGTAATAGGCATTTAAGATAAGTTACTGCAATCCACTTCCTTAAATTAATTATAAACATCCTTAATTACATTATAATCACTGCCTGAGCATAAAACAAAAAATCGATGTAGATTTGAATAAATACGTATCGATAGATAGCAATAAAATTATGGTAGATGAGTTGCAGAATTCTAATGTAAACAAGGTACGTTTTAATACGCACGGTGTGTGGGGATTCTGCATTGAAGCGTCCTTCTGTGCGCCTCCTACATATTAATGCTTGGCATCTATTAATTAAAGAGATCTTTAATTACAGTAATCTGATTGCAAATTAAAATTCTAATAATAATTAATAATTACGAAACCCGTTAGAGGGCGCCACCATTTATTGATCTATTACGTCTTAATAATTACCGCGGAGATGCAGATAAGTAAACACAGATTCTCGTTCTGCTCCAAAGATAATGTGGATAAAGCTGATTTTAATTTTAATTTTATGTATAGCCTGCATTTTCCCAGCATCTGAGCCTTTATTAGCAATTAGGTGTTTAAACGTCTTATTTATATAATAAATTATTGCATTGTGAGTTTCTAGCCGGTAAAATTAACGTGGAATGAATATTTAAGTTTTCCGTTCTTGTCAAGCAATTTAAGCGTAAGATCTACCGATTGTTATGTAATTTATAGCCATTTGTATAAGTTTAAAATATATTCAAGAATACCTACCACACGTAAGGATCCACAGTACAAACGCAAATGGAACCCTTTAGGCTATTTAACATTGAGTAAACAAATGTGTGGTGTTTTTTCATAATTATGTTCCATTAGATGTATGGGCATATAGCCGGTTTGTTCAACATTGAATTAAAATAATATTACTCATGGTGGTGCATAAGAGTTCTCAATAATTTAGAAAATTGAAAAAAAATGTGACTCCAGTTTTTCACGGACACAAAATGTTTATTAATATTTTGTTACTTATACTGGAATGTAATATGCAAAATAATTGACGTGCAATTTACAACAAAATATTTCCCATCCTTGAATAATAAATATTCGCCAAATCTCAAAATAGTTTCTACCCTGGAAGTTCTACGCCAAGTGCAGCGGCCGACTTTGTAATTAAATTTGTAAAAAATCATATAGAGTGTGTCTTCATTCGAGTAGACACACCCCCATAAAAACTTTATTTATAAATAGATTTTAACCGTTTTTTTTTAAGTCGAATATCTCTGTAAGTTATATTTTGTAAACACATGAGGCTTTTAAAAAATTTTTTAATTTTTTTAATTTATTATAAATATCTTATAGAAGACAAAAATCAGGAAGTCATGTTAGCGGTTTCTTTATTGACAAACTAAATTCATCATGATGTTCAGCGTCCTCTGAAACGTATTTGTGCTAAGTTTCATGCAAAAATATTTACTCGTTTGCTTTTAATGGGAAAGCAAAGTTTTTAGGGTAGAGAGTTGTAACAACCCTTTTTTAAGATAGAATGCAAAGAACTGACAAAAGGAATGAATTTTTTTATTCAAAAATTAGTGACAATGTTTACTTTACGTAATTTGCATTCTCAAAAAAAAATTACAACTTTCTTCCTTAAAAATTTCGCTTTTCCATAAAAGACAAACGAGTAAATATTTTTGCATGAAACTTAGCACAAATACTTCAGAGGGCGCTGAACATCATGATATACCTATTCAGTTTTTTAATAAAAAAATCGCTAACATGAGATCCCGATTTTTGGTTTCTATAAAATAAATTATAGTATGCCAATTTTTTTTTTTTTTAAATATCATGTGGTTACAAAATATAACTTTCAGAGATCTACAACTTAAAAAAAAACCTGTTATAATCGATTAATAAATAAAGCTTTTATGAGGGTGTGTCCACTCAAATAAAGACACACATTAGATACTACAAAGTATGTAGTTGCGGTTTTCTGTGGCCTATATAAGGTATTAATTCGGAGATATATCACTTTACGTTGATTTCGGAGTTCCTCAGGGTTCTGTATTAGAACCCCTTATATTTCTTTTGTTTGCAAAGTCTTACCACTCTATATTAGCGCAGAGTGCATTATGCTATTTACAGATGGATGGCTACATAGCAGAAGATGCCTTGTGTGTATAACCGAGTGACAAAAAAATTTGCATATTTTACATTTGCCCATAATTTTTTTGTTTATTAATTTATTCTAATGAGCTAGTTGTCATTGTTTACAGAGAGGAATGGACTATTGACAAAAAATAAAAAATGGTCAATTTTTTTATGTTGGCGGCCATGTTTGAAAATAACCCTTTTTTTCTGAAGAGAAAAATTTCCAAATGGCACATCCAATACAAAAAGCAATAAAATGGACTTTTCTATATATTTTGAGACCACGATGAGAAAAATCGGTCCATCGGGAGCGGAGCTATACGTAATCATACAAAGCGTCGTTTTGTCATTCCTTAAATTGCACTTTGTTCTTTGGCCAATAATTTTTTTGTTTATTAATCGATTTCAATGAGCTTGGTGTCATCGACTACAGAAACGAATGAGCTATCGATGATTTCAAAATGGCCGGTTTTTTTAAACGTAAGATGGTGGTTGTGTCTGAAAATGGCTCTTTTTTTGGGCGCATTTTCAGACCTCGATGAGAAAAGACAGTCCAGCGGGAACGGAACTATTTTTTCTTTGGCCAATAACTTTTTTGTTTACTTAGCAGCGATTTTAATGAACTTGGTGTCGTTGGTTACAGAAAAGAATGGAGTATTATAATTAATACAGCGTGTGTAAAAAGTATTGAAACATGACCATAACTTTTAAAATATTGATTGTATAAAAAAACCCTTGGGGTCAATTTTCATTTTCAATTACGCAACTTTTGGTGGGATTTATAATTTCTATCCCAGATAGCACAAACATATCCCTAAATAATTTTTAGAATATTTCTGCAGAATATTCTATTATTCTTAAATTAATCTATAAATAAAAATATTCTTTTTAGAATATCTTTAGAATATACGAATGGGACCCGTTTTTTCTCTTGAGAATATCCCAAGAATAATTTTCAAATTATTGTCAGGATATTTTGGATTTATACGTCGGAAGATAGAACCAAATGAACATAGATTCAAATGAAGAACTGACAACATTTACTTTTGCTACATCGGTCATCGGTTCATCGGTAATATTCGGTCTCAGTTTGACAAAGAACATGGATGCAATAATATATTTTGTCGTGTGTAGATACATATAGTATTGTGCTTTTAGATGAAATGATGTGATTTGGAAGGGCCAAATGCAACAAAATAAATTTTATTGATAAATGTATTTCAGGTAGGTCGCCAAAAATAGAAACCCTTTAAGAATTATGTGTATCTTAAAATATTAAAATAATATTTTTTTATTTCTTTAAAAAAAAATAATATGTTTTGTCAAAAAAACGTATGAGAAATATTGCATAATATGTAATTTTAAGAATAAATAATAATATGTACTTTTTATACTGTTTTATTTTTTAAAATATAAAATAAGTTTCTAAAATATTTGCAAAAACCTTTATTCAACCGCCTATTTTTGCTGACGAGAGAATTAATAAATATGGTGAATCTTCAAATTATTCTCAGGATATTTTAAATTGATTTAACCATAGAATATATCTTTGTACTTATTTTAAGAATAATTTTCAAATTATTGTCAGAATATTTTGGATTATTTTAAAGTTAACCATAGAATATACCTTTGTGCTTTTCTTTGGAATATTCATAATAGAATAGAATAGAATATTTTTTGTGAATAATATAGAAATAATGTATAAAATTATTAATAAAACATATTTAAAACATATTCCATATATATGTATCATAAAAATGTTTATATCATATTCTTTAAGAAGTATATTTTCAAAATCATAATCCAAAGATAATGTACGAAATTATTCATAAAATATATTTGAAATATATTCCATACATATGATTTTCAATTATTCTAATATTATTTATTAGATGATATTCTAAAAATATTCATAGAATATCTGGTTATTCTAAGAGTAATTTAAAGTTATTTTTTTCAATTAATCAAATGATATTCTTTAAGGAGATTTTCAGATTATTCTGAGAATATCTTGTGCTATCTGGGATATAATTTGTTGATGGAGTATTTCTGAAGATATGAAACGAGGCAGTGAATTTGGCAGCTCAAAAAACCATTTCGAAGAGCTGTTGATGTATTTAGATCGCATGCATTGTTTTAATTTTTTTGCATTTCATTTCAATACAGAATGTTGATATTTTTTTCTTCTGTGTCCAATCCATAATAATTTATAGATGAATTATTCACCTATAAATTTCCTACTTTTAGACAAATTCGAAAACTGGCTTGTAGGCCATTCAGTAAAGTATCTCGGAGGCTATATAAGAATCTTGAATTATAAGTTGGAAACCCTGTACATACAAGATCAACGTAATTAATTCTTTCAATTTACTGCTACAGTCGTATACATTCTGCGTTGTTGCATCACCACATTTTAAAATCTATTAATTGACCCAGCACACTAGTCAATAACAGTAACTGTGAACATAAAACTGGAGCAGTTATAGCTTTATATTACCGCAATATCGACCCTTATCAGCATTATTCTTATTTTACAACATGTTTCTAAATTAACTAACTTAAATATAAAAGCTTGCAGAGTTGAAATCTTTATACAGTTTTGTCCCAAAAAGCTTTGTTTTCAAAATATAGGGTGCTATAAGTCATCTTGTAAAATTTTGATTGGGAATCTGAAAATAGGACTTTATTTTCAGGACACATAATCTCTAATTTTTTAAGGGTTTTTTAAAAGTGTTATGAAATTCCTCTTTTTACGCCATTGAAGCGTTTTGTCATATTTAAAATATTGTCTATATGTAAGTAGCTTTAATTAACATATATGGCAGTCAACATTATACTATCCTGTATTTTCATTCAAAAAATATATAAGATATTCATGTTGTTTAATTCTTCTATATAACCTCTTAAATTTAGAAACACCATGTGTAATATTAAAATTATTTCCTAAAAAAATATTTTTATTAATATAAAGGGTACCTTTACTATTAATTAATACAAAAGTTTTTCATGAATAAACTAAATATAGTTTTACATTATTTATAAAATTTTGTTGATTTCACCTTTAACTAGACGCTAAAACGCCGATAGATCTGTGGTAGATATTTTCTACACACATAATACCAACCAGTGTAAACATGGTTGCCTAATTCCGGGGTCACGTGGTTAACTATCATTTACGAAATATCAGTCATATAATATGACACACATTTTTTCATTTTGGTAAAATAATTTTGAATTGAACGAATGAATGACGAAAGTGAGTCGGCTAACAAATATTTAATAATTAAGCAATAATACGCTTGTAAATCGTCGCTGACTTAATTATCACCTACGTAACTATAAGTGAATCTAACATGCCATTACATGTCATTTTATTTGCTACTTTCACTGCACAAAATATAAAATTTTAATAGCCTTATAGACGAACGTGTCAACACAATCTGAAGGGAAATTTCCTTGAATGCTGAACTTATCAAGGCAAATTAATAAAACAGCTCCATTAATTAATTGACTATAAAATATAAAATTAAACAATGCGCATCATTTTCTCTGAAACAATGGGTAAACAAATATGTCAAAAAATCTACTTTAATTGTTTACGAACACGTACTGTTTTATACCGACATTGTTATTAAAAGAGAAACTAAAGAAGTTCGAAAAATTGATAGTTTATAGCTCTTAAAATAAGGAAAACTGGAGAAATTGCACAGTGTTTGTTGCTGCGGAGTTCAATGGTCAAATCCGGTATATGGCAGAAGATTAAAATGCTCTAATGAGGAAAGATGCTCCATGATACCGGAATATAATTTTCCGCATATACCCGTTAATTACGTGTTACTTATTAAATAATCTAAAATCACCAATTATATTCAACTATATAATAGTAATTATAATATAGTATTTAATATTCATCTACTGTAAAAGAAACTATCATATAAATTCCTTCAAAAGATATCATGATAAACTTTGACGTTTGTGTGAATACAGCATTTTATTAATTACATTATACAACATATAATTAGCAGCGACTCAATACATATTCTATAAAATAAATATACAAAAAATTAAGAAGGTGTTGCCGACCGCTCCTATTAAAAATTCATCAATCACTTCCTCAATGTAGTTTTGATTTGTGTGAATTCAATTATTTGTTAAGTGCCAGTTATTAACGAGATTTAAAACTTTCGGTGAATTTCAACTGCGCAAACACAGGTTGCAGCGGACACAGCTGTCATTTTTTGAGTAAACTTCTCCAGCATCATTTATCAAAATCAATCAAAATGAAAGCAGTAAATGAATTAATAACCATTAATTATTATCGTACACCAAATTTATATCTTCCATATTACGTTGAATGTTCAGCAATAGCATATCGAGCGTTAATGTAATAATTTGTATGTATAAAGAGTTTTTAATTCCCAAACATACGTAGGATTAGGGATTACAGAGATGCAGAACGTGGAAGATTCGTTTTGTTATTCATTTTAGAGCTCTTCGGTTTATATCTTTAAATTATATATTTAATAAGTACATTTTACATAAACTATGCTGTTTCAAGACTAGAAAGTTGAACTAAAGGATCTGTCAAAAATATGTAGTGATTGCAAAACTTTAGTAGGACCTGCAAAAATTACAGAAAACCGATATATAACTGCCTAACAGTTTCCTGTATATTCCCAATTGATCAGGAAAAACAATAAATTGGCCTTGGAATATTCCAGACCACAAAGGTAAATTAATGATACACTTATGTGAGAGAGGCCAGTATTAGTTTGAAGTTCAACGGATGACGATCGGAATGTGTTTAATTTGCTGTCTTAAGTAGGATTGAAACAGAAGATTTCCGAAATCTTCGATAAAGTTCAGGAGTGTTCTTGGTCGTCTTGGTGATTGGCATAACACACAGGGGAGTGCTTGTGTACTAATTAGTGATGAATAAATAAACTGAGAAGAACTTTTCGAAACATTCTAGTTGGAAAACGCCAAAGAAATAAGAAAAAATCGAAATCGAAAAAGTTGTAGTTCTTGAAAGCATTATTCAAACAAAAATGCATGTATTTTTTCTACAGACACAGGAGCTACGTCAGAATTCAGAACTAGATTGCAAGTGCAAATATTGTAAAGATTAGTCGTCAAAATGGTACCTGTGGTCTATGGAGAAATTGATATAGAAATCTTTGTTTTTAATCATAAAATCATTATAGATGACATTATCAAAATTAGTGTATTGAGACCAGAAGCTATGGGTCAGTTGGAATCATATTTGACGTAAGAGGGAGAGTTCTAAATAGGTACTGAAAATCACGAATTGATACTTGCAACAGCAGATGAAGATAAAGATGAAGAACTCGGCAAAAGCTTTGAGAACATTGAACATATAAACGAGGCAGTACTAGAGAAAATGAAAAGGATTAATCAATTAAGATTGATAACCTTGTGGACGCAATAGGATTTAGTTACAGTCGAAGATTAAGCAAACCTGGAACAGCTGAAATCGGAAGTAAATTTCTAGGTGGCGCCGTGTGCCAAAAATACTTCAGGAAGTATACCGGGTGACCACGCCATTTCCACAATTTTTGAGCTATCCAAATGAAATTTTGCAGCAGTAATGTACGTCCAAAAAGACTTATTTTGGCCCAACCGATTTTTTTTTCGACGTCCGGTTTCGACGGAAGTGACCTCAACGATGGAATTTTAAATGGAACACCCTGTATATTATTGCATTTTTTGAATACTGAGAAAATTCTGAGTACCATAGAACTATTTTGGGGACTCTTTAAGCCCACTTGATTTTTTTAGAGCTAATTTCATTTATTAATCTAGAGTACCATGATTGGTCTAATTTGGTTCAAATGTACTGGTATAACTCCCAAAAAAATAGATCGACAAAAAAAATATAAAAATGGCGTCTTGGCGTGCATTAAAATTTGACCAATTCACTTTTTGTCCATTTTGACCATTTTCCCAAAAGATATCATAATGTGCCCATCCTTGATAAATCTGCAATGTGCAAGTAATAAAAAAGGGAAAAAATCATCGAACACAACAACACGTCACTTTATACTATTTATCACACTAGCCATGGAAGAAACAATTAAAAGACGTAACTTTGACAGGTGAATGAGTTTTTTTGGACGTCTATTACTGCTGCAAAATTTTATTTGGATAGCTCAAAAATTGTGGAAATGGCGGGGGTTTACCATGATCCGTGGTCACCCCGGTATATGTAATAGAACGTGTGGCGAGTATTTTGCCATCAACACAAATCTGACTATGATGACTCCAAATAGGTGAATGATATATTAACAGGCGTCCAAGTATTGAAACATGGTGCTGCAAATAAAAAATAAATGTGAGGAGATGAAGCAAGTGATGAGAGGTGGCCAGAATCTTGGACCATATCAAATCACAAGACGGTATGTCATCCAAGTACTGGTAAATACTGGTGTTTTGGTGAATGTCACTTACTAGGTATTCATAAAATAAGGACAACAGCTCTTCATCCTCCTATAGAACAGCAATGCAATATGACCTTGAAATAACACCTTTCCAATGTGGTTGGACAATATCAAACAGATTGGGATCAATTTTTCTTGATAGCGTATGGGATTTCCATTGATGAATCTTTCAGACAGATAATGTGACCACTAGACGTTCAATTAGAACCATTTAATTTGCTGTTTGAAGTGCTAGGTGTGCAGCAAGTTTCCATTAATGATTAAGCAAATGGAATTGGCAAATAGGCGAGAGATGTTTATAAACTGGTGCAAGACTAAGTTTCTATGGCAAGATCCATTATGATTTTAAAGCCGATTCAGGAGGGCCTTAAACAGAAGATTTGGTACGGCTATATAATTCTTAGCGGAAGAAAACAGGCCCTCTGAAGCTTTACTCACGGCGATCATCAGAATTAACGATATAATGTATCAAATCCAAAGTCAAATGTTGTTCGTCAACAAAAACTAGTAAGATAGGCAGTAAATAAGTTGCTGGACCGACAAGCTTAATATGGGTGCAAGAATCTGCAAGAATCATAGGGAATTGGATTTTTACTCTCAAAGTATATTAACTGGATCTACGATTTACTAATGCATGTATTTCAATAATAAATAATCTTGTTACTATTTTAAATTTTTTTAATATTCTTCTTTAATTATTCGACGGTATAGCAAGCAGACATTTGGACATAATCACACTAATTGTGAATATATTTTTTCTTCAAATTGATTTTAGATTATTATAACATTCGAGGTGATACATGTTTCCTCAGCTAGTCTAGTACATTAAATTCCATTAGTGCATTTTACGTAAACATTTTAGGATAATAATACGTTCAATTTTTCTGTTATTGAATGCATAATGGGAAACTATAACTAGTTAAAGAGGATCTTTTTTTTCCATATACACAACTTGTAGGTTCAGTAAAGCGTACGTTCTACATCATGGTGAAAGAACAACAACTGGTGAACTTTTGTTAACATTATTTTCAGAATCACAAAATTTCATCAATTTAAGACCTTTTACAAAAGTTTCTATTGACCAAAATGATGTATTTCCTGGCATATGTATGTTTAGCAATTATAATTATCTTCTCATAATATATACTTTTAGCACATTTTATAGAAATAGAAGGGTAATATTATAAATAAATGGTTGCTTTGTATTATTGTTGCCATAACGTTTATTTTCATAATATTTCGCATATAATAATATGATGTAAAATCAACATCAGTTAAGAGTTCAACCTTAAAACTCTCTAATTTAACTAAATTTGCAATAAAAACAGGTTTTCAATTTAGGTGTATTATAATTAAGTGACAAACAAGTGTTGTTCCAACTCTTAACACGTGCGAAACATTATAAGTACAATTTTCTACGACTTGTAGTCGGTATATCGATTTCCCATTCAGCGAATAACATATGTTAATGAACAATGTCAAGGCATTACATAAGAGATTTGTTTGAAGAAGGATACTACGTAAGCAATTATTTGTACGTTTCGATATTTTTAGTTACCTAATTTTTGCAAAGAGAATTTTTGATGCGATTAACAATAATGGAGTTTCTGCAACATTAATTCTTCAAGTTGAAGTAATTGGTTGTAATTGAAATTCACGTAAAACAGAATAAATTATATCCACAAACATTTATATGTTTATAGTTAGCTCTCAAAATATAAAGGAATAAAACAAGAGAAAATCTAATCTCAATTATTATTAATGCCATAACAAAATTAATTGGTGACATTACCATTAATAGAAACTAATAATATTGATATGCTGAATTCCTCTGCAATAAAACTATGGATGGAATCTGAGTTCGTCACAAAAAATTGATTAATTAATTAGAGAAACGTTTATAATATCTTATCTGCATTTCCATTTGTTTCAATTTTTTTAAAGTATCTTGGTTTCAATTTGGAAAATATGCCTTTCGCGAAAAAAAAATTAAATTAAAATTAACATGAACATGTTAAACATAAAGAGTAGTTCAAGGTTTAAAAAATTCATTTTAAAACAGTAAATCAATGGGAATCATAAACCATTCAATTACTGAGGAAACGTTTGATTTTAAATATACAAGAAATCCCACTTATTACATGTTACCTTATTTTCACATGATATTTGATTCAGAAAAGGATTTAAATATCACGCAATAATAAGTAAAAATTGTTCGTGATTTCTCGTGATATTCCACTTCAAAATGAGCGGTAATCCCACTGCACATGCAGTTAGCAATATATTCCGCCAGTTTATTTGCTAGTTTATATTTTCGTTCCCTAAATACTTTGATCTCAGAAATTCTATTCAAATACTAACTTGCCGACTGTTAAATATATTAATGTGCATTATACGACATGTGAGAAACTGCAATTTATTATCACAGCAAACACTGAAGCCTTTAATGATTTCGACCTTACGCAATGTGTTGTTGAATAAAAGATGAAAGATAATCAGCAAGCTCAAAGTATAAAATAATATAAACAGTGCATTCCTATTGGAAGTGCAACAACATATCGCTCTGTCACTTCCTATGTATTGCGTTATACTAGTTTATATTTGTAGATCGGAATGTTTATTACAACAAATTTTTAACCAAAAGTGGAGTAGGTACTGATAAAATGGAATTCTGATTGTTAGCAATTATAACTTTATAAAAAGACGAGTACTGAATAGTTGTCAAAATGGAACAAGTTGGGTTCGATTTAACAAAGTAACCGTGTCAAATGTTTGCAATTCTCACCAACTGACTGCAAACTATTAGTACAAGTCTAGGTAAATACAGATATCTTATTAGTACGCTCGTACCTGTAAATTATGTTATTTTTGTAATAAGCAGTTTCTGCTCATGATTTACCTATTATCGTTCTCTGCAAAATGTTGTTCAAACAAGTTTGCTTTATACTTCTGTAATACAAAGTGATTCACGGATATTTTGTGACATTCTTGAAAATGTACAGGTATACATCGATTGATACAATAATTCCAAAGACCGTTTCAAAACATTAAATTTGAATATTTATTTACTAACTTTAATAAATAAAAAATAAATAAATGGAAACACTTTAATGTTTGATGTTTTTCTTAGCAAATTGAATGTTTTATTAATGCATATTTATAAAATGGATGTAGTTTCTAGGGTTTTTCGTAATCAGGAAAAATGATATTATTCTTCATTCTTTAGCAAGAAGCTGATTTCCTACATTACGTGGTGCATACTGGAATTCAATAAAAACAGATTTAATCAGCCTAATAGGTAGATAAAAGCAGACAGTCTAGAATCTCCAGTTAGATGACTGGATTTAGCTATGATAAATTATTTTCTATGAGGTTAAATTTACAAAAATTTTGACATTGTCTTCTTTAAAACTATATCCAATGCAAACACGTTTTTTTGGATGTTATGTTGCATGTACTAAAATATTTATAGCGGCAGGTAAATTTGCTTGACGTAGTTATGGGATTCATAACGATTTATAAAATTCATTCTTTGTTGTATTTTTCTAATAAAAAACCGAGTAAAGGTAAACACGATTTTCTTTTTGTCCCTTCTGACATATTCCGTTGTAAATTTGAAAAAAAATTTGTGAACAAAATTCTTCAGCTAATTTTTTAGCTAAAGGAAAGTATTGTAATGGAAACAAATATGATCTATAATTCCTAGATTTATTCAGATTTTTCATGTTTCAGTAGATAACGAAAAATGAGATATTTTAATTCCGTCTGTTCGTCCGTCCGTGTGTTGGCGTAAAAACTCAAAAAGTATTTGACGCAGGAACGTAATATGTAGAGTACTGTTATTATGAGAATATGCCAGGCAATTAAAACGCGCAGAAATGAGTTTATGCATACCCTTCATTTTAAGCCAATGAGAGCGACTTGCGTCATATTCAAGGATTGTGCACAGTATCAGCGTATACAGAGGGTTTTGTTCGCAGGCGGTCGGTGGTTGAACCAAGAAATATAATTATTCACACACGTTACCTCCGCCCCATGCATCTTCTCATAATAATATTACTCTACTATGTACTTGACACTATTAACAAGGAAGAAACTAGGTTTAATTTTAGTAGAAAACGCAAGTTATGCGCAGTAGGCAAATATGATGCGCAGTGTTGCAGAAGCGGTGGTAATAAATTATAAAGCTTATTTACCGTGTAGTTACCTTATTCTAATCATTAGGATAAGAAACTGGAAAGGTTTTCAAAGGTAAGAACTAGTGATGTTCTATGTAAATACCTTTACAGTTATTTTATGTTCCTCAAAATATTGAAACCTGCCAAAAACGTGTACTTGTTTATTATAATCGACCGTTTACCTTCCAAAACATAGCTTCCTTTGAAAACATAGCTGAAATCATAGTTAGAAAATGACTTAAAATATTTGGGTACTGTTCCAAGTTTATATTGACCAATAAAAAGGCATCAGCGCAAATTAACAAAATCTTCTTAACAATATAATCCTGCGTTTTTTCATTTACTTAGGTTTTTACATAGAACAGTAAAAGCTCTTATAGATACTTTCCTGCATTTGTCAGTAATTACACCTCTGTAGTTTAAATCAATCCAACTGAGTCTTCGGTTTAGAATTCAATAGTAATAGCAGTAAAGGTTGGAGGTAGTAGAGGGGCCAGATTCTTCCACCATTTACCATTTACCTGTTTCATAAAACCTATTCGATCTATTTATGGAAAAATATCAGTTCATTTTCTTCCTAAAGCATTTTGGAGATGAAAAATAAATTTCTTAGCCGTCTAAAAACCTTATTCTAATCTGATAAATACAACAGCATTTCTTCATCCTGGGCAAGCAGAATCACCTTCAATACCTCTTAATTTCCTTTTAAGAAGGAAAGAAGCTTAACATCAGCTATTCGGAACTCCGATTAGATGACTTAACATGCTCGAGCTTCTCTACAATCACTTTAGTGCTTTTTCTAAGTAGAGTACACCCCATTCATTCGCGCCGGTGAGGAGCGTGTATCTCTTGATGATTACGCAGATGAAGCTGTTGAAGATTTAGGAATGGTCATGGACTGATACAAGACCCGGTTGTCCGCATAATGGTTATAGATGCAGGGCCAATTTAGAATGGTCAAAGTGAGAATTTGTAACAGCATAGATCCATGTTATACCTCCATCCACTTTATTATGTTAAATGGGTGGTATACCTAAGGTAAAATTAATTATTAGCTTTTCTTCTGGCAACAATTTAGGCAGCTCATGTAGTCTCGGGGTGTGTATTTGGTTACCTACTCTTAGGTTGTGTGATTTAGGAAGGGTCTGACCACTTTGATTTGATTGATCGACGAGGCTTGCTCGTGGAAGAAGGAGAAAATGGCCTCTGAGTTTTAACGAGACAGTATTTGATGCTGACTTTTTAGCTAATATTGCTGTATTTGCATATCCGCTTTTGTTGTGGGATTTCTTAAAATGGTTTGCCTGGTCGGATTAGTTTGTTTTGATGGCATTTTTCTGGTGAAATGAACACGATCCTCGAAAGTTTTCAGATAATAAACCATCTTCTACGTATGACAACTTTTTATGATAGGGACACTTCCCTTATTTTGTTCTTTTTAAAGATTCAAAGGCCTAATCTGCCCTATAATACGTCCAATTTTGGAGAGACAGATTGGACTCCGCTGATTGGTCACCTACCAGCTACTTAGGTGACTAAATATATAATATTTAATTCCATTTGGAAAAATGCCTTCGAGAACTACCTGAGAAAGCGAGATGAAACAATCTCTTTTGTTTCAGGTATTTAAGCACTTTCTTCTCGTATTGATCTGTTTTAAGTCCCTCTTATTATATAGCCTTTGCCACGTTGGAGTCCGCTGGTGGCAAACAACCCACAGTGTACGATACAACTATTCGGTTAAGTATTATTTGGGTTACGATGTAGTTAATTTGTTTATAAAGTAGTTAAACGTTTGGACACCCTTTCACATTATCTGGGAAGCCTGTCAGCGAAATTCCTCTCAGCTTATGGTGCCCTCTTCCTATATATAGATGGTAGTATATTTGCCGACTGGAACTGAGCTAGACCTCAGCAAACCTGTTGTGACGTATCAGCTGTCCAAACGTTATAGTAACTTTTCTTCTTTTGATTGTTCTTGTTTAACTGAAGAAAACTACTACGACTAGATTTATATGTAACAATTTATAGCGGAAGAAATAAAAGTTCCTGAAGTTCCATCCGGCTTGTAAAGGGTCATCACGTGAACATAGTACGTCAAAATCACTCCGAAGTAGACGATGAAGGTAGTTAAAAAACAACGAAATACCGGACCTGGACGTACACGGAGGAGCAATACAACACGCACGTATGGATTTCTACAAATATAGTTAACTAGATATGGTTCCACAATAAATGGATTAATATTACAGTTCAAAAATGAAGCGACTGAAGAATTCTCAAGACAAAAACTGGATTGAACTTAGATAAGATTATTCATGCATAGTAGGAGATTTAATTGCGCTAGAATGTTCTATCTAAAAATAAGAATTTTTCAAGTGACAGTACTGTTTATTTGCAAGGAGTTTAATCATCACGTACCGGTCCGGTATGCGATGATTAAACCAGGTATCCCTGTTTATGTATTACGACCCAACTCCTACCAAAAAGTGAACATTTTCGTACGTAACGCTCAGGATAAAGATAGTGTTGACAGTAGAGGGTAATATCTAAATTTAGGATTTTTCTCATTGACTAAGGTTTTCCTTACACACAGAAAAATTTTATGCTTTACGTTAATAAACGATTTGTCATTTTAAGCATCAGAATTATTTAGTTGAACACACATCTATTTATTCGTATAAAAAAAAATTTATAACAACGAACGCAACCTTGTTTATCATAAGAAATATGAAAATTTTACGACAGTTTGTCACAACTAAACCGTTTATTTTCAATATAATTAGTATGTGCAACCAACGTTTCTTTATTAGAAGAAAAATAAAAAATTTGCTTGTATGTAGCAAAATATTTGTTTGTGCTTAATAATATTTCTTTGAAGGAATGAATGCAGGGACGCATTACTTTTAAAGATATGAAGATAAAAAAAAATTTCCCATGAATTAGTCGTCAAAGAAATTTTGAAGCTATCAAAATGTCCCCTCGATTATTTAATTGACACAAATAATTGTAAGTATCACGTAATAAAACGAATAGCGAAATTTTAATTATGTGTTAGTTGTCAATACTAAACTTTAGTATTTATTTGCAAGTAAATGGTTTAGTTCCACGAAATAAAGATTTAATTCGCCGTATTTAAAGAAATAATTTATTGGTGTGGAATTAATTTTATTAATTTCAAATAAACTGTTTTCTGTGTGTAGTTTTAATATTTTTAACATATTTAAGCGTTTTTTTATTTATGTGTAAATGTTTATTATAGTATAGCGGCAATTCTAGTTTGAAGTTTAACAAATTAAAATGGAAATGCGAAGTATAAACTTAACCGACTATGTAAGTGGTGTATTGTAAAGTGTTTAAGGCAAACATTAATTTAGTTAGCTAAAAAATTAGGGATTTAAGAATAAGTCAAATCAGTCCTTTCCTTTACCCCTGTACACGTCATAGGATCCTGCTTTTGAAAGGCAGGCAAATACGAGATATTGTTTATTAGATTCTCAGTGCAACGATCTTACTCATCTCAGTACCCACCTTTTAACAAATCAATAATAAATATAATTAGCAGCTATTTATCAAATCCATGCTAACAACTCAAGCGTAAGATCCTGAAAATCCGTGAAAAATGCAAAAAAGCATTTTAACTCGTCCTGTATGCTCTAGATAATAACAGAGTGTGAGTGTGAAGCTGCCGATAAAGCAATTGCATATTATTTGAGCAGGATGCACGCTTTCTTGAGAACGTTTTCTAAATCACATGATATTTTCACCGAGTACTAATTACAGTGCGCGGGTATTAGCAAATGTCAAATATTATTACTTAATAATAATGAATAAGCACAAGTAGTAGTATGTTTGACGGTAAAACGGCAGTGCCATTTTGAAATCAATTATTAGAATTGGCTATGCTCGTGCGTCACGCCCCTCTGGTCGTGATAGTATTTATTGTTAGCTTGTTAGCCAGATATCTACTTTCGCAAACTTACTTTCAGTCAAATATATCGTCGCAGATATGCCCTGCATCGAGCAGATGCCATAAATGGTGGTCATAACAGAAGGTTTTTTTTTATATAAAATAGGTCAAGTTTAGTATCTCATGTGTATGTGCAAGAGGTCCGCTTATATTAATATCTCTTGTATCATAAAAAAATTGAAAAAAGTGGTTCGTGAAGTACCTAGTTTCCAAAGGTTTTGTGAATAGAAAAATATGAACTACTTAAAGTAAAATTTATTGAAGACATATAAGTCGTCTTCTTAAATTTTCTATTTTTTGAATTTTGGAAAGCCTTATTTTCTTCATAATCTCGGTGTTTGTGTAATTATGAAGATAAAGGAAATACAAAATAATTCTCTTAGGCCACTTGGTACAGAAAAATATAAAATAGACTCCTATAACCAAATGTACTAAATAGATAGGTAAATTTGGGAAAAAATTCGTTAGTTTGGAACACTTTCTATGGTCTGTACAACAAATCAACCAAAAATTATCTAATTTTAGATAAGAAATCTAAGAATCTTTCGCTGCAGAAAATTTTACTTAAAAATATTAACATTTAAAAAAGTGTCGAAGGCGTCATGAATTTATTAAATATAATTCAAAAATAGGAAAATTGGTCTGAAATTCTGAAGTCTGATATGCTCAAGTTTTCATTTCAGTTTTATGATAAGTGGCGTGCGAAATTTTATAATTTATATTCGAGATCGTACATTAATGTCAGTAATTGATTAGTTTTCCAGCTAATACGAAAGTAACGATCTCTAGGCGTATGTAAACCTCAGATTACGCCTTTATTCAAAACACGTCATGCAGATTGTCCGACTAGTAAAATAAGGTATGATTTAAAATTCAGGAAACGCGCGTTTTATTACTGCAGAATAAAATAAATACATAATTCTAGTGAATCTGTGGGAAAATCAATTTAGAATCAATTGTAGAAGTATACCTTATTGTGGTTTGATTTAAGAGTAAATTAGATGTCAATTTAATGTATTCATTTCTATTCATGAATAGTCACGCCCTATACATTTCATGAATTATTATTGATTGTATTTTTTAAACGAATTGATTTATATACGTTTATTCCAACGCCGATTACGAGAGCTACAATTCTCGTATCAGATTTCAGCTTTCATTGAAAACTGATCCTTTATTAAATAAAAATTTACATATCTAGATTCTGTTCCGTGCAATAGTGTATGGAAACTCTGAGGAAGTGTTATTTATAATAATAATAGCAATAATAACAATAATAATGTGGTTGCAATAATTTTTGCCTCCAACAAATTTTTGCGTCTGAAGTAGAGCATCAATATAAATATAATAAATTGGATATTTTTGTTATTATTCTTGTATAAAACCTAAATCAAGTTATTTATAAATATGTAATAATATTAATTTGTTTTTTATAACCTAATTTGAAATAGTTAGTCATTAACGTAAATCATGAAAAATCAAGAGCCCCAATACTAATCCTTGGGGAATTCCATTTTATCTTCAGAAAACAAAAACTACGTACAATGTAGTTCTTTTAGTAAATATCATTATAAAATACTATTGAAATTTGAAACCCTTACTATATTTATTTTGCGTTGCAAATCCAGGAAACTATTTCAGATTAGTCACATAAAACCAAAAACCAAATTGTCGACATCAAAAATAAACTACAACTCGACGACGCGAACTTTGTACCACTTTATGTTCACAAACATTTGAAACCCCAACAAAATCTATAACTGAAACGATTAATCTTTCAACGTAGCAGGAATTACAAGATCATTAAACAGAATACGAGCGATTCCTATAATTGTGTACTGGTACACACAAAAGAATTTCTCTTTCATGCCATTATTGTAAGACCACACACTCGACTATAATCAGTGTGCACAGTAAATTGCCTATTTTATGTGCAGCACTCACACTGCAAATCCGATAAGTGCACGGGTACATGGGCGATACCACGGCGGTCTTTTATGCAGATTAAGAAAAAGCTCTGGATTGTTTTCATAGTCCTATTACGTTTTATTAACTCTTTGAACCAGTTTATGTGCTGCTATTTTGCCTGCTTTTCGCGTTTCCTAATCACTACGTGCAGAGAAGGTGTCCGTAAGTAGTTTCTAAATGAAACTTGCAGAAATTTTCTAATTTCTACGTTTATCAGATTTGAACTGGTAGCAAACCATGAAGCGTAGATTTGTAAAACAAGAATTTGTCTGGTTGTGTTATTTTTTCCTTATGCAAAATTTCTTATTGTAATTATTTAGCTCATGTCAAAAATATAAAATGGTACGATATGTTTCATAACCGTCTGTTTTATCTATAAAATAAATGATATATTATTATCTTTCATTGTGTGAAAGGTTTAATAGTTGTTATTTTCCGAACAAGTGCGGAAAGTGATAGTTTTCTGCATGCGACTGCCGTTGACTGAACGACGTAAAGCAGAGTTTTCGCATATGTTAGGAACAACATTTTTGCTACTAGCGTGATGAATATGATTTTTTTAATTAAAAAACTAGATTTTACTTTAAAAACATTCTACTTTGATTTGACGTTTGTTAATTGTTATGTGGCTGAGAAACGTAAAAATCAGACTATCAGTCATGATGAATGAAAAAGGTAAAATGTTTGATAGTCATGGCTACATGATTGTTTGATTTTTAACGATAGAGGTCCCTTCAAAAGAGTTAGTGTAAATAAAAATTGCTCTGATTTGACTAAATTAGGAAAATATAAATGAAAAACTTTGGCATATTAACTAACACGTCTTCAAAATATAATTATAACTTGTCAGAAAATGCAAATAAAAAAATAATTAGTTTTCCGCACTAGTGCGGAAAAAATTACTTTTCTACACTCTAAAGGAAAAGTACGACTTTCGAAATTAAAACGTATGCGGAAAACTGTTTACTGTTTACGTTTTGCTAGTTATGTTAGCATCTATATTAGATTAATTATACGCAATGGTAATACAAGAAATGCATTATTAAGATTAAGAATTAATAAATTTAACAGTGGTTAATCAAAATTTGCATTTACATAAAAAATTAAGTTGTCATCAGCAGATAGATGAATTTTATGTTTCTGCCATGTTAAAGGGCCAAGAGTACTACCTAGTGGTACTCCAAAATTAATTTTTAAAAGATCAGATAGTGTCATTGTTATTTGATATTTATTAGATTTATAGCTTCTATCTAACCAGTGTGGTTACATTTTCTATTTTAACGTTAACAACTTGTAATATTGTAATAATTAACTTTTAATGTTAATTTCGTGATACAAAAACAACTTACACTTCATTTTTAATGTTAATTTTCAAAACTTTTGTAAGAAAATTTAAAATAAAAATGGTATATTAACACATTGTTGCATATACAATATTTTTGGTGGATAGTTGGCATCATTAGCAAGTGTTTAACCTAAGGAACTACTGTCCCAAGTCTCACAGTTATTGAGATATGAGTTTGTTTCATTATTTTTGAAAATTACCCGAAATCCCGCCTTTCAGCACTGATTACTCCATGTTTATGATCGTAATAACACGAAATAATTTTTATTATATTTCCTATCCACAAACATTTTTGTCGGTCCATGTGCCGAACTCCCTGTATACAGAGTTAACCAGCAGCAGCGCCTGGGCGCTTTATTTTCCAAAATGATTTTTAATAATAATAATACATTTATAATTATTTTTCCTACCACTTTTCCGCACTCATGCTGGTTTCGAAAGTTGCACTTTTCCGCATTAGTGCGGAAAAGTGCAACTTTGGATATTTCATTATTTCAACATAACTCTGCATATTTTACAAAATCTGTGTTTTATGTTTTATGTAGGTATTAATTCTTTTTACTTTTAATAATATAAAACAATTTTTATTTCACAAATATTGAAAATTATTACTTGTCTTACCGGTAAGATTACTGTCAGTAGTCTGGGTAATTTGGTGAAAAGTTTCTGGTCACCTGACAGCATTTACTTGCACGATGCTGATCTATTATTAATTATACCGAACATATTATGAGAATGAATATGGATCACATCAAATATTCCGGATTTAATCCTATCAGATTTTTTCTACAGGTTTGTTTAAAACATGAAGTTTATTTTAGGCGAGTGAACTCAATTCACGAACATCATAAGATAATTTTGCAAAAATATTACAAAAGACTTAATTTTTTCCTGGATAAACATGAATAAGTGTAAGAAATATGTTATAGATTGTTCCGATGGTGATTTGTTTTTTTCTAAGTAAATTCGTTGTTTCTTCGATTCGCTGTTGACAGGTGATTAGAAATTGTTTTCCAAATTACTAAGCCTATTAACAATATTATCAGTAATTAATAATATTTATTTTTGAAATAAAAAATAAACTTTATTTTATATTAACAAAAATAAAAAAGATGAATATCTTATATTTTTGAAATTATAAAAAACGCTGAATCCAAATTTTATAAGTTACCTATAAGATATAAGATAAATTTTAAATTTTTTTAATTAAATTAATTAAATCAAATATTTTTTTTTATTATTTTTTTATTTATCTTACTTCATTGGACAAATTTACATCTGTGTAGAAATAGTCATATTATTCGAAGTGTGTAAATATTAAAAGAAAACATACAATTTAAATATAAAATGAAACACATTAAACAAGTTTTTCACAACAAACAATTTAAATACTCCTCGACACTATAAAAACTATTTACTAAAAGAATTTTTTTAACTTTCTTTTTGAAATAATTAAAGTTTGTCTCACTCTGCACAGAAGGTGGAAGGTGATTATATAGTTTTAATGGAAGTATGTACGAGCCTCTGGAAGCTAACTCTAATCTACAACTTGGTATGTACAGATCGTTGGCTTGTCTTGTAGCATAATGATTAATATTTTTACATTTTGGAAATTTTGAATAATTCTTATGAACAAACATTACACAAGCAAGAATGTATACAGAGTATATCGTAAGAATGTTGAGATCTTTAAACAAATTTTTGCATGAGTGAGTGGAATTGACAAAGCATATGCACCGAATTATTTTTTTTTGTTGTACAAATATTTCTTGTATTTTTATGGAGTTCCCCCAACAAAGAATTCCGTAATTGATTGTGGAGTGAACGAAAGAAAAATAATAAGTCAACAAGATATTTCTATGAACATATTTCCTAAGTTGGAATAATGTATAGTTATATGAGGCAAGTTTATTTTTTACAGTATCTATCTGATCAACCCAGGATAAGTTTGAATCTATAAATAGACCCAGAAACTTAACCGTGGCTTGTTGTTGCAGACTCATTCTATCCATTTTTACTAGTAGACTGTAATCGGTTTTTTAGTGGAAAAAAGCATAAGGTTAGTTTTTGTCGCATTAGGTACAAGACCGTTGTTTTCTGACCATTCCATAAGATTTGTATTACAATTGTTTAACCGAGATGCTAGATGGATGTTGTTAGAAGCGGAGGTTGATGCAGAAGAATCGTCTGCAAAAAGAGTTGCCGAGTCACAATCAATATTTTTTACTAAGTCGTTGATAAATACAATAAAGAGTAGAGGTCCGAGTATACTACCTTGAGGTACCCCGGTGCTAACGTCTTGTACTTCCGATTTGTATGATCTATTATTATTATAGAGTGAAACATATTTGTAAGATTCATATATGGCACCTGAAACGCTTCTTCACTCTGCAAACTAATTTTCAAAATTTTCAAAAATAAAAAAGTTAGAGTAGCTGAATTACGGTTTGGAGAACCGGTATCACTGAACATGATTTGTCTCTTGTCTAAACATTATTATAGCAACAAAAGAAACTAAAAATTTAATTTCAATTAATATGTTTGAAAATATCGTTTCAAATTAATGGAAATAGCACTTCTGACCTATCTAACAACTTTTTTCAGTCAGATAAAAAAACAGTAAGTATCATTCCACATATTTATGTAATTAATTACCTGATTATAAATCATTGACTCTAAATTTTTTTTACAAAATGACAACTTATTTACCGGTCAATTAGTCGGCTAAATTAATATTCGGTATCTTTGGTATTATTGGTTGACAAACTTACAAGCTAATTCTATTTGTCTCAATAGGCATTATTTGAATCGTGTGTCGTCCAGTTTAACCAATACGAACAGTTTTATATTTATTCTTGAGTCAAATCTCTCTATTATATTTAGTGCAGGATAAACTCTACATGCGCTATTAAAACCCTTCTGCATGAATTACTTTAGAAGAAAATTCCTCTTTATTCAACGGATAACGAGCAAAAAATTTTAAGGAAGCACGGAATTAATAATGGTTTAATGGCATACCTGGCAAGTTTATTCCCGACATCAAAAGCTTATCTGGGAGTTCTGTTATCCTTTTAGGCCTGGCTACTTCTAATTTTCTATTCGAAGTCCCTAGAACAAATAAGATATTTTAAGTAACCTTAAATTGTTTTTGTTTATTGGAAAACAATGCAGTTGATAAGGACGCTGATAACATCTTTATTTAGATTTTAGATTTTTTAGATTTAACTAAAATGACACGTTAGTTTTTAATAAAATTGTAATATACATCTTAATGCATCAACGTTATACAGACGACACTCAACCTATTTTTGGATGATATCTCATATGGATTTTTATAATCATTTAGGTACTTCCATACACAATGCAACCTATTCATCACTACTGCAATAATTCTTAATACCTCATCTATTTTATATTAGTTATATTTAAAACGAGTTTCGTATTAAAAAAAATCAACTGAATATGCACACAAGGATTTAATAGTGGCTTACATAACACAGGGGCAACTCAAGCAGATGTAATTTACAACAGCTTGAGTTTGATTGACATTTGCTTTTAATAGACATATGCACGTTTAAGTGGTTAAACAAAAATTACTTAATGAAACCGCGCTGGGAAATATTAATTGTTTCTGCACCATTCTTATGGACGACGTACCGCAGTTTATATAATAGTACAATGTCATTCAATTGAATCTGGATGATAATTAATGGCGAATTAATTGGTGACATTAATGTATTTACGGGATTTATTTGCCTGACATCATTTAAGTAAATTTAACAAATATTGTAATTAAATACTGTACCTAATAGATGAAAAATATGATATGTGATATGTGATATATAACACAATATAGATATCTTAAGGTTCTTAAAAGAGTCAACACATAACGCATACACCAAAATTGAACACACATTTTTATTATTGTCACTGTATAAATAAATATCGACAATAAAATAAATACTTTATTTTATCTTTATGCCCTCACGTCCGAATAACGATCAATCAGTCACTTTGTAAAACCATAAACCACCACACCACATCGTGTTTTCTTAGGATTCTTCCATTATGTTTCTACAAAGTCCAATGCACCTTAAGGTGTAGTATCGTCCAATTATCTACCTACCATTTGAATCTGATGCTTAGAACGGTATGTAAACGTGTTCAAAATCGGTAAATAAAGATTTATATCCAATTTATTGTGAGAATTCAAAATAACACAGCTTTACTGAAGTGCTCTGGAATTTAATCTGTTTTATTTTGTTTGTGTCCGAAAACATTAACATTTTTGTTAACAAATGGTGGTATAATTATTTAAGACGCCGAATGTTAATTGCCCTCACATGTTTCTAGTAACAAATTAATCGTGCAATTTTATTACATGTTGTAACAAACGATTTTGGTGTCCTATGGAACTTGTTTTAATTAATGTCATCTGAGATGGAAAAACAAGGCAAAAACCGTTTTGGTCAAAGTCATCAATGCGAACGACAAGCAACAGGAATCGAATGGATGACCCACCAGAGAAACATCCGACCTCATGCCACTTTCTGGCGGATTGTACAAAGCTATGCAGCTGTAGAGAGTTATGCAGTTGATATGGTTTCCATGGAGGAAATATGGAGCAGTTGATCCTTTGTCTATTAAATATTAGGAAGTAACAAATCCCTACTCCTTAACAAAGAAGTTCGGCAACATCTTCAGGTTGAGGGTAGCTCGTCTTCTGACGTCGTTGATAGGACTCAGTATAAGAAATACGCCGACGTTAAATGAAACAAAGCCAAATAAAAAAAGAAAAAAGAAAAGGTGTAAATATGGAATACTGTGTAGAACAGCAAATTTTCTTAAAAAGTAAATTCATTTCACGTAAATTTAGCAAAGCAGAAAGTCGAAGAGATTCGAGTCAAAAAAAAACAACCGTATAGTTCGTTTGGTATAACTGAATTATCTGGTACAGCATACCAGAATATGCAAACTGGTAAGGTACCTCTAAATGGTTCTTGTTCCTTGAATAGAAACGACTTATCCGAATCTGCATTTTTAGTAGTTGTAGGCCAAGAAGCTGCAAGAAAAAGAAAGCTTTCAGAATTACATAGCAGCAAAAACTCTAACGCATGACGAAAGGTGTTTTTGAAAAGGTCGGCTCCTTGTAGAAAGTTTCCAGGACGAAAATCCCTCTTGAAAGATCCAAAGTTCTGGGACCAAAAAATATTGATTGAAAAATAGATATCCTAAATAATGATTTTAAATCTGCTATTTCAACATGGATTTGGAGTTAAATCAGTATACTCCAAGTGTTGTAAATGCAACTAAAAATCTCTAAAAGCGTAAATCGCTTAAGTAGGTACCGAAATAAATGCAAATACTGAAAGTGTTGATTTTTTAAAGTATTCCATATTATAGTAAATATTTTTATCTCCAACCGCTCCGGGCAAATTATTACGAAATTTTATTTCCAATTATTATATTTAGCAGGAAGCGATGACCAAAAGACAAAATCTTATTCTTTATTAATAACATAGATTTTTTAATAGAATGATTAACAAATACCCGTCTCGTTATTTATCATTAAATTCTTAAAAACGTAGTTAAAACCAAATAAACATAAATAACCCGTACAATAAACTTTATCAACGAAGTGACACGTAACAGAAAATTAACTTCCAAGACTTTTACATCGACATCCGAATTTTTATGGGATTTTCATTAGCTGTGGGAATTGATCGATCTACAAGTAGGCTATAAATTCAAAAATACAATCTCATTTGTAATAGTTTTAACGAGCCCATTGAACTCGGATTTAACATAAACACTGAATCGGTGAATAAAGCACACCAGACTACCATTGCATATTAAGCTAAGCTGCTATTATATAAATGGCGAAGGACTTGCTTATGCACGGTGAAATATTTGATATCGCACATGCAGGTGTTCTATGAACTTAACCAGTAATAAATTAATGCCCAGGTTCTTTGTCATACACGAGTATGCCAGTTGTTCAATAGAGAAACAAACAATAAAATTCAAGAAACGCATGGTGATAGCTTTTATTATGTTGTTAAAGACGATGATTATCTGACGTAATACCTATATTTCATAACGTAAAGAAAATAAATCACTCCATTATAATTACTGAATAAAGAATTATAAAATTCTTCAGAGAGAGTATATTATTGTAGATGTATATTTACTAGGCAATAAAAATAAGAATTAGTAGTTGTAAAGTGACATGAATTAAGTTGAAGAGACTTGTAATTACCATAAAAGTTGTTTTAATGTTCTGGCGCAAGACAATACGTCTTTATAGGAATTATTTAACGATTGAACGACCTGAAGGAGATAATGAATATTTTCGAAATGCATCTTGGAAATTTCGCATATTCTGACACATTTTCAAAATTTCCGGAGCGAAAGTTTCTTTTGGATTCAGCAAGAGAGAATAACTGATCCAAATGTTATCACCTCATTGTCATTCCCTCCAAAGTAATGAAAGCGAAGTTAATATGCTATTTTGCTATCCCGAATCAGCAGGTATATTGAGCGATAGTCAATACAGCTTCTATTAGAGACATTCACACATAAATTGAATGAAAATCACAGGACAGACAGGTAGTGCCCCTAGCTATTTCACTGACAATGTTCTTTCAGAGCTCAGTTAATATGGCTAATTCTTACATCTTCCGATGTTCAGAGACTAATTTAATTAATGTGGAGTTCATATAGTAGAAAAATCAAAATAAAATAAACCACATTTCTCTAGGCGTGATTTTTGCAATACACTATGGAAATACATCTTCATTTATTTTGTGGAATAACTCAATGTTATTTTTAAGTTAAGACTTCTACTTCACATAAATAAACTCTCCTTAGATTAATGAATGGAACAGACTTGTTGATGACACTAAAAATAATTTATTTTCTTCTTGTAGCTACCCGTAACTATCATGCGTGTGGTCTATTTCTATACACATATTTAAATTCAAACGTAACCTTTGCTTGTTTTATTTATGTCTCATCCATATTCGCTATATTACGAAACATTAAAAATGATCCATGTCATAGAGGAGTAGAACCATAATCGACTGTCCTATAATATAATCCAGTGTATTTAATATTTGACCTCAGAAAATGTGTTTCATGGAAACTCTTCACTTTGGTTATGGTGATATAGCTAAAAACTTTAAGTAGAAAATGAATGAATAAACACCGAAGGAATCTACCTAAGTCATTTATGATGAATGAGGCCTTTAAACGGATCTACAAACGAATTGAAAAAACCAAAGCCATGAACCCTAACTACCAGTTAGCATCCATGTGTTCATATCGGATAATAATTTATATCTTGGTCATGAAATCAAATTGGAATAAAATTTCTGTGCTGCTTCTGGAAACAGTTACATCATGAGAAACAGAAGCACACCAATAAATTTAAAATACAAAATATGTCTTGCCTTCCACCAAAGCAAGCTTTAACAATAACTAAGACGACCAATCTGTTGGCAAATAGCCCAAAGAATTAAAAGAATGTGAGTATAACGTGATGCAAGTGGCAATGAGCAGGTGGCATTGAGAGATAAGATTTAAGCATATGGTCCAACTGACTCCTACATTGAAGACCAAGTGTGGCAGGCTATAGGAAATAGAAGATGTAAGGCGTGCTATTTTGTAGTACAGTCTATAGAAAGATGGAAAGAAGATGAAGAGCTAGTTCTACATCTTGAAGTTGTTCGCTGAAGGCTAGAAGGAAAAAAGGATTCGTCTCCTTTCCAATTTGTCCCCTTTCCAAGATATAAAAAAATAAATCTTGGTTAAATATCACTTAAATATTTATAAAAATGTCAGTGTATGAGGAAATTATATCACCAATAAACCAACACTATCATATTCCTCAGTCAGGTTTATAATCTGCTTCAGTAAATTTGGAATTAAAATGTGTTGGGAAGGATATATTGGAACATTCATTGAAATTAAATTTTTTTCAATTAATGTTCAAGATATACACTGAAGTCAGTAGCTATTATTATAGCCTTTCATTTTCCTTGTTAATACCTTATATGAATTTTCTGCAAAATGTCACTTGTTTGATTTTCTTCATTAATAAATTGCTTCCCAAATTTAAAAATTGTACTGTGTAAGTTTATATTATATTTATATTCAAAACGCATGTATCTAAAAATTCCAACTGATTAATTTTGCAAAATAATTACATCTACACTTAATGAAAGCACGAGTATGTACAGTGGTCCAAAATGTTAAATATTAAACTTTCGTGGCCAGTAGGATTGCAAATGTGAAAAAGAAACACTTTCAATGAATAACTGAATGAATTTATAACTTAAGTGGAAATATTTAAGCTTAATGAGTGGAGAATCGTCAACTTTGTTTACCACCTACGTGGTAACCTTTGGAACCGACTACATAAACAAACTGTTCCAAATTGAAAACGAAATTTCTCCTCATATTAATTTTAGCGCAGTCAAAATTTCAGGGACAACACTCTATTGTCTGTGTAGGTCATGGTCATACTGAACACATGTAACAGTTCACCTCTTATGGTTGTGCAATTTAGCTCTTATACAATTTACATAATACAATGCTAATTTTTTACGTAGGCGTTTACATTTTATAACTTGAAATTAAATTATTCCTGCCTCGGTGCAGTTGATTTGCATTTGTAGTTTCGTCAGTCTGAAAAAGATACATAGCCTGAAATTTTAACCTACTTCTGGTTCTGGTGCCCACATGTAAATTCCATATAACAAGTTGATTAATACCTTCAGATTATTAAATCGCCAATTATTCGTTTGCCAGCACACTTTGTGAGTGCTGAAATAATTATTTTAATGGTGAATGCATTTGCAGTGCATTTCAAGCGTTGGTACATGGTGGTAGAGAATTCTGGCTAGATTTGATGTTAATGCTAATAATTTCCAAACAACAGAAAAAAAAACACAAATTTTCACAAAAAATTGAGTGAATTTTTATGATGATTCTTATGGTACTTATTTAGTAACAATATTTCATATTTAATAAAACATTTGGTACTATTGGCTTTGAAACAGAAAGAACAAATGTGTCTTATTTCTTTCCAAAGTAAAAGTATATTGTATCATATTGTTTTAATGAAATTAGTACTTAGTAAAATTTGGCATTATTGATTTTCCAATTTCAAAATGAAAACAGATTTGTAGGCATTTTTAGGAAGCAAGCCTTATTTATGTCAATATGTTGTAAAACACAAGCGCATACATTTTGTTTAATTCTGGACCAATAAAGTAACTGCCAAATACCAAAATGTAGTAAAAGTTATCTGATATTTATTACGAAAATAAAATATTTGATTATTGTTTTTCTAAAACTTACAGGTTCTATTATGAAATATTTTCTTTATAAAGATGGGTATATTATAGACTATGTAGTCTGAACACACTAGGAAGCTTTGCATTGCAAATTAGTCCGCTCGGACATGGAAGTATCTAAGATAAATTCCTAAACTTTGTAAACTTCTAGACATTTACGCAGACTGACGTTTATGTAGAAATTTTCATCGTAAACTTTTCACTGCGAAACTCCTAATATTTGAATTTACATTTAACAGTTTGAAAATATTTACGTCAGGACGTGTATCGTGAAATATATGCAAAGTTTCTTCTTGATGTATTGTTGGGAGTTCTCTTATAATTTATGTGCAGCAAATCTTTATCGGTAACCAAATACAATAAAATGATCAATAAATTTATCAATGTCACCGTTGACTTCTTTTATCCTGAAAGTGATGGAAAAATATTTTTCCATTTGGAATCAAAAACAAACCATTGCAATAGTTGATATTAATAACTTGGAAGCTTGAGAGCTGAATGAAATAAAGCGATATGTCATAAATGGTTAAAGCTTGAAGCAAGAGTTGCACCAAACAGCATTTTTGATTATTACCAAGTCTGCAATATCTGCAATGCTTATGGAACTGTAGGCTTGGAAATATAAAAAGGACTTCGACGTCAAACTAGAGAAAAATAAAAATTCCTACAATAAGCAATGCATGTTTATTAAGAAGCCTTTACCTAATAGCATTAAAAGTAATTTATGATATTTTTAGGAGATGAGAGTTTTAAAGAGTTATACATAACTGAGAATTTCATTAATTAAAGAACGTTTCCTTTAGAGCGTACCCAAAGTAAGGCAGTGAAAGCAACTTTGTTTGAAAGCATTCAGTCTGATAAGTTATTGATCAAACTCATCAGTATCATCAGATTCTATGGCAATCGGCGTGTTCCCACAAGATCCCAAGATCAGGAATTCTACTGGCGTTGGCTCTAGATGAAGATGTGATGAATGATTAATAAGGCATAACAGCGAAGGATAAAATTATCCCAATGGAGGACAAGATTATCCATCTAGTGGTCAGTTGTTGCTACTAACTGTCGAGACATACAATGTTACTGTGACAGATAGCGACTTTTTAAAGTACCAAAGAGCAGTCGACCTCTAGCCTTGCGTTGAATTATACCTACCCATTTGGATTTGTAGGTATAATTCAACGCAAGGCGGGAATTTAGTCCGTTGAATAGTTGTTTCCTATAATCCTATCTATGATTAATAAGGCTCCAACTCCATTCTTATGTCACTGTTGATTTCTTTTACTCTGAAAGCGATGGTACAATCTTTTTCCATTTGGAACCAAAAACAAACCATTGCAATAGTTGATATTCATAACGTAGAAGCTTGAGAGCTGAATCAAATAAAGCGATATCTCATAAATGGTTAAAGCTTGAAGCAAGAGTTGTAAAGTACCAAAAAGCATTTTTGATTATTACCAAGTCTGCCATATCTGCAATGCTTATGGAACTGTAGGCTTGGAAATATAAAAAGGACTTCGACGTCAAACTAGAGAAAAATAAAAATTTTCATTAAACTTGTTTCTGGGAATCACGCCAAATTCTAAAAAATAAATAGAAATAAGAAAATGGCCAAAATATGTCAAATAAAAATTCCTACAATAAGCAATGCATGTTTATTGAGAAGCGTTTACCTAATAGTATTAAAAGTGATTTAGGATATTTTTAGGAGATGAGAGTTTTAAAGAGTTATACCATTGTTTATAAAGTATATAGTTATTCAACCTCTTGTTAGTACCGGTGGATCATTGGTAGATGGCGTGCTGGATGATGTGTGCCCATTATTACGACCGTAGCCCCCGGTGTCGTTTACGTTACCACCATTGTTTATTATAAACAATACTACGACGCATGCACGAATTTCGTACATCCGGTGCTATCCGGTGCATCTACGTCACATGACATTCGACGAGGAACTAAAGTCATAGATCGAAACTTGACTAATTATTAATAACTTTTGACAGTTTGTCAGTTTTCTATTTTTATTAAACTATTGGATTTTTTGTTCTAAAATAGTGAATCATACATCATATGACTAACATAACCTAAAATGTTTAGTTTTTGTAAATTTATTTTTACTTTAATTATAATTTTGTAGCTTCAGCTTGGATCCATAATAACATTTAAAGACTCTCTAATAAGACAGTAGATATATAAAGTTTCAATATTGTACCTACATAGATTATTAAAAATGAAT
Organism: Rhagium mordax; assembly: GCA_963680705.1. NCBI lineage: Eukaryota > Metazoa > Arthropoda > Insecta > Coleoptera > Cerambycidae > Rhagium > Rhagium mordax. Next base: position 121,153,149 of record OY796656.1, read on the forward strand.
TGCTATTTATAGGTTGGATTTCCAGTCAACAAAGAGCATCCTATTTCATTAGATTAGGACAATTAAAACTTCATTAGTAATGCACCGAACAAGATTTTAGTACAGGAACCAAGCGGAAATTTTGATAAAAATGATATAAATTCAACAATTTTAAAATGTGCATATTTTTGAGGTTAGTTGTAAAGCCTGATTTTCATAGTCGCGAAATTGTGAAAAGCGAAATGCGAAACGTGTTGCTATTGGTTCATTTCACATTAAAATTTGGAATTGACCAATAGCAACACGTCTCGCATTTCGCTTTTCGCAATTTCGCGACTATAAAAATCATGCTTAACGTGTTTAAATTAATGTTCTTTTTTATATATGTTTGTTATTTGACTGTTTATAATTTATAATGGCGAATTGTGCTGTAGCTATGTGAAAAAATTATAACCAAAGTACAAAAAGATATTGATATAAAATATTTCAGTTTTCCGAAGAACGAAGATTTGGCAAAATAGCTTGGCTACAGAAAAGATAAAATAAATTTGAAGAATGGCAAGTGGAGGAACATGTTATGTATATTGTATTTGAAACCTAGTTTTTAGCGATCTGGATGTTCACCTAAAAATGTCATAAATCACAAATATAGACCATGTGCATCATAGGCAAAGAGTAAATGATCATAGGATTAACATAACCTCCAATTTTTAGTTTTTGTAAATTTATGTTCAACATTAATTATAATTTTGTAGTTTCAGCTTGGATCCTTATAATATCATTTAAAAACTCTCACAGACAGTAGATATATAAAGTTTCAATATTGTAGATTATTTAAATTAGACTGTTAATTATAGGTTGAATTTCCAGTCAACAAAAAATATCGTATTTCATTAGATTAGGAAAATTAAAATTTTATTAGTTAATGCACCGAACAAGATTTTAGTTGATAGTATAGGAACCAAGCAGAAATTTTAATAAAAATGACATAATATTCATAACTGTTAAAAAGTGCATATTTTTTAGGTTAGTTGTGATGTCGCGTGCACGACACATTAGGGCAATGCATATTTTTCTCGAGCTCGACGTCACATCCGGCTGCGCAATGTGTAATGTATCGTGAAAATGATTATTATAATATTTAAATTCATAAAAACAAAAGTCATGGAAACTGACTAGTACGTAAGTTACTCACAAGTTGGCAGCACATACTTACAAGTTAGGTTGAATAACTATATTACTTTATAAACAATGGTTATACATAACTGAGAATTCCATTAATTAAAGAACGTTTCCTTTGGAGCGTACCAAAAGTAAGGCAGTGAAAGCAACTTTGTTGGAAAACATTGAGTCTGATAAGTTATTTATCAAACTCATCAGTATCATCAGATTCTATGGCAATTGACGTGTTCCCACAAGATCCCAAGATCAGACTTTACACTGTATTCACATCACTAAATACAAAAAACCTGTTTTAAAGATTTGCATACTCACTGAAATCAAATTCAGGAATTCTACTGGCGTTGGCACTAGATGAAGATGTGATGAATGATTAATAAGGCTCCAACTCCATTCTTATGGATTTAGCTGATTTCTTAATCATTGCTGGCCTTTATAATACACTAGGAAGAAATGCAAGAAAGTGAATTTTGTATCCAAATTTTGCTAATAGAACATATTATGTTCATCTAAAGTTTTCTTTTGATGCTCTATAGACGGCTAGACCCACTGTCTTAATTGAAATCATCTGAAACGCAGTGATTTTTCTTCTTAGTTCTTTATTATTTTCTTGTTGCTCGATTGCAATTTCATTCTGGTCGGGTTTACATAAAGTTGTGGAATATGTTAGTACTTTCCACACATTCTCTGTATACGACTGATTTGGTATGTATGATAAAAGGAATTTCGTTCCAATCTCCTTCTTACTTTAGACTGAATACTATATTAAACTTGAAGAAATTACTGACGTAACTCCATGAACACCGAATAAATATTTCAATCATCGTCAGAGGAAACCGACGTGGTTGGCGAACTACATCTCTCGTAACATAATCGTGTATTACTGATATAAATCTGCAACAAATCATCAAAAAATATACCTTATCTAGTATTATTGATCTCGGTATAATGTTTCAAACAATTTTTCTACTGTGTGGTAATACGTTATAATGATTACTATGGTAATATAAAAGTTTTGACGTATTGCAGCGCAGGTACAGGTTCACTGAGTTCCTATTCCTACATGTTTGCATTAGTGGAACGCATTGACAACTTCCCACGAGCAATTTGCTCACATTTTTCTGCGATTTTAGAATTTTGCACATTCACATGTGAGATTGATTTCAAAAGTAAAAGGCGGTTGTCTTTGAGGCAGAGATATGCAAAGACAAATGAAACAGATACAACGCTGTCCCGTCGGCTAAATAAATAATCGGGGTCTTTTTTATAAACAACTATATAACCGAGTACCCGTATTTGGTCATACACGCGCTTTTATGGAAGATTACATATTTGTACCCTGTCTTTTATGATGGTAAATAATAGGAAAACCACCGATTCAGCTACGGAACTCAAGTTCATATAAGTTTTGTAATACTATATGCCTGCAAGTGCACTAACGCTGGCTGGTCGGAGGACGTATACGGAAAACGTATTCTGTTCGTTTTATGTTCAGTTGTTGTTTATCGTACGATGATGCATTTAATTTAGCTAATAAGTATACGTACCTACTTTCTTGAAGACAGTAAAAATCACAATTGTAATTTTCTGTCTACATAAATATATTATCAGAACGAAGAAATTCTAAGCTCGGTAACTCAATAACAGTATCAGCACGGTCATATATAGAAAGAGAAACTGGAAAGTTTGTAATTTTTTGTTTGGTTGTTCATTTATGCCTCTACGTATAACCACAGCAAGTGTCTTAGAATCGATATTTACTGTGAACGTGTCAAATTAATTAAATAATAAATAAATTTTTGAGAACTTGGTGTTCTATACTTTCTATAATATTTTTTGTTTCCTCAGTTGTAGTAGTTACTACATAAATATTGTTGGTTAGATATATTCCAAAGCTAATTTTATAAATTTTACGTTACACTATTGTTTCTGTTGTGACGATGAGAGCTACGGAAACTACGGGAAAACGGAAGATTCTACGAAGAATATTCGGTGGAAAGAAGATTGAAGACATGTCGAAACGAAGAGCCAACGCAGAAGTTTATGATTTATATCAAGCTCCAAATATAACAAAATTCATAAAAGCTCGTCGACTACAGTGGCTGGGTCATCTCGAAAGAATGGAAGGCGATAGAAGTGTAAAATACGTAGGCTGGAAAATACCAGAAGGGAAACGCAAGAGAGGAAATGGAACGACGCTGTTTTGGAGGATATAAAGAAAAAACAATGCATGAACTGGAGGACGTTACCACAGGAGAGGAGGAAATGGAAGAATGCCACCAAGCAACGGACCTAAATGGCCTGTGAAAGTTTTATATATAAAAATCAGTGCTTTTATGGCGTAGGTATCATTGTATCCCTAGGCATGCAAGTTTTTGCAACTTGCTGAGTTTTCGCATCGTTTCCACTTTGTCGCCACTAAGAGATATCTAGGTGCCTATTAATTGGTACCACAACCCTTTGATCCTACCACTGTTACATTCTCAGCTGTAAAGATCAGGTCTATCATATCACTGAGGTGCCATGGTTGAGAAAAGATTAAAGAAGAATCTGAAAGACTAAAGATAGTACGACACGAAGAAATTATTTGGTTACGAGTTCCATAACTTCATACCATAATGTATCAAACAGCTTGGATATATCTAAGGTATACCTAACTTGGGATTCCTCACATTTCTTGAATATGTCAATCAGTCCAGTTTCCAAATAAATTGTAGAGGGCAAAGCAATTATAATAGGACGGTAATTATTTGAATCCATTTTTTTCCTTATTATGTAAGAGCTGAACACAAGCCAACTTATCAGTTGGACGAAAATATATGTTGTATGGAGAAATATTGGTGAATTAGGATTTTAAGATTCCTATAAATTTTATGACTGAAAAAAAACTGATCCAGCATTGATGACATTGAAGCAGTATCAGTATCTGCAACTTGTTTGGCATCATCAGAAAAAAAATTTGAAATTGGCAAGCAGCTTTAATCATCTTAAGTATAAACAAATTGATATTCTACCGTTATGATGATTCTTCTATATCACAGTTAAAACAATGCACACACCGTTTGTTGACTTTGAAATGACAGAAATTCACTACTTTCTCATAATGGTGATTAGATCGACACAATATACAACCTCCTTGAAGAGAAAATACAAAATACATTTGGTTGGTTTGCATTGGATTAATGGAAAACACCCATAAGACTAATTGAAATTCAAAAGAGGCTTAACGTAATGTATGTGTCTAGCTCAAATTTTACGCTTATTCAGGTTGTATGAACTTGAATGTGAAAGTTAACATCAGTGTTTAGATAATAATGTCTTTTTACAACGGTCCAATAAGAGAACAAGTAGACGCCTTGGGACAATAAGTATTATGCAGATTTTGAAAATATTATGTTGTCACGGATTAATTGTTTCATATAATTATATCGGCATAATTAGTAACTATAATGATTTTTAATTGAAAAGCACTTCATGAATGACGGGTCTATTATGTTCTAGAGGCACTACGAACGTAAAAATTTTAGAGGAAGTATTCAAGGCATGAGAAGAACAAGATTTACAAGCAACAATGTTGCATGGAGTAAGATATGATAGGTGTTAGGCGTGGATCTTTAATACAAAGGAATGAGTTGATACACTCTATCGTTAAGTAAACGAATTATATAAAGAGGTGCAAATGAGCAGGTTTCGAGATTTTAGTAATGTATTTTTTGCCAATAGCTTCAGAATTTTTTCAATTTTTAGCGCTACAGGAAGACAGTACACAGCCCTAAAAATTGAAGGCAACCCTGAAGCTGCTGACAAAAAAATAAAATACTAAAATTTTGAGCAAAGTATAGGCAACCTGGTACATGAGTGAAATATTTATTCAGTTTTAATCATCTCAAAATAATGCCGACTTCATTGGTGAAACGTGAGCCTAATGCTAAATACTCGCTGTTTTGGTATCCAATTTTGCTATTTAGAAGCACTGCCACTTCAAAAAACCTTCGACAGTATTGAAATAATTATATTTGTAAAGATCTTGTACGAACATAATTTAATCATCTAAACTGAAATGGATCAGAACCATTACCGCAGAAAATTGATGATTAATGATAGTACGAGAGATAGTGACGTAATCAACTCGGAAACTCAGTACACAACTACTTTGATAGATTGGATAGTTACTAATTTTTATGGAAAGACAATTAAATCAACTTAAAAGTTGGAATAATGCATTCCGTATTTAAGAAACATTACCGGATCGACATATTTCGTATTATGTTATCATTCTTTTGCCTAAAAACATATCTTTGCTAAATGTATATTAAGACAACTTCTGTACACCAAGAACGTGGCAATCACAATAAGGTATTGTGGCACAATTAGCGAAACTGTAAATACCCAACTTACATCCCACATGCTGAAGAAAACCTCAATTATATCGTTCGACTATAATTGCTCCTCTTGACAGCGAGATTATTCTAAACGGCTATTCGCTTTAAGAAAATGATTTTAATCTGTTTAAGTTGGTGAGCCCTGATTCGCCAGAATGATAAATTACAAGTGGGAAAGCATAATTTGTTTCCATTTACTTTGATCTCTTTCATTTAACACGCCAATCACCAATCGCTTGTACGTAATTCATCTCCTGTGATATAAAGCGATTACCGCTGGAGGATTAGTTACATTGCGTTTCTGTATTGTCGGGTAGATTGATCGAATTTGTAATTTAATATTCTTTGTGCATTTAGTGGCCACTGCCAAGAGATCAATAAAAAACGCGTTCTGAGGCGGCCTTTTTTAAGAAACTTAATATGGATAAAATATACATTTTTAACAAAAATACTTTAATCGTTGCTAATATTAAGTACTTAGCAGGAATTTAATATGTCAAGAATAATTTGTCAAAACCTACACATTTTTACTGTTATACTTAAGATTTAAAGTGTCATAATTTGTTTTTAATGTCCAGAGATATTATTATTCCTTTTATTATTTCATTTAAATATACAGAAGCGATTGAGATTTATTCGTAACCATAGAAATTTATGAGCGAAGGTAAAATTCATTAGAACTTGCACAATAATTCTAATTGCGTTAAAGTGTCATTTAAATATATTAAATATTTCAATACATACTTTCTCCATTTGCGTGTTACAAATGTAAATTAACAAAACCTCTCCAAAAATGGTTGTAATTTTATTGTTTTAATTATCTCATAAGCGTTTTTTTTAATGGAAAACTATAGTTAAGTTTAATAGTAGCAGTACTGTTGGCTAACTATCAATTTTTATGTGCAATTAAAATACGGTACTAATAGTATGCTAAATACTCCTAGCACTGTATAATAATGAAAACGCATTTACTTTTTAACATTGTAAAAAGAGAAAGGACTATTTGGATGATGCTACAAAATAGTTTGAAAAACTTTGAAATTTCACCTCCTCTAACTGAAACATCGATAAATTGTCAAAATGTGTTCAGTTTAATTTTTTATGCACAAGGCATGGCTGTAAGTTTTAATGCTACTAGGTACTACTACTAGTTATATAGTTATACACACATCAGATTTCTTAATATACAAACGAAAGGTGTTTGCTAGAGTGATCCAATTTTAACAAGAATATAAATGGAAAATTAAAGCTAGACAGTGTCTATCGAGGACGTTTACGGTTTTCCGGTGACCTGGGGTTTACTAGCAACAGTTTCTACCATGATCTTAAGGATTCTAAAGCAGGTAGGGCAGTTTCAATGGCGTCACGCAGGAATCCAATTGGTGAAGGATTCTAGGTATATAGAGCTCAGCTTGGTTACTTTCGATAAATCCAGTTAAATCCTAAGAAATCACAAGTATCCCAAAATAATGTTTAAAAGGAAAGTATCGGAAAGTATATTATGAGCCTTGTATTTTTTCGGTGATAAGTATTTTAGAATTCTCTAGTAGAAACGCGCTTGCGAATAGCCCAAGGAAAAATGAAAAGAAGCAAAATAATGAAAATGAAATTATTTCGGACGAAAACCTCTGACCTCTGTTGTCACGGCTGTAGCGTTTTTTTCCCTTCCGAGAAACTTCAAGGGAATTGTAATTTCCATAGCTTATTTTATTGGCTCACATCCTGCGCTGGGTATATACAAAAGCATAGCGAAAGGGCGCTATCAAAGACTGAATCAAGAATGAACATAAAGATTAGTGGAAAAATATCTCAGGAAATTGCCCTAATTTGACGAACGAACTCCTCACAAAAGAAAAAGTTCCAGTTAAGGATCCATCCAGTCACGAATTTTTGTCACTTGATCCGAGCAACTGACCACAAAGAAGAATATTAGCTAATCCTTGTCTGGCAAGTTCATTAATTTTTCATTTCCTGGTGTATTCAAATATTTCCTAGCACCGTAATATGATTCTGTTTCGCTCTCCTAGGGAGTTAACCTCATTATGGCGTTTCCATACCAGTGTGGATACCATCTTATTATTGACTAATATCTTTATTGCCTTCTGCCCATCTGACGCTATGAAGATGAAGATTTAGCTTAGTTTTAGCGTACACATTAAAGTTTCTGTTTGGTGTACAGTAAAGTTTTAACCAAGAGATAACTGTATCCTTTCCCTTGGCCTCTTTCCACTCCAAGTTCTTTTTTCCATCCTAGACCCACCTAGTCCTTTGCGTAATACGTTAGAAGGTCCTGCTCACCATTTATCTCCGTCTTGTATTTATTATGCTAATATCTTACGATGTTGTTCCATGGCGCCTCGGACCAAATGATGTCTGCAGTCTATATGGTTTATTCTAGCTGCTCCCTGATTCACTAAGTTAAGCAGGGGAAAGTCTAGTAGGGGGCTTTTCACAGCATCTGTAATTCCCAGGTAAGCCAGCCTTCCCAGCTTAACTTGTTAACTGCATTTCATTGCTTTAGGCAACCAAACTATGTGAAGGTGGATCTTATTAGTTTGATGTAGATCCAGTTTTGCTATAAATTCGTCTGCATGTTAACAGTATTGTTACCGACTTTTAAAATCTTATTCAGATGTGAGTTCCATGTAAGCTTGGAGCTATAATAACGCCAAGAAATGGAGATACATTAAATCCAAGACCAAAGTCTTCCTGAGTCGTCCCCTGAGTTCCTCTTTTTTGTGAATGGAATGATGGTGGTTTTAAAAGGATTTACCTTCTTCATCGACCTATTTCTCTACAACATTCAGAGCTCTCTGTAAGAGATTCCTGATTATGTTGCTGGCCTTTCCTCTGACTATGATCATTAACTTTTGATTTTGATAACTGGGGATATCCTTAAGTATCAAAATCCGCGTATTGAAGTTTCTTCAGGAAATCATCAATAGGATTCCACAACTGTACCAATTACATTAACCAATTTAATATTTGCCATCATTAAAATAACGATTTTGCATTTAAAAGAAAAAATAATGAGAAACGAATTAGGTACTAGCAAGCCATAGATGAGTACCTCAATATTAATGGACTTTCCCGTGCATGTTATTTACAACATAATATATGAAAATAAAGGAATGAATAAAAAAAGATAATATTTACTGTGTATATAATTTTTAAATTAGCACGTCCAGAATTACTTGCTCTGAGCGATTATTTAAAATAATGCTATGTGTAGTGTGTTTCCTGAAAAGCAATATTTCATATCCAAGAAATATACTTTCCATTTCTACAGGTTGTAATTAAAAATGATAAACATATTCATAGCTTTCTTGTATATTTTTCATTTATCGACAAATATAATTAATTGCCGTATAATTTTATATGAATAGTTCTATTCATATATTCATATAATAGAAACATTTTCAACATATTACATACTTGTTTTATTTCTTGTAAGGTAAGAGTAGATTGCATAGCTCATTGATATTATTCTAAAGATTTATCAACTATTACTGCTCTTTTTACTGGAAAAATGTAACTTAAAAAAATGTGAATGACATAAGCTGCTTAAAATAGTCTGCTTGATAAAAATGGTGACAAATTCAATATAAGCAATTTAAGACATTAAATCTAGTAGGTAAGAAAGTGAACTGATATTTAGTGCTAGTCACTACAACAGTATTTTTTGCAGTAGATAAAAATAGTAAGTGGTTAATGTGGAATAACAATATTTTTTCCGTTTTGATTATTTTCATAAACAGGAAGTAAGTCGTTAATGTGGAGCATAAATAAAGCGGGGCTATCATGTATCCTTGTGGAGTACCAAATGTCTGACTCGTTTATTTTTTCACTATTTTTTGAGTAATCATTAAACACATATGTTTTTATTAATTTTTTTCCAAAGAACTAACCTTTACTGAATGAACATATAATTAAAGAATCTTTCAGAATATTTGTTATGTATAATTAGTTATGTTGATTTTTTTCCATAGTCTATTTCATAAGTATGATTTCGATAAGTATAAAACTAACATTTATTTTGTAAAATTTTATTACTGCTGAGTGATTGAGGTTTGTATTGACTAACAATTTGTTTCCTTTAATTTTCCCATACGTCTCTGATTCTACGAGTAGGTGCTTAGATACGAATAATGCAAAGCGTTGGATGGTGAAGAAAATAATGAGAAACTATAAAAACAAATTGCAGCCATTGATTTTATGATCCTCTGTTTAGGTGGGAAGACTTTGTTATGTCATTCACATATACGGCGTCTGGTAAAAAATGTAAACTAAGGTATAGAAAATGAGCGTAACAAATATATAAGAGCAAAAGGCGTGTAGATTAATGAGTTGACACAGACGCCGCAACAAATGCTATTTCTACTATCGGCGAATTAACTTAATATTTTGTATTTCAAAATTCAAAAAGTTCTTCAATATAAATAATGTTATACTTTTAAATAGAAGCCTCCAGTCAATACGGAACTTATAAGTTTTCCCAACAATTAGTTCATTCTACTGACCTTCAGAAAAATTGTACAAGAAATTTCCAGGTAAGTATAACCTTAAATTATATTTAAATGTTGTAATTAATGCAGCTTTTCTTTTTATTATATCGAGTTTAAAAATCTCATAACTGATTAAGTGCAGCCCTATAGGGAAACATCTTGTTTAGATAAAAAGTACCGTAACTTCTTAAAGCTAAAGTCTGTTGTCAGAGGAAATATTTACGCATTATTAAAAAATTGCATTTTTATCTACTTGAAATTCAAACATTTTATGGAATTAAATAGTTTATAATAGTTCAAAAAATGTTTTTAAAAATAGTGTCTGGTCGTCTGTGTGTCTGTGTGTCACTATAACATGAGAATAACCAGAGATAATCCGATGATTAATATTTTTATAAATCCATTTTTGCTTTCTTATGTACACATTTTATTCAGAATTTGCGAGTTTATTGTAGAAATTAGAAAACCGAGTTTTACAGAAATGTTAACGGGTGTTTACTAAATTTTTATATGGCAGTAATACAAAAACAAATGAAGGTCGATTTTTTCAGATATGGATATAACCTATGTTTTTTAAATGCTACATCCTGTATGTTTATATCTAGCAAGATTGTTTTTTTTCTGATTACACTGATATAGCGTACTTGATAGTTTTGTTCAGGATGTTTTGAATTATTAATTAAAAACAACAAGATTGTAGATAATTTTTTAGCAAAGAAAGCCGTGGATGAAAACAATTTCATTGTTGATGTATGAAAATGACATTGGTCAAACTAATAACAGTTTCTATTGTTTTCATCCACTGCCCTCTTTGCTAATGCAAAATAATTTTTAAGCGCTAGTTTACCTACAATCTTTTCTTTTTTGATTAATAATCCAAAAAATCCTGAATAAAACTAACAACTATGCTATATCAGTGTAATCAGAAAAAAAAACAAATCTAACTGAATAAAAAATTTAAAATAATTTATTGTTAAAAAATTGTAAATCATAATTACTGAATTGTATTATTGTATAAAATTTGAACCTATTCTACGTAATATATATTATTATTATTATTATTAAAAACATATACCTAGGGTGTTCCATTAAAACAAAACATAGGTTATATTCATATCTGCAAAAATCGACATACATTTGTTTTTTCTTATTACTGCTAATTAAAAATTTAATAAATACTCTGCAACTTTTGTATAAAACATTTTTTCTAATTTCTATAATAAACCCATAAATTCTGATTAAATTGTGTACCAAACAAAATGATAACACTGTACAGGGTTTTTCCTTATAATTAGCCAGCATCTACAGAGTTTATTTGAAGAAATACAGAAAAATTTTATATACAAAAGTTGTAGTATTTTTCCTGAAATCCTGAAATCCTGAAACTTAGGGTTTCTTTATGGATTTAGTTTATTTTCGAAATCCTTATAATTTCCTAATTTATAAAATATATATTGCTCTATACTATATTTAGACTATCCATTCTCCAGTTTTTCAAAATAAAAATATGTGTAAAAACATGATATTGTATATTTTAACACCGATTTTAACCCATAAGTTACTAAGAATAGAAATAGAACCATTAAGTACTATTAAATGCCAACTAGGAACTAACGTTTTTATCTGTTATTTTCAATACATTGACAACAAATTATTTTAAATTGTCCTGTAGATGAAATAAATTACTTTGAAAAAAACAGTTGATTATTTTAATTATTGACCTCAACTTCCTAAATCTAAATAAAGAAAAGAAACTGATGAATATAATCTTTCATGTTTTCCTATACCTACTATTACAATATGTTATTAACCGGATTTTCATTAGAATACAATCATAACAACTACGTCACATAAATAAAACTGCCAAGAGCTGTGAAGCAAGAATTACCGTTTAATTATATTTTATTACCCAAGGATTCAATTAAATAAGTCTATTCGTTTATATTATGTGCGTGCATATTTGATCTAAGACTGATACATATTTAATGAAAAATCTGGCAAATTGTCATGTATTTAATTATTTCATATATTATAACTGTGCATGTAAACAAACAGCCGTCAATTACCATAATTTTGTAATAAGTCGATATATACGTATAGCAGTCTTTATTTACATACGTCTATCTAATTTATTTATTAATTATAGCATCTGCTATCAGTGCATGGGTTACATAAATACACATTAACACATGTATAATTCAATTAAGTTTTCAAAGATCTCTCTAATTTTCCAATTTATCAATGAATTGTTACATTTCCTGTGTATAATTTGCTGTAAAAAAAAATTATTAATACCTATTAGAGGCAATAAATTATTCAGATTATAATTCGCTGAAGAGATCCAGCGGAAAGCGTGAACGTAATTCCCTTCTGTTATTGGAAAGTGTAACTCTTATTTTGCAAAAAATATCTGCGTAATTTAAATTAACTGGTGATTAACTAATGAGTTTTGTAAAGCAAACTGTAATTCAATCGATTAGAGTCCTAATAATAATATAATATAGTGGCTCTCTGCCCATTACTAGCACCGATATTAATGGGATGCTTCAAGCGGTTGCAAAAAAATATTATCAAGGTCCACCATTTAGGTTAGAATTTCGAGGTTATTGGTATTGGTTAAATGAAAAAATAAATTTAAATTAAATAGTAGTGGTAAAATAACTTACAATTTTCATTTTGATATCGTCTGCGAACATAGAACGATGTTTTAGTTACGAAAAAAGATGTAGCATTCGTGGAGTCACAGTGCAGAATTATATTGAAGTGATATTAGACCAACTAAAACATTTATTTCGTAAGCTTGATTGATGCGATGTTGGCATATGATTTTTTCATAACACAATGTTTTCACCGAAACTCTTCGGCAAAATATAAAATTACGTAGGATTTCCAATCAAATCTACCTAGTCGAATATTCTACTATAAAGACGATTTTTCGTTGTCAAAAAGGGGTATGTTACATAATTATGGTATCTAATTTTACTTCAAAGAAAATTTACCCTTGACTTAATTTTTGGTCATTTTTATTGTACTTTTTCCCTTTCTGATTTGGTTAAAGTTACTTTTAAGCAGATTTGTGTACGAACTAGATTTCTTGGTATAATTTACGTAAATTTAAATATAAATTAGAACTATTTCGTAAAATTAAATCGGAGGTATATTTTTCTAGTCAATTTTACGTAATAATTACCTTAATAAGGAAACTTTTGCCAAGTCGAGTAATAGCTAATTTTATAGAAAATGTTTGGGTAATTTTTGAAATAATCCTATAAAATATCAGTTTTCAGAAATGAACGCAGGTTGAGAAACAGGTTATTAAGCGTTAATGGTAGATTTTTTAAGTTTTTCGTTTATAAACTTTAAAAATGGGATTAACATTAAAAGCTATGAAAGAGTAGAAAAGAGGGAGAAATTTCGAGTTCATTGTCGAGGTCATGATGACCTTGATTAAGTTTCGAGGTCAAACTTGCTCCAATCGGATAAGTTGAAGGAATCGAGTTTTATTGAAAAATACTTGTACAGAAGTTGTTGAACTCGCCCATGCGGATTGGACCATGACCTTGAAATTGACCTTTGTTATCCGAAGATTCTCGACCCCTCCAAGTTATCCGATTGGATCGAGTTTGACCTCGAAACTAGCATCAAGGTCATTCGGGATAAAGGGGGTCGTAATTACATGTGGTAAAACCCTCCCTTTTCGAATTCCGAGTCCAAAGTTGACCTCCAAATGACCTTGAACACTGACCTCAAGGTCAACTTCAAAGTCACGGCCCAATCCACCTGGGCTAGTGCGACTTTCGTGCGAACTATTTTTCACAAAAACACGGTCCATTCAATACAATATACAATGAATTGAAGTGGATTATAATGAGAAACATTTGTGTAGATTTAAGACCTTGCAGCAAACAGTTGCGAAAATACGGAGAATTAAAGACAGCAAAATACGACTTTATTTTTTTCATGTCAATTTTTAAATTACAATATAAATGTATTTTTAAGTTAATCACATTGTTACATATTTGGAAAACCGGAAAAATACACTTTCAACGTTTAATAACTTAATCGTTCATCTCGTAATTTCTGAAAATTCAGACAGTTTATTTTTAAAACTGCTAATATGGAGAAAATTAGGTAGTTACGAATTCTTTCTTAACCTCTCTGTTGAATTTAGCCTGTCCTATTGGCACAAGAGAGATAATCAATTTCCTTCCCAAAATTGACTACTTGCAATTTTGCATTCTTCAGAAAAGTAAATAAATCTGTAGGTATATTATTTATAGGCAAGAAACTTTAAAGTAAAAAAATGGTAGGTTACAATTTGATTCAAATCATCGTTGTCAAATAATGATTAACCAAGCGTAGATGAGTGATTTATTGGACCAAATTGGTAATCTGTGATTGCGGTAGGTATTTTTTCCAACACTCTTTTTCACCTTGATTAACGCAGAAAAAGTATTTAGTGTATTTAAAATATCAACATAAACCAATTTATTATTTTAATGGTAATTATTTTATAGGGGAAATCGATAACTTCTTTGGTAAAAGAGCGTTTAAAGAGGTCCCCAATAATTACCCGAGTAATTAATTGTTATAATCGAAAAAATGTATTTATGTAAATTACCACAAAATCTGTTGAAGCATAAATATGAAGAGTAGTCTTTACAATAGTCATCCGCTTATATTAATGTTATTCATTGCTTTGCGAATAGCTATTTGATTCACATCTTACTTGAAAATGGCGCATTTTAGTTTGGGTTCACCACCTATCATTATATTCGTTTTTTTATGTGTGGATTCCTAGGATTCTCGGTCATATATTTAAAAAAATAATTTTTTCATTTTCTGACGTTTCAATGTATTAACCATCTTCAGAGGCTATTATAACACAAAAAATATAATAGTCTCTGTTCCTGATCCTAATATAATCCAATAAACTGAAATGTCAGAAAAAAAAAACTGTTTTTAAACTTTAACTTTAAAAAAATTAGATGGGTTTAACTGGAGGACACCCTGCATAATAACTCTGATAGGTGGAAATCATAATCATAAATAATTGAAAGTCGAAGTTAATGTTATTGAAAAAGCATGTCACGCTAGTTTAAAAACCATTAGAAATACATTGATAACATATGGCAGATGCGTTGAGTTATTTATATAGGGCAAGGGGTTGCACCCAAGCACACTAGGTCTATGCATATGGCGGTAACATTGTTTGTGGTTGATGCAACTCCACGTTGAGGTATCAATAACTGTTATGATTTACTACCAAACAAATCTACTACATCCTAACCTGTTTGAAATCATATGGCGTTAACGTAACCAAATAAGCAACCTGACATATTTTTTTATTCATTCATAATCTGCTCCGGTAGTAGCGAAAGTAATTCATACGGGAACCCACTCGTTTATGTGCATTATAATTTAACACATACAGTTAGACGGTGGGTTGAATATTCAATCACATACCAGATTCAGTCCCATAAAACTTCCAGCACGTTGGCGTCTTTAACGTGTTGCGTATTTCTTGCATAATATAGCTTTTTATAAGCTTGTATGTATTTGGGACAGTCGTTTCTTGCGTACCAGCCGGATACATTACGATTGTTAGATTTTTGGGTCCAGTTTTAAGTTTTAATCCAAGCTGAAAGTTGTACCCTTGAGATTTAATCACACCTCCAATGCCGGCATATAGAAATGTCCTCAGATCACTCAACGCCGGGAAAAAATATAACGTTTAGTTTATCATATGAATAGACAAAAATTTAAAAAAACAGAGAACATATTGTATTATTAAAGATAAATTTTCAAATCAGAATCTTCTACTATTTGCCTGTCATTAGATTTACCAAAGTTTACATTAGCACTGATGAGCTTATCTGTTGACGGCGATCGATCATATTAGCGGAAATGGACAGCAATTATAAGAACAAACCTAATGATATTAAATCTACATGATCTAGATTCTTTCACTTAACAACTTTTTGCCAACCAACTACAACAATTAACCAACCATAAACATTAGACTAAGTATAGGTACACGACAAACATGGGCTAGTTCTTAAATAAATTCGGTACGTTTTTTGCATCCTTAAAAAGAAACTTTTAACTTGATACGGTAACGAGCTTGCAGACGTAATATTATAAAAACATTTAATCTCATTTAATCTCATCTGTTTTAGTCATTAACAAAGTGCGATGATAATTAGCATTTATTTTTTCATCATAAAATTGCGCGTTGAGATAAAGCGCCCGAAGCGTGCTATAAATCACGACTTACTGAATATGCAAAAAATTCTAAAAAGTGGAGCAAATCGTACTGCAAGTAAAGTTCAACTAATAGCACAAAACACGACCTGGCTCGTGGGCCTCACGATGATTGAAAGCAATTTGTTTGATTTTCACCGGAAACTAGAAATGGTTGTATCGTTTAATTTTGGCTAAAAAGGGTATACATGATTTGATGAAAAGTTTGACATGGACATAGTTGTTTCTCACGTAAAATCATTTTACAGTTGTTACTTTCAGTTTTTTTAAGCGTTGCCGGCTACAATTCGGAAAATAACAAATCATTAAATCAGCTCACTTAAACGGGCTTCACTTATAGTTTATCATTACGAGCTTACAATTGCGATTTTATTTGTTCAACCAACCATAAGACAGGGTGAGAGATAAGTATATCCCTTTGTTGGTCAGTGCTACTACCTGTCAAGATATCAAAGATATCTTAGTGAGAGAAGTGACTTGCCAAGCAAGTAATGAGAGCGGCGACCCCTAGCCATGGTAGTCGAAACTAAATGTTAAATAGGATTGCAGGAAACAACTACACAGCGGGCAAATACTCCCGACCTGCATTGTGTAGTTGTTTTATGCAATCCTATTTAGCTTCCATATAAGATTCAAAAAAAAGTTAACTAACGGTTGCTTCACGTAATCGTACAATTGATTACGTCAGGTGCTTTCACCAACTCGTTGCATGCGATGTGTCATTTTCAATTTTATTTGAATTCTAGCGACTACTGAATGCATGTTATTTTTTCCTGAATGACCTAATAAGTTATCTGTTTCTTGTTTCAAAAATGGCTTGGCGTATTGGTAAACCGTTAAAATGGACTAAAAAAGATTAATTCGCTTACTTACAAACATAACTTGTCTTCTTGTATGAAGTCGTTCTCTAGTTTGATTGAGATTTACCTCCAATTGTGGGCTTAAGGAGTAAACATAAGTTGTAATATTATATGGCACCTATAAAAAATAAAACTGCCTGTCCTGATAATTTCTCGCTTTTACTGAGAAAGAAAGAATTTCGGAAGAAATTTTTATGTTATAGACGAAGTTTAGATTTAGACTTAAATGAAGATGATGCACAATGACTCCAAAGTGACTTCTTTTGCTCAAATCAGTCTGCAGGTCTTAATACTTAAGCAATCGGAGAGTTCATTCGTGAAATCTTCGTTTCTTAATTGCCTACCGATCTGTCGGGGTAGGTTTTTGGTTTTTGCCCCTAATTTTTCAAAATTGTTTACAAGACCGTATTTCTTAAGTAATTCTTTTTTCAAATCTTCGTTTCTTGATTTCCAATCGATTTGTCGAGTTAGAATTTCGATTTTTGGACATTTTTTGAAAAATTAGTGGTAAAAATCGAAAAATCTACCTCGACAGGTCGGTAGGCAATTAGAAAGCGAAAATTTAAAGAAAAAACTCTTAATGGTAAATTCTATAAAAACAGCAACTTTTCTGGTCTGAATTTGAAGATAATAATGTAAAATTAAAGCAAAATTAATTTTCTAGTAGTAGTGACAATAATATACATTTACCTAGACCCGCAAAGATGATTTAGCTGATGATCCAAATCTTAATCAAACTGAAATATTTTTGACAATAATTATTTGATGACGATTTTTTTTTAATTGGGCGCAAACTTTAATTTAGGTATTAACACTTTCAACAAACCGTACCTTCAAAAATGTCACTCCAATAGAAATAAAAATGTTTGATGAGCTTATAGTGAATTATGGGTTGCATAAAAATGCACATGCAATATAACGAGCAATATAATGATGAACTCCAGTCTTGATGTTAGTGCTGAGATCGTTGGACACTTCAACTGATATATCTGATCTGAAATATGTGTCGCTTGATTCAGTGGAAACCACAAATATCACATTCTATAAAAGAACAAATGACACATTTTCTTGGAAGGTGATTAGTTGAACAATTAGTGAGGAAAAATCTAAACCAGGGTTGGAAGAAACCCGGGTTTTATATAAAAAATCCAGTCCAATGGGGTTTGTTGGACTTTATAAGTGGGGTTTTTGTTTTTTTTTGAGGTTTTTCGTATTAATCGACTAGCCATTAAAAAACAAAATTACAGTTGTCATCAGTCTTTAATAAAACCAGAGTTTATGTTTATACAGATCAAGTTGGGACAGCTCGCGATTTTATAAATTAATTAGAAAATATCCAGAAATTATCCAGATTTTTCTGTCATATTTTCTAGCATTCAGAATAAAAGATCCAGAATATTTTCCAGTATCTCTTTTTATGCTTGTCGTCGTCGAAAAATTCTCAGTTGCAAAATAGTGGAAAATACTTAATAGCAAAAAATGAGATATCAAAAAAATTACCGAATTCATTTTGCGAGTTTTTCTATAATTTTTATTGCTGACCAGCTAGTGCAGTATCGATCTCAAGTTATGGTCTTATTTGGAACAAATTAATAAATCATTTGGGATTTGAAAAAGCTCTTCAGTTTTTATGTCTATAAGAATGTTTAACGAATGTCATTTGTTTAATTTTATGATGGACTATCTTGCCTACATACAAAGTTTTATTTTATTCTTACGTTAAATTTTTTTTTATTTTATAAGTTAGTTAACGTATATTATAGATATGTACTTACTATAATTCCTGGTATTTTCTTCTAGACAGAACATGATGTTAGGATATCCAGTTTATTCACTTTTAATATTATAAATAAATCTGTTAATTTGACTGCCATGCTTTTTTAAATCCACAGTAATAATTATTAAAAGTTTCGAAATTGATAGACACCTAACTTAAAAAAAACCAGCTGGGTTTTTTCAAGTGTGTTTTGCGCAAAAAAACCCATTGGGTATTTTTGGGTTACCCACTGAGCAGCCAACCCTGATCTAAACCGTTTGGTGTGAAAATGTTTGCCCTTACTAATTCTACTGCAATTGAAGACAACGCTACCAAATAAGGATTTAGAACCATCGATCATTTTTCACATAGTGGAGTCGTTACCAGAATATTTAAATATTTATGGAACTGGTACAGTTATGCCAAAAAGGACGAAGGTCTTAAGAACGACAAAAATATGAATCATGGTGAATCTGATGAATTTTTTGGAAATGGCAATAAACCGTGTAGGTATTGCAAAATGAATCGACAACAGGTTAATTTTTATGATATCTAAGGCTTCTTGGAGACAAACGTTGCGTTGAGACAAAAGTAGGAAAGAACATGTGGAAATATGTAGTCCAAACATTGTCCATACGCGTATAAAAAAATTAGCAATATTGCTGATTATTTTCCTCGTTATTTTCCAAGTCACGAAGTTACAAAATTTTTAAAGAAATTTTAGACTTGTTAGATTTCGATATACTAAATAGATGAATGGAATACTAAAAGATGTGGAACTAACAACAGATAATGAAAGTTAATGGATATTCTATAGACATTCGCCTAAATATAAGTGAACATTTGGTATCGAAACGAGGACGCAGTGAAGAAGAAGTTATAACTCAAAACGAACATGAATAAGATGAAAATAGAGAGATAAAAAAGAGAAAATATACCACAACCCATGTTCTGATCCGAATGTTTTTAACACTTTAGCCCACATGTGATAAAATACAAAATTAAAAGTTGACAAGGATTGGCTGTTGGCTTCAAAATCATGTAAAATGATTCTCAATTTCTTCTGTTGGTCAGTTTGTACCTATTTTGTGAATAAAATGTAAATATCAGAACAAAATTTAATTTTTAATTATTCAGGACAGGAGAGTTCGGGCTATAGTTAATGTTGAACAAATATAATTATTTATAAAAATGTTGGCTTGAAATATACAAGCCAAAATGTCTTAACCTAAGATTTTATTACAGAGACTAAATTAATTTGGAGCAGCTTGGCGTCATAAAATAAGAATAATTCTAAAGACCAATTTTATCAGCGAAATCATAGCGGCCCAAAACATGAACCTCGGGAAACACTATATAAGATGTTCGCGAATTAAAATGTATACAATTCAGCGAAGATACAGCTGATACTTAGTAAAGTTGCATTTTTGCAGCACCCAATACCTATACCATGCGCTATGGGTTACTTATGGGTTTGATTCTAGCCAGATCACCTGATTAAAATGAATTATTCCTTCTTGAAAGTAGGCAAACAAAATAATAGTTTATAAGGGAGAAGTTTATTTATTGCGAGGACAATAAACTATATGACATGGGAAATTTAATTTGTTATTTATTTTGGAAGCATCATAAAAATGGAATTTAAATATTTATCTAAGTAATAGTTTGAACTGAGATTGATGTCGCGTATGGGAATGTTAATGAGACTATCTGAGACATTTTCAAATTTTGCGTTGCACCTGAGTAGTTATTGTCATATTTTATATTAAATTAGTTCATGAAACCAATTTGTTCCCTTTTGTTAAAAACCGTCGCAATTTTATACAAAGACGAAATTATAGAAATCAGTGGTGGGCTCCTTATATCAAGGAGGTCTTTTTGTTTGTGTCGGCAAGGGGAAGCAAGTGGCACCCTTAATATAAATCTACTACCTCTGGGCTTAGCATGCATGTTGTTACGCACCCACTTCGGAGCCCCCATCTTATTTCCGGAAGTACTTCAAAATTAATTTTTTGTTTCTAGTTAATAAAACACCACAAATTGACTTCGTAATCTACCGCATCACTTGGTATGATTAAATATTATTGTCCGAGAAACTGAAATTTAAATATATTAAATATATTATTTGAATTTGTATCATACTCCTTCATGGCAAGCTAAGACATTATTGTGGTTAAATGGTCGATAATGAAGTTCGTAATTACTATTTTCATTTGAAAATCTGACGAGACATTTATTCCGCCTCGTACACCAGTTTGTTGCATGCTCCTTTTAAGTAAATAACAATGCTTTAACTATTCTCGGTCATAACCCTCATTTTCCCCGGATAACTGTAAAATAAATAATCTATATTCCATATATGACAATTAAGCACGAACCGACCAAGTAAACTCATTCGAATAAATTTAATTTTAACCCATTTCTCATAGTATACTTGTCTGTACAACTAAACTATTTGTCGCCGACCAGAAGTAGATTGCCTCTTGTCTATAACATAAAAATTGTTATGTATCTTAGTGGTACACCCGTTAGCCTCAGTATGAGTTTACCTTAATCGTTATTGTGCCCATATATTAACGTATTCGTTATCTTTTATGTCAGTGAATACTAACTAGACTACATTTTAAAAACTGAAAACTAAAGTATATGTTTTCGCTGATGAATAATATAATAGTTCGCATTGCTTGTTTTTTTAAACTTTTTGTGATAACTCAATAATACAGAAGACTATTTTATATTTAATACTTTGTCATTCTTCTTTGGCATTGTCGAAAAGAAAATATTGCGTCAGATTTATTCGAAAACGATGAACTTTGATTTTATAGTAATTTATTACTATTTATTCCCTTAAAAATTTAAAAATATTGTTTAACCTATACTTACCCTTTTAAGACTTATTTTCTTTTAATCGTTTTAATATATGTATTTAATATTATTTAGAAAAACATCATTTCAGCCTAAACTACTATTTTTTACTCTAAAAATTGGTATTTATCCGAATAAAAAATCAAAATAATCGATGTTCATTCATATTATAGTGCTCAATATACTAATTATCTTAGAATGTAGACAAAGCGTAAGATGGTATACGAAGAAAGATTAATGTGACCCTCAGGTACAAGCTACTGCCCACACTAAAAGCTTTAAATAAACACTGGTTATTACAAAGTGACATCCATTTATTAATTTGCATAGTCAACATGAAAGAGTAGCTGCAAGTTGAATCGACTAATATGAGAATAAATAGTTTCTGTTTCATTTACTATTTGATATAGGATTTAATAGCAGCATTGAAATTTTGGTCACGTTTCTGCAATCAAATTAAAGTATTGAGAGTAAATAATATACATAGTTTTGTTACATACTTTTCGTCAGTAATATTGAAAATAAATCTGACTAGCACCAAGTAGATTTTGTTGTTTCTTAATTTTCCAATAATAATAAGAGAACAATAATCTCTTCCCTTCTATATCTATATTTAGAGGTCAATAAAATATATTCCACTCTGTCTCAGAACTAATCTGTTGGTCAGAAGAAATTATGAATTAAAAAAAATCCTCTTCTACTTTTAGTAATCGAAAGCATAGACTACAAATTTAAATTATTAGCAACATCCAATCCTTTATATTCTAAAATTCAGTTACAAGTTATTTTAATGTTAAATCAAACAGCAATTCTTCTTGTCAAACAAAATTTCACTAACAAAATAATAAAGTTAATAAAATTACTTTCTGCTACTATTTTTTGCATGTCCAAAGAAAGAAAGTTTTTCACAAACTAATTCATTAATTCACTTGTAAAAAAAACTGAATTAGAATTTCAGTCTACGGTATTAATAAATGTAGATATTAAGAAAGTTACACAGTCATTGTTTACCTACCTATATTAATGTAATTATTACTTTTACACTGAATTTTTGTTCGAGGTGCCCAGTCATAAAATTTGCAATTTAAATAAGTTAACATTTTTCCTAGAATCAAATTGGATGTGATTGTTCACTTAGACAACCAGACATTTTTCGACCTACTTTTACATGAAGTAAATAACTAAATATTTTGTTAGTCAGTATTAAATTTACGGTGCTATGGATTATCCCAAAATATCAAGTACATTTTAATTTTGTCTCATTGTGTACATGACCACATTTTGCTGTACATTTATATATGCACTTAATTAGAAGACAAAGTCTAATAAACACACAGGCATAAAAAAGACTGTTCCAATATTCAAATTGAAAGTTTACGTTTCTACCCAGTAATACTCCTATTTGGGTAAACCAAATGGGTTTAATCGCTAATGACAATTTACAGTAACTACTTAAGGACCATTACTAATTGTCGCTTACCTGATCTGATAGACTCCTTGTCGTCATCTTCATCGCTATCAATATGGGGTATTGAACCGACAAATTCGAACATCGGACTAGTCTGAATGGAACTATCCCTCTTCGTCACAGGACTATCAGGTAATCGACACGAACACTGGCACGCACAAGCCGACACGTCCTCCTCCTGTCTGTCCAATGGCAGATACTGCAGACACTGAGGGCACGGAAAAGTCAGATCGTCCAGAGGAACACGTTTGATGGCATGCTCCACAGAAACCAGCAGATTCTGCAACAGCTCCGGGAGCTCCGCGCCGTCGTAATCGTCATACGACGTAATCTCGAGATCCGCGACGGACCTAAGACTTGAACACATTATGTCATCTAAAGAATGTAAAGGGTTACAAAATTCGGCTATGGTGTGGCAGTGAACCTGTTGCTTACGCCAAATTAAGGCTACCTCCAAACCGGGGGCGCTGCGACTTCTGACGCAGATGTAACAGTCTCTATTTCTGACGACGGAGGGGTCGAGCGAGCCAAGGTGAATAACTACACCAGATTGGCCAAGGCATAATGGCCACCCTGATGGCGAGGAACTGTCGGACGAATGTTCATTCTGAAAAGAAAAAATAAAATTAGGGAATGAAATTATTCACTTACAAATTAATATAATAATAAAGTAATATGTGTCGTGCCGTTTTTTAAGGATACATTCCTTTTAATGGATTTTAAAGACTTGTTTAAAATCAATACCACTCATGCCTATTTATTCCGGCTTCATAAATATAAACGGAACTCTGGATTTTCGAGGATAACAATATGTCATAATTTATCCTATATAAGATGTAATAGAACAAACAAATGAAGTTCAATTGTCATGTCGTATCAAAGATATTGAATACCTTTGGAGGCACTGTTTCAGAAGTACTTTCATATTAACACTCGATGTGCTGTTCGCAAAACAAGCTGAAGTCATTTCTCGTTGATGCCACCTGGATACCAGTGAATTTAGAAACCGATAGTCATTAGTTTACCAATTAGATATCCATTCATTTCAGGTGATTACTCTGTTGATACTTCCAGACTGAAAGGATACAGGCAACCCGTACATTTATTGATGCCAAAATGAAATATTTGTAAACAATACCATCATGGGGAGGCTCAAAGAAAAAATTATCTCCTAAGGATAGTTTCTAAGCATCTATTCCCTGCCAACCACTGCCGCGTATACTGACGGCTTAGCAATCGCTGCTCAACATTTAAAATAGTACATAAAGGGGACGCTCATCAAGGTGACTCAGTTAGCCAATACTATCGAGATAACCAGCTGAGGCCAAACTGCTTGAAAATGCAATTGTGTTCTTTCTATCGGAGAAATAGAGACGTATCAGTGAAGAGGCTCTAGACCACTGCGAAATTAAACTACCTGACAGGAATCTTAGATTGTACATTGTCTCAGTTTAATTTGAAATAAGTCAAAGCAAAAGGCATACATCAAACTGATCATTGGGTTTTAGAAATTGATTTCAATATTCCCGCGAAACACTGCTCAGAAAGAATAAGAAACTTATTGAAGGGTATTCGCATCTCATGTGGTTTGGTTTCTAGAGGTTTAGACCATATTGTCGTGGTATTCTTCTGAAAAAAATTACTTTTTAATGGTTGTTATTTTCAAATCTTTCGCTTTCGTTTTCGCAGAACTGACGTTTTATAGAAGACTTTCTGGGTTCTCTTCCGCTTTGATTAGTTTAAATTCTGACGCTAACTATATTGTTGTGGTATTTTTCTGAAACGAAGCTTCTCTCACTTTTAAGAGTCATCTTTGTTTTCAAATCTTTCACTTATATTAATTCTAATGATTTTACGGAGCTGCTGTTTTGCAGAAGAGTTTCAAGATTTCCATGTTGATCAATTTCAATTCTTGACATTTGAATCATCTTGTTGTAGTCCTCTTTGAAAGTTTTAAATCTTTCATCTATCTTGATTTTAAGGCTTTCGTCGAGCTGATGTTTTGCAGAAGATTTCTTGACGTTTGGACCATATTGTTATGTTGTTTTCCTAGATCGAGCTTCCTTTACTTTTTGAAAACGATCATCGTTTTCAAATCTTTCACCCATCTTATATCTAAGGCGTTTCATAAATATAAGCTGATGTTTTGTACAAGAATTTCCGAGTTCTTAATTTAAATCCTTGA
This sequence comes from Rhagium mordax, assembly GCA_963680705.1. Classification (NCBI taxonomy): domain Eukaryota; kingdom Metazoa; phylum Arthropoda; class Insecta; order Coleoptera; family Cerambycidae; genus Rhagium; species Rhagium mordax. Next base: position 121,178,592 of record OY796656.1, read on the forward strand.
CGCATGAGTCATATTGTCTTGGTGAACTTCTGAAGCGGAGCTACTTCCACTTTTTGAGGGTTGTCGTTGTTTTCAAATCTTTCACCTATCTTGATTCTAAGGTTTTCATAGAGCTGATATTCTGGACTTCTTCCGCGTTGATTAATTTGAATTCTTGACGTTTGCACCATCTTGTTGTGGTCCTCTTTAAAGGGAGGCTTTTCTACATTTTAGATATCGTCGTCGGTTTCAAATTTTTCATCCATCTTGATTTTGAATCTCTCGCGGATCTGATGTTTTGCAGAAGAGTTTCCGAATTCTTAATTTAAATCCTTGACGTATGAACCATAGTGTCGTGGGTAGTTTTTGAAGAAGGGCTTCTTCTACTTTCTGAAGATTGTCGATGTTTTCAATTCTTTCACCTATCTTGACTCTAAAGGTTTCATGGAGCTGATATTTTGCAAAAGAGTTTCTGGATTTCTTCCACGTTGATTAATTTGAATTCTTGATGATTGGACCATATTGTTGTGGCGTTCTCCTAAAGCGAGCTTCTTTCACTTTTTGAATATCATCGCCATTTTCAAATCTTTCACTCATCTTAAATCTAAGGCTATTGCGGAACTGATGTCTTGTAGAAGAATTTCAAAGGTTCTTAATTTAAATCCTTCACGTATGAACCTCTGAAGCGGAGCTTCTTCCACATTTTGAAGGTCGTCGTTGTTTTCAAATGTTTTACCTATCTTGATTCTAAGGTTTTCATAGAGCTGATGTTCAGGGTTTTCTTTCGCGTTGATTAATTTGAATTCTGGACATATGGACAATCTTGTTGTAGTCCTCTTTGAAGGGAAGCTTCTTCTACTATTCGAAGATCGTTGTCGGTTTTAAATCTTTCACCCATCTTGATTTTAATGGTTTCGCAGACCTTATGTTTTGCGGAAGAGTTTCCGAGTTCTTAATTTAAAATTTAAACCCTTGACGTATGGACCATCGTGAAGTGATTACCTTCTGAAACGGAGCTTCTTCCACTTTCTGAGGGTCGTCGTTGTTTTCAAATCTTTCACCCATCTTGATTCTAAAGTTTTCATGGAGCTGATATTTTGCAAAAGAGTTTCTTTTTTTTCCACATGGTGATCTCCTAAATCAAGCTTCTTTTACTTTTTGAAGATCATCGTCGCTTTCAAATCTTTCACTCATCTTAAATCTAAGGCTTTTGCGGAGCTGATATTTTGTACAAGAATGTCCGAGTTCTTAACTTAAATCCTTGACGTATGAGTCATATTGTTGTGGTAAATTTCTGAAGTGGAGCTTCTTCCACTTTTTGAAGGTCGAAGGTCGTCGTTGTTTTCAGATACACCCATCTCGACTCCGAGGTTTCCACAGAACTGAAGTTTCGCGTTAATTAATTTGAATTCTTGATGTTTGAACCATCTTGTTGTGTTTCTCTTGGAAGGGAAGCTTCTTCTATTTTTTAAAGGTCGTCATCGGTTCCAAATCTTAATTTTAAAGCTTCTGTGAAGTTGATGTTTTGCAGAAGAGTTTAAGGGTTGTCTACTGCGTCGATTAATTTGAGTTCTTGACGTTTGGATCATATTGTTGTGGTGTTCTTCTGAAGCGAGCTTCTTCAACTTCATCATCAACATTTTCAAATCTTCTACTATCTTAAATCGCGGGGCTGATGTTCTATAGAAGAATTTCTGAGTTTTTAATTAGAATTTTTTACGTATGGGCCATATTGTTGTGGTGATCTTCTGAGCGGAGCTACTTCCACTTTCTGAAGATCGTCGTTGTTTTCAAATAGTTCACCCATCTTGATTCTAAGGTTTTCATGGAGCTGATGTACTGGGTTTCCTTCCGCGCTTGTTAATTTGAATTCTTGACGTTTAAACCATCTTCTCGTGGTCTTCTTTTGAAGCGAAGCTTCTTCCCCCTTTTCAAGGTCGTCATAGTCTTCAAATATTTTATCCACCCATTTAACGACGATTATATTTAAAAGTATCTTACAATGAGCGTTTCTACTTGGTGTATGTTTATTTCCATAAATAAATTAGCCTGCGAATAACTTGCGAATATATACTATAGTAGCAGGACAATTCCTCATATTAATAGTTTTGTAAGAATAGATCTTATGACGCAGGAATGTCAGAACAGAAATATAAATCAACATTAAACAATTAATTGTAATTATAAACTGTGCCGTTACACTGTGTAATTTGCAAAGTGGTTATTTACCTTTATATATCATTTCAGTATGCGTGAATGATTAATTCAAAGTCATATTAAAGAACTATGACTCAAGAACATATTCTGATATTTTTACCAATGGAAATAATTTACGTTTCCCAGGATAACATTGCAAATTAATGTTGTGTGATATTCGTAATTTGTCCAAGTAATTAATTATCTTTCCATATAGTGAAGATATGAGAAATATATACACAGTGGAAGTTGCCCATAAATTATAAATGTCCAGTGATTTTTTGACAGTGAACTTTGTATAAACATGTTAATTCTGAATTGCAACTTTTATAGTTATTGACAAACATTTTTTTCGAATTGTTTTTTTAAATTTACATTATTTTCAAATTGTGTAGTTAAAATGTTAGTCCGGGAAGTTTCCCATGATCTTTAACGTTTATTTGAATAAACTCTTATTGCAACTATAGAAAAAATAAAGGTGCGACACCTATGTGGGCGACTCTATTTGTAAAATGAACGTTTGGCATCTGTTGACTTAAATTGCACATTTTTAAACAACATTTGTGCTAACATAAAGCTTTCTTGTTTATATTCCACTATTGACAGAGAATGTGAATATATTTGTACAGAATACATTTCGTGTAAAATCACGTTTTGCAGTCTTTTACTTCCCTTTTCATTTTGTTGGCTTCCAGCAAAATGACATAAGTTTTTAAGATGAAGTTTCAAAACAAAATAAATGTCCCCGAATTTCAATTCATATCAATTGAATTAACAAAAGAAAATAGTTTATATTCTTCTTCCCAATATGAACAATTACTCATATGGGATCAACCTTCCTACGTTAATAAAATAGCTTACAGGCGAAACTTTAGTAATGTCTTCAGCACTAACTTCATCTTTAATTACATCGAATACAAATCGTAAAATTAACACTTCAAAGCAAGCAAACGCAACATTAATGATTTTAATTAGACGTGTGATATAATCCATGATTAGTATCATCCTCTAAGGGCGTCTGACATATATCACTTATAAAATAAATGAAGAACATGTAACTGGTTGTAATTAGCGGTATAAGTTTGTGTCGGTAAGATAATAAGTTAAGTAGGCAACTAGACCTGTATTACCTCTACAGCTAATGCACACAGATATCAGATTTATCGAACGGTATGACATCGCTTTTGAATTATACGTACAGACTTCTAAGGAAGAAAGCACGTAAAACATTCTCTACATTAACGTGTTTTATTGCGTATTTAATGCTAGGAAGGTAATTCATCATCTCGAATGTGATATAATGTATATAATAGTTCACGATTTGTTGATATTTTGCATTGGAGAAGTGCATAGTAACGCAGTAAATTTAATTTATATGACAGAAAGGCGACGTGTGCTTTGACTAACACCGTCATTTCGATTGAGGAGCCACAATTAATTGTTAATTAACTGATACCGTACCGTACAGGTCATGTTTAAGAGAGCTGAAAGTTATTTTTAATCGTGCTTTGTTTTATTACATACAGGGTGGTCAAAATACTGGCAGCTATCACTATGGGCCTAAACTGCTTTGAAATTTTTCTTAAATCTCTAAAATTCCACACAAATTATTATTTATGTTAAGTACACTAATTTTCAAGCATTATGAACATTTTTTCAACAAAATAATTTTATTTAATTATGGTATTATGTCAAAAAAATATAGTACCATTTCTGTACAACTTTACAAAGGGGTAGAAAGGCCGCAACAAATATATATTTTTTTAATATAAAATTGTGACTATTATATCAGAATTCTGACTTTTATCTCGGAATTCTGACTTAAAACTTAGAATTCTGTCTTTTATCTCACAATTTTGACTTAAAACTCAGAATTCTAACTTTTATCTAACAATTCTGATTTAAAACTCAGAATTCTGACTTATCTGAAAATTCTGACTTTGATCTCAGAATTATGAAATAGAAGACAAAATATCGGCGGTATATTGTACGCCGCAGAATTCTGAGTATTAAGTCAGAATTTTGAGATAAAAGTCAGAATTCTCAGATAAAAGTCAGAATTCTGAGTTTTAAGTCAGAATTGTGAGATAAAGGGCAGAATTCTCAGTTTCAAGTCAGAATTGTGAAATTGTGAGATAAAAGTAGAATTCTGTCTTTTAGGTCAGAATTCTGAGATAAAAGTAAGGATTCTGAGATAGAATTCTGAATTTTGAGATAAACGTCAGAACTTTACATTAAAAAAATTTTTTGTTTCTACGCCTCCGTACAATCCTAACTGAAACTTCATAAAAAATTTTCAATTTAAAAAAATTTGATGACGTATCACTTTCTCTAGAAAAAAATATAGAAACGCTTTAAAGTTTTATTAGTTCTAATATCGATATAATTTAACTTAAAAAAAATAAAATCGTAGAATACTTTTATTAAATTAGAATTTAATCATATTATTCTTGCACTTAATTAATTCAGGATTTCCTTAAAGTTTGAAAACTATTCCAACACATTTTGTTAATTTTCTGAAATGCACGAACTAGTAGAATATTTTAGCGTTATTCCGGAAATATTGTACATAAATATTTTTTATTATAATTTATACTATTTTTGTCAGTAAAGTAACAGAACCTGTTTCAACATAAAATTAGAAACATATTTTACGATTCCTGACACATCACATGAAAAATATGTCCGGTTGCCACATTAAAGCAAAATTTTCTAAAAAACTGGAATTTATCGACTACATCTACGAGCTTCATAAATAAATAATGCCCTGTACATCATATGCTATTTGTCAGATTTTAAAAACATAATCTTCTTCAAAGATGACGTTTTACTAATGGGACTGAAATGAAATGTATTTATATTATGCGGTAATTGTAAATGCTTGTAAAAAAGTGGTTTATAATAACATACTCAATAAAATGGCTATAAATTTTATACTTATGCATAAAAACATGGCCATAAAAGTCATCAAACACTTTATCAAACATTTCTCGATTGCAATGGTACGTAATTAATTAATATGCTTCTTAAACTATTTGCTAATTACCTCGAATTAGAAATGTGTTTGTTATCATTCTAATTAGTCGTTCATGATTTAAATCCTGTTACGTATTTTTAGCATTACCCAGCAGAGTATAGTTGGTAGATATGACGTGTTAAAATATCATTAATAAATAGGAGTAATTGGCCTGTGTTCTTTGTTTAATTTTGAAATAATACCCCGAATTTTTCATTTTATGGGGTTGATATTGAGATTACAAATGACTGGTTTTGAAAATCAACTTTCTGGACTATAGTTCATTTCTTATTTCTAACGCAGGGAAAAAATGCCGCATTTACAAAGCAGTAACGCGGCATCTTTGACCTTCAGAGAAGCCGCCGCACGTGTTCCTTTGTCGGCAATTTTTTATTTGCGGAACAAATCTGAAGTGGACTTTACCTACCTTTTTTTACTAAAATCTCAAATATATCGGTCCATTTAAAATTCTTGCTATTATCTTCGATTCCTATGGGCTTAAATCTATAATATTCGCTCAATTTCTTAAAATTAAAAAAATCATCGAAATTGCAGACGACGTGCTTTGGCCACGAATTTCTCAGTACATCGAAATTTAAATATATTATTCTTCTGGTTATGTCACCAAATTTCCAGATGCTTAAACTGTTGAAAACAGCCACAGGAATATCTAGTTATTTATCTTTTCGCATAATAAATTCCAAATGGGGTTGCTTTTAATTTAGTTATTATTAATTTTATTTTCTTTGTCAAATAAGATTAAAGTAATTAAAAAATTAATGGGCCTATGTGCAAAATGCCTATTGAGACGAGCATGAAAAGCATGGCACAGGGGTAAATTTTGACTTTGGCCCTCGCTTTGGCCTATACATAAAAATATTTTTTAGAAAAATCTAAGATAAAAACAAATAAATGCATCTGAAAAATGGACAAAATGAAAACAGAAAAGGACAAAAGAGAGGAAATAGTCAAACAAAATGGACTAACAATAAAGCAAAAACTAATGAAATAGACAAAATAGAGAGCTAAAAAACACAGACCAAACAGGCAAATTAGTCACAAAAGAAAAGATAATACAAACAAACTGAACAAACAAAATAGCAAACCAGATGAAACAGATAAAATGGATAAAAAAAAGGAACAGATAAAATAAACTAAATCGGCAAAATAGATAACAGACAAACCACACAAAGTAAAGCAAATAGACAAAAATATAGAAAACAGTTAAAATAGACAAAACCTTGCAAAAAACCAAGCAGAAAAAGTGGACAAAACCAAACAAAACGTAACAAAATGTTAATATACAAAACAGACAAATAGGAAAAACAAGCAAAATAGGATAAGAAATGCGAAACAAATCTGTTTGGCTAAGCATACTAAAGGAAAAAACTAGAAAAAACACAAAACTGGCTGTTTTATCCGATGAACCGACAAAATAGAGAGAAAAAATAGAAACAGACAAACAACACGACAATAAAAAAATGGAGAAAAACAGACAAAGCGGATAAAAGATAAATTAGCAACAAATGGACAAACAAAACAGAAAAACGAATAAAAAGGCATACAAAAAAGAACGACCGCATTAATCAAACCAACTAAATAAAATTGACAAAACTAGAAAATATAATAAAAACAAGCCAAAAGACATGAAACGGATAAAATACTTAAAGGTGGATAAACTGGAAAAAAATGCATAACAAACAGGTCTAACAGACCACAAAGGACAAGAAATAGAACAAAATTTATTTGTAAAATGGACTAAATGAAAACAGAAAAAGACAAAACAAAGGAAATAGTCGAACAAAATGGACTAACCGCAAAGCAAAAACTGACCAAATTAACAAAATAAAGAGCTAAAATTAAAAAAAAGGCTAAACAGACAAATTAGACAGAAAAGATAAAACGAACAAACTGAGTAGAAAACAAATTAGACAGAAAAGATAAAACGAACAAACTGAGCAGATAAAATAACAGATAAAATGGGAATAAAAAGGAAACAGGTAAAACAAACTAAATAGGCAAAATAGATAACAAACAAACGACACAAAGCAGAGCAAATAGACGAAAACATAAAAAGCAGTTAAAATAGACAAAAACCAAGCAGAAAAAAATGGACAAAAACCAAACGGAACGTAGCAAAAATATTTACAAAACAGACAAACAGGAAAAACAAGCAAATGGGCCAAGAAATACAAAACAAACCTGTTTGGCTAAGCATATTAAAGGAGACATCTAAAAGAAAGCAAATCTGACAACAGACGAACAGACAAAGTAGAAAAATTTAGAAAAAATAGAAACAGACAAACGACAAAGCAATAAAAAATGGAGAAAAACAGACCAAGCGAATAAAAAATAAATTTGCAACAAACGGGCAAAAACAAAGCACGAAAACGAATAAAAAGGTATAAAAGAAAAAACGAACACACTAATCAAACCAATTAAATAAAATTGACAAAAATAAAAAATATAATAAAAACAAGCCAAAAGACTTGAAACGGATAAAACACTTAAAGGTGAAAAAACTGGAAAAAACGCATAACAAACAGTCTAACTGACCACAAAGGACAAGAAATAAAATAAAATTTATTTGGGAAATGGACAAAATGAAAACAGAAAAGGACAAAACAGAGGAAATAATCAAACAAAATGGACTAACAACAAAGCAAAAACTGACGAAATAAACAAAATAAAGAGTTAAAACAAAAAAAAATTCTAAACGGACAAATTATACAGAAAAAAAACAAACAAACTGAGCAGATAAAATAGACAAACCAGATGAATATGATAAAATAGAGAAAATACAGATTAAACAAACTAAATAGGCACAATAGTTACCAAACAAATCACACAAAGCAGAACAAATAGACAAAAACCTAAGAAATAGATAAAACAGACAAAAAACCAAGCAGAAAAAATGGACAAAAACCAAACGGAACGTAGCAAAATATTTACAAAACAGACAAACAGGAAAAACAAGCAAATGGGCCAAGAAATACAAAACAAACCTCTTTGGCTAAGAATACTAAAGGAAACAGAAAAAATGCAAACTGACAAAACAGATGAACAGACAAAGTAGAAAAGTAGAGAAAAAAATAGAAACGTAATATCTAATGTCTAATTAAGTAGTTTTAATATTTCTGATGTTCAAACCATAATTAATAATGTGTACTATTTTTAACAAATAAAGTTTCTTCAATGTATTCGTGCTTTTTACTTATTTGGGGATTGCACCAGGATGCCCAATAATAAAATTCTGTATACGAATTATCCCTCCAAAAAACAAGTAGTTGTGTAGATGTGTTGCCTCATAATATGTCAAATTAAAGAAGATACTAATAGGTAAGGAATGTATGTGATTTGCATAACATCATGAATTTAAATTGGTAATAATTATTGGTAATAAAAAAAATCTAATTTTATGCGAATGTAACAAATTTTGATTGAAGAAGTCATTGATTAATCTGTTTTATTTATTGGCATTCCGTTGAGTGGAGGAACCACTCAACGAGCAACCTCAATATGTTCGGTTAATTATTATATAAATAGAATTCGGCAAAATTTCGTCGAGCATCTCCCAATATCTATTAACATTTTTATATGTACCTACCTACTATCTTCAATATTTATATCGTCAGAATATAAATTTGTACTAAGTACCTATATTAAACTAGAAAAAACATCAAATATACAACGAGCGTCGTTATTTACTTTTGGTTTTGTATTAGAAAGAGAGGGGAGACTTTATAGTTTTTATGAAATCCGAACACTTTCAGCAGAAAATATCGACACCTGCTAGTAAAACATTTATTCAATATCTCTTAAACCTGAATTACTGATTTATAGGTCTACTTTTTTTATTATATAGTTTTAAATATGAATGGCAAAGAGCATTCTTTTCTAATGTAGTAAAAGTAAAACTAGTAATTACGTTATTAATATAAATAAATATAGGTATTTCTTTTAGGGATATTTTTAATTATAAGAATATTATTAGAAATATTTACTTTATTTTATTATCAAATTTGCGAAATTCATATAAAAATTATTATTCATTATAAATATTCATTTACTTATTAGCCTTCAACGTAGAAACTAGGATAAATTTATAAAAACTAAAACTTTCCTTAAGTAAAAAAAGATGAATTTCGTCTATTAATTATTTGCGACGAAAGTTGATCACCTATAAATAAAAATAAATAATTAAAAAGCGTTATCAAAAGCTAATTTGTATATTGACAAATTTCAAAAAAATATTGTTCCGTGAAATTAAAATATGCGAATTTTGTTCAGGAATTTGGTTCACGACCCACTTTGAATATAATATTAACCGAGTAATGTGATTCGCACATCAATATTCATACGGTTGCTTCCATTAATGCAAATACAGGCAAATTGTAGGTTTAAAATAATTGAAAAGATTGAACCCGGCAAGGTGATCGTTTCTCGCATGAGCATCTCGACTAGGCATAACTTGTAATATATTTTTGACATACATCTGGAAGGCGTTATCTGCATGTTTTAATTTCACATATTTCATCGCGCAGAATGCCCGGAGGTAAGAATTGGCCATGCGTTGTAAATCACACAGAAGTTCCGATTGACTAAACCATCGATCATTTTAAAATAAATATTGGTAAATTAATATGTAAGGAGAAATTTATTGTAACGCTTCGAAAGATTTATACAAGGTGTGATAAAGACATCTTTAGTCTAAGATTAAGGACGTGGACACAGTACATTAAAAAACTGGAAGCGGTTCTCGAATTGTCAAATCTATACAAAAGATAAGTTCTTAAAGAAAACGCAGGGATGCAATAAGAGCCAAGACATGCAAATGTGCAACGCAATTTTTAAAAGATGACTGTCTCTGTTTCGTTTTTTTATTGTACTCATAATTTTCAATTAAAACGGTTTTTTAATACAGATCCTAAAGAACACGATTTTTTTTAAACTTGTTCATTTAAAATAAGAAATTCACTAATTACACAAAGTAATTTGTATACCAGAGATTGCCGTACTAACTTTCTCCACCGTTAACAAGTCGTTTTAATTACTGAACATGTTAACAATTATATTTAAGCAAACTGCTGTGGACATTTACAAATTAAATCGTGGACTCATTAGAAAATCTGCAAGTGCGTGTATTGCATGGAATACTTGCAAGTAAACTTGACTCATAATTTCTAAAGATTACACACCGAATGCCGATTACTACGGGCATTTTGTTGCGAATGTTTATAAATGCATGAATCGTGTCTGAGTTACCAATACACCAAGGGCAATCTGTTTGGGTGGGTAGGGTAGTATCGCATCGGGTTGGACTGGTTTAATATGCATCTCCCAAAACAAATTATGTTTTTTATTTGTCTCCCCTTGTACAATTCTAAATAATTTTTTCACTTATTCACCGATTGACTTATGTTCTATTTGCAAATAAGTTAAGTTTTAAATTATACCTGTATCTAGCGATAAGATCTCTTACTGTAAATTTATATTGAAGTATAAACAATTTAAGCACTATGACATAAATGGTACTTAATCATCGTAAAGGTCTGAATACTGCCGTGGGTGAAATTGTAAATAAAATATTGTTCGCAGGTTACCAGGGGCTTATTCATTGAACTCTCTTAAGTACTTGATTGTGTAAATCTTATAATTATTGTCTACATTAACAAGATAATTTAGTGTAATAGACGTTTCAAAGGAATGGATGAGGGAACTATGCCTAGAGAGGTACCGTAAGGTTCTATTTTGTGACCTACCATGAAGCTTTGCATCAATGACGCGCTTACACAATTACACAACTGTTACTGCAGGTATATTATATCAGTTTTTATATTTGAGATAGATAAGTCTAGTGTTTCTCAACATGCTTTTGAGTAACCAGAGTCAATATTAATAGACGATTAGGTAAAAGCGCTGATGCCAAATTGGATGCGAAAATCGATGATTCGATTCTATCTTGAAAAAAATTGGAAATGTATCTGTGATTTGAGAGAGACCGTCGATTCCCTACATGTGGTTCTGATTCCACAATAAGGTTGCCACTCTTAGGTACGTTTACCGCCGTAAATTTATTTACATAAATATGTAACTTGAGCAAAATTGACACTAAATAATTTATAAATTATTGTGTTTCTTAACACCCCGTATATAAATATTTACTTTATATAATTGATAATTTATAACAAATTAATTGTAAAATATTGTTATTTACTAGTGCAATATTATTTTTAAACCAAAAATTTCAAAATTATTACATTTTGTAAGTAAAAAATTTACCATTTGAGGCATTATTTTCGTTTTTACAGTTTATAATTTATTATTATTATTATTATTATGCAATAATGTTGAACTCTATCTTGTGATGTTCTCTTTTACTTTACGGGGGCTGTTAACAGCTTACTACCTACAAACAGTCCCTGTGAGTTTTTAACATTTTTTTAAATGGAATTACGGGCGCCAGTTCCTTTCTCAGTAGATTTTAGAACGGCTGAGGTAGCTACAGTGAAGAAACGGTTTTGTCCAAGGCTCTGGTGGATAATTGTCGTTGCTAACGGACTGGACAATTTACCATAGGGGTCTAATTAGTTGAACACAGAACTGTACTCGGTAATTATGAACTCAAAAATAGTTATCTTGCAATTTTTAAACTACATTGCAAAAAGAACCAGATTAATTATATAATATTAGCGGTGTGGCTCTATGCATTTTTCACACAATGCTAATACTTTGAACAATATCTTCTTACAATTTTGGCTTATTCAGTGGTAAAAAGTTCAAACTCTCAAACTGACTATTTTTCAAGATACGGGGTGGGGCGTTAAATTTCGAAAGAAAAAATATAGGGTGTTTCCAAGAATATCATAAATTAAGTAATTTTTCTAAAATTTCGTATGATTTTTATAATATTTTAGGAAACATTCATTCATTCATTGATTAGCTAATTTCTTCTTGCGACACTAGTGGCGTACAGATAAATACTAAACTGCAACTATAGATACAAAAAACATTATACGCCGTTGACTACGTTCTTAGAAATTCGAATGTAATACCTTCGGAGATTCAATATACTTAGACGAATTTTCTTTAGCTTATTACGAATACTTGAGGGGGTTTGTGGTACAATTTTAGCTACGCGTTCATGATCCTTAGAACGAAATCATCAAACTACCGAGTTTGATCCAAAAAAGATATTGTGGATAAAATTGAGTCTCAAGTGGTGTTTGTTGAGTTAATAAACAAAATTGGTTTCAGATTTATACAAAATATAATTTTTCTCGTAATCGTTTCCAGGTCTTTTTGAGTTTGTTGAAGAATTGCTTCTTCTATGTGGAGTTCAAGTTTCCCAAAGCTGGTCCCTGCTTTCAATCTCCTTTTTCTCTAGACGCCGATGATGATATTCTAGTATTTATTCTTGACTGACCATTATTTTTAACATTTAAAAATTGACAGACTTTATTGTGACTTATTCGACTGTTGCTTTAGAAGCAAGATTGGTAAATGGCAAATAAAGTTATTAAAATGAGTAAAAATTATGTTTCTCGATCCTTTTTGGCGTTTGCCTTTTTTATTAATCTTATTTCTAAAGCTGTGTTTCTTTCGTAATTTTTTCAAAATTGGCTTGTTGAACAACAAAGAGAAAAGATGATTTCTAAACATTATTAATGTCATACCAATTTTCAAAAATATATCTGATAAAGGTTTTCGAAACTTTTGAAATGAAACACAAACTTTTCTGGAAATTTAACAATTTAGGAGATGTGCTTAGGTATATGAACTTCTTGCCTTAGAATAAACCAAATAATTGCACAGTAAAGCCAGCAATAATGCATAATTTGAAATTGTAATTATTTCGGGATATTTTAAATTATTCAGATTAAAAACCACTTTACTACAAAATAATTTTTTAATTGTAGTCTTTGTCCGATAATAATGCGTTTTAAAACAAGTATGCCAAAAATATTGTTTTTCCAATTTTTTAAGTTATCCTAAACATTAGACATTAGCATAAATATGCAGATGTATCCGGCTAACCTTAATTTTTTTATCAAAAATAAATCTCTGATTACAATAACTCATTTAATTTCACAAATTAGGAGACGGTTGCCTGTGGTGGAACAGGTCGACAACATTGCAAGAACACACAAACAACATAAACTCAATTTAGTTTTGCATCGTTGCACTTGTTTTAATTGACATGTACACTATATTAGATTTAAAGGGGCATTTCTTGCTACAGTTTATATATATTTAATTATACATACATGCCATTGTGTTACAGGTATTTATTTCGTAACAACGGTGACAAAATTTGTACGCATGGCAACATTATATAATATATAAGTGGGAATTCTAGTACACATGAACTGATAAATATTCTTCAGCTGTATTTTTTCTGTAAAACATCAAGTTGGTGTGGTAACAATATATGGGCACCGCATGCTATATGTACCGCCAGGTTTATTTCAATTTAAATTTTTACTTTTAATTTTAAATTCACAGTGTGTACAGCACGCGAATTTGTTGTGAAAATAATGTGTTTCCTTTATAAGTATACTCTTTCTATTTCAAATTGAAACACCTAAAAACTTCCATAAAAAATGCCGACAAACGAATTTATAGGGAATCACGAGCATGAGCGCCGACCGGAAAGGTTTAAGAATAATTTTTAAATAAATTGAATATTTCTTTGCTACTTTATACTAGAATTACTAGAACCACCTAAGAAAATAAATAACATTAATAAATAATATCACAATAGCTTACAGAACATAATTCAATTTAGGATATATTGCACAAACCGTAGTTCCTTCAAATATTTTAAAATACACTGCACTGTACACTGTTCATAAGGCGCCCGGTCTTTTTTTTTGACAACCCGTAACACCTGCGAACCCATGCTAGTCCAATGAAAGTAAATAACGTCTTATGTATGCCGGTTACTCATATGGTCGACTCTAGTATACATACGGGTAGCATATTTTATATTCGAACACGATTACGATGTTGTTTCAGCGCACATAGGCTTTGTAATGAAATGAGCCTGGTATAAACTCATTAAACTGACTGTGTCAATTGGAAATAGAAGAAGAAAGTTTCAGAATATTTTGCTATCTACTATTGCTAAAAAGACTGCCTTTTTAGGAAAAAAACTAAAACTTATGTGACATGTATACGAAAGGTCCACAAAGATCAGTTTTAAGCTCGCTGATATTTTTAACGCGCATCAATGATTTGGCACTTAATTTAGCTTCAGACTGTGTCTTTCTGTTCGCTGATGATAATAATGACAGTAGTGTGTTTGGCTTCAATAAATGCAGTTCTATGGTAGCGAAGAAATTGATTTAAAACATAAGTAAACTAGATAAATTAATACATAACAGGAAATTATTTTTGAAAATACATGGTGAGCCAAAACCATTCAACAAGGTGAAATATCAAATCAGCATATTTTTTTAGAACCACAATCTAGTTCCCTTCCAGCCGTTTTATAACTGGTGTTAACATATTTATTTTTTTTTAAGTCTATAATTGCGACTGTAGTGACATTTTTCAATATGCACGTGAAAGCGGCATTATTTTTACAACAAAAACAAAATTATATCCAAGTGGTTAGATAAGGGTCAATAATAATATAGAAATAGAAGGAGGCTAAAAAAACTATAAAAAATGTACTAATATACATAGCATTCCATTTAAAAAGAACTACATGAATCTGTAGATTCGTCTTGGATGACCCTGTATATTCGAAAAAAAATCGGTTGCAGACTAGTTTTTCTACAGCCAACTCATATTTATTTTTTAAGTCTAGCTATCATAAAACTCAGTAATATCAAAGTCGCGCTATTAACCCTGTATAAATAGTTTTATTTTATATTTTTAAATAATACGATTGATTGTCCTCTGTTATTGATTAGTTTGTAATATTTGAAGACCTTCAACAATACCATAATAAATCATCTGTCAACTCATCCATTAACCAGATAATTTTGAATAATAGCCTTTTTCTGTTCGCTATTAATCAGTATATATATTATTACCCTCACCCCTATAATCAGATTAGGAAAAAATTATAATGGTGAGAGCCTGCATCTGTCTCTCCTTTCAGTCCTTTCCCTTTAATTTTCTAACATTTTTGGCATGAGACGAGAGGCAGAAGTGGTATAGCAATTCGAATTAAATTAGGCATGCAAGGAAGGCACATGGCTGATTATTAAGATTCATGCGCCTCAAGGACGTGTCCTTGTGGATAAAATTATCTTATGCGATATAAGAATTTGACAAATGTATACCTATACTCCTATAATACTAATATTATTATTCATATCTCAATAAAACATATTTAGTTTTCTTTAAATGTGTACAAAATTATTAACAAGAAATCGCCAAGAATAGAAAAATAAAATCAAAAACGTTTTCGTTTTCAGAATTTTTTTAACAATAAACGCAAATATATGAATGGTGGTCATTATTAGAAAGAAAACGAGGATATAACCTATCGACACGATGGCTAGAGCTTATTGTAGTTAGGATGCTTAGTTCACATTATCTATCGTGGGCTGGGTTCGATTTAAGCTACAAAACTGCTAATGTCGATGTTTAATAGATGTATTTTTTCTAATATATACCTAACCTTCTTTCGAACAGTTTTGGTTTTGGAGTTAGAGGTTGTTTCTCTAAAATATGTTTTATGTTTTTTTTTCTATTATAGATATTTAAGTAATTTAAAAACAACACGGATGTTCTACATAAGTAACGTGCGAATTTTCGAGGTATCTTAAAATCGTGAAAAAAACGAGATGTATCATGTTTCGTTTACATCCGCTCACACAAAATCATGATATTGACCTCGGCAACATAACAATTATTTCTAGGACTTGAACTCGATCCTTACAGGTGCGCTCATTTTGTAACATATATAGATATAATTGCAGAGTGTTCAACTTGTACAACATGGAAATGCATAAAAGATGGAAAGTCTTCATTATGGTTTAAGGCCATTTCTTAGCCTGGTTAAACTACACGGTTGAGAATGATTAAGATATGTTAGTAAACAATACATCACAAGCGTAATGCATGCATGCAAATTTTTAAATATTATCACTTTTATTAGGGTGAATCAGAATAATACAAGACATAGGTAATAATTTGAAAGTCTTTTGGGTATTTTAATATAATTTCGTGAAATATAAATAAATAAATAAATAAATAAATCAATAAAAACGTCTTTATTAATAAGGCGAAGTTTAGCCATATGGCTACTCTTTTACTTACACTTAAATATAAGGGTGGGGCGATAGTGCGTCGGACGTCGATATCTCGACTCGAGTTCTACGATAGCTTGAAATTTAAAAAAAAATTGCAAGTCTGTAACTGGCAATTATTTTCGAACATACAGGGCGAGCCAAGACGAAATTACAGGACCAAGTGCCTTTTCTTTTATGAAATGTTATTATATCAGTACATTTTTTGAAGCCTCTTTCTAGGCTCTATTCATTCCTATATTAGCATTGAATATCTCCCAACCAATTGGATGTACTGAATTTTTTTGTTGAAATAATGCAATCTGCAGATGGATATTAAAAAAATCACCACAGTCACAATTATGGGTTTTAAGAAAAACTTATGTGAACACCAGTTACGAGACATCTAATTAATTTTGACTTTTGAATCATTTTCATTTTCTAAAACTGTACAGGATGGCCATAAATTATTTTTCAATTAAAAACTTTTTAAATTGAATTTTCTCAATTTTTTCAAAAGGAACACCCTGTGGGTATATTTTTCAACGATGTGATGTAGAAAGAAAAAACGAACATTTTTTTAAGTACTTCCCAATGGCTAAGTGCAACCAATTTCGTTTTATTGAGCAATAATTACAAAATTCAAAAATAAACTTAAAAAAAGAGGTTTCTTCAAATAACTCAGTAGAAAAAATTATAATAAATGTTCCATATGTTGAGGTTCCCACTGTTCCTAAAACTGCCGGTGTTATAGATCTAAAGGCAGTTATTATATTCTTTCCTTCATATTTTGTACTGTTGTTGGTGTATCTCTACAAACAATTTCCTTCACGTATCCCCATAAAAAGAAATCCATTTTTGTAAGATCTGGGGATCTAGCAGACCATTTAGTGGGTTCATTTCTTGCAATCCATTGATGAGGGTAGGCATTATGGTCTCTAACTGCATTTAAATAATGTGGTGGAGCACCATCTTGCTGAAACCACATCCTATTTCGAATTATTTGAGGGAGATTTACCAATACTTGTGGCAGATAGTTTTCCAAAAAATGAAGATAAATAGCTCCATCAATGTACTATGAAAGAAATGGGGCCCTGTTATATGTTCTCCAATAATTCCTCCCCAAACGTTTATAGACCATCAGTGATGGTTATCAACTTGCATAAAAAAGTGTAGGATTTTCGGAAGCATAATAATAGAAATTGTGCCTATTAACAAATCCGTTTATATGAAAAATTGCCTCATCAGTGAATAAAATATTATTGAAGAAGTTGACATCATCTTGCATTTTACCTCTGGCCCAATTACAAAATTGTAGGCGATTTTGAAAATCGTCATCAGATAATCCTGGTGCATTTGAATATGCAAGCAACTTATTTGTTTTTAAGATTCGACCCACAGACCGTCTATTTATTCCTACTGATGAGCTCACTTCTCTTTGACTAACATGGGGATTCTCAACCGTTGCCAGCATCACAGAAAACTCATTTTCTTCGTTCACAACACGTTTTATTCTTTCACTTTTTTTATATTCGACATTTCCAGTTTCCAGAAATCTATCGAGGTTTTGGAAGTTCCTAATATCAGGAATCCTTCTTTGAGGATAACGTTGGTGATAAATTCTATTGATAAGTAAACAAATTCTGTCTGACTCACCTAAAACAAAAGTCATGTCTACAAGTTCCGCTTTATTAAAATTCATATTGTAAAATTCCAAATATTTTAAATTCAATACAAATTGTAACTAACGACCGATAAGTGTGATAAATGCTCCATTGTACACGACAATTTATACCAAACTGAGGTTTTATTGCTTGTCGAATAACGAAAACAGCAAAAAAATTTACAAAGAAACATTACAGTAAAGGACCTGTTAAATACTATTTACTCATTTCAATGGATTGGAAGAAATGGTCCCACTAAATGGCCTTATTTTAAAATTGCATAAAGACGTGTGCCAATCAAAATGGGCAACACGTCGAACACCTATTATAAATTTTTCTAATGAATTATTTGAGGGAACCTCTTGTTTTAAGTTTATTCTTGAATTTGACACTTATGTATTTATTTATAAAACGAAATTGGTTGCAATTAGCCATAGGATAGTACTTACAAAAAATGTTCGATTTTCATTTCTACATCACATCGTTGAAAAATATACAGGGTGCTCCATTTGAAAAAATTGGGAAAATTCAATTTAAAAACTTCTTAATTGAAAAATAATTTTTGGCCACCCTGTACAGTTTTAGGAAATGAAAATAATTCAAAAATATTAATTAGATGTCTCGTAACTGGTATTCACGTAGGTTTTTCTTAAAACCCATAATTGTGAATGTGGTGATTTTTTTAATATCCATCTGCAGATTGCATTATTTCAACAAAAAAATTCATTACATCCAAGTGGTTGGGAGATTATCAATGCTAATATAGGAATGAATAGAGCCTAGAAACAGGCTTCAAAGAATGTACTGATAAACATAGCATTCCATTAAAAAAAAGGCACTTGGTCCTGTAATTTCGTCTTGGTTCGCCCTGTACGTTCGAAAATAATTTCCAGTTATAGACTTTTTTATCTACTTGCAATTTTTTTAAAAATTTCTAGCTATCGTAGAACTCGAGATATCGAGGTCCGACGCACTATTGCCCCACCCCGAACCCCACCCTATATAACTACATCAGCAAATATTTTGCTGACTTTGCAATAAACGAAACGACTTGTTTATTTAATAATGTTATAAACATGGTACTTGCAAAAATTTACAATAATAATTTTACAAACTATGAATATTATTATCTATAACATAATATTTAATACATAATAAACTCCATACTTTTTACTATCATGAAACAAATATAGTCTGTCTAACAAACCATATTATATTTGTAAATGCTCTACGCAATGCTAAAAACATTTCTTTCTTATGCAGTTAGTGTGCATGATAACGTCAGCAACTGTTCATTTAAATAATACATACTAGATTGTACGGAATTTGATAAAGCATTTTTTTCTTCTTTCAACGATAATATTGTAAGCTTACTTAATGCAATTGTGAGGAAATTGAGTTAAAAAAAGGTATACCGCATGTTAATAAAATCATAGGTCATAACACAGCAGGCACATGATAATAAAGTTATTGCAAATGCTTGATGCATCTGCAGAAAAATATTTTAGATACAAGTAGACTATTTACTGATGCTACTTTTAAAATGATAAGGCTATCAGCGTTTGTTGTCAATTTTAAATATGTACGTGCTCAGTTAACGGACATTCATCAAACCGTTAAATAACGGTGACATGTTGTTCCACATACAGTTAGTTGGAAAATAATAAAATTTTAAATACATTTATATAGAAATAAAAAATACCATAATCTGTTTCCTATTTTTCATGAGAAGAAGAATGGAACACAGTTAAACATTATTTATTACCTCATTTAGACTATATTATTTTTAAACGATACAACATCAAAAACCTTATTTTAGTGCACAATTTTGAAATACCATACGTTCTAAAAAGTTTAAATAATTGCTCCCACTTTTGGGGACCTACGCCTAAAATGACATTGAAAATGTTAGATACAATCCTAAATTGAGCTTTACAAGCTTGATAACCGATTTGGAACATATTTGCTTTTTTGGTTGGTGATCTCAGTCTCATTTATTGGCATTTTCATCCACAGAAGTTGCGTGGCTAATTACACCACGAGCGTTGTATAATTATAGAATCAGAAGAAATTAAGTAACTTATCTCTTTATCTTGAGGCTGACAAATATCAGTTTATCAGTCATTGTTTATACCTTGAACAACAAATTTAAGGAATACCTTATCTGTCTGACTTCTGTTCCCAGGCCTTTAAGGTCTGTGATATAGGTATCTGCTCCAAAATTCCTCAACTCACGCTGCCCCTGAGGCAACTTGTCCCTCACAAACTGTATTTCAATAATAATAAAAAGAGAAGAATAATGAATTTAGTTTTAATTCTTAAAACTTAGGACTGTTTCAATATAAAAATTGTCCAAATTTAATAAACTGTTAATTCACTTAAAATTCGACTACGCCACTATTTTCGGAAACAAGTTAAATCGGTTTTTAGAAAGTTCCATGCAAAATGTTTATTACTATTGAAAAATGTATGATAAAATCTATATTGGCACTGAATTAGCATTTTCTGTAAAAATTTTCCATTCGCTTTTACACCCTACTCCCTCACAACCCCCAACCAGACTTTTAACTTTACATGTGCGTTTATATTTACTTTCAATTTCTCGTCCAATAAAAATGAAAAGGAATTCAAAGAATTTGTAATAAACTTGGGATCAGGAATTTTCATATAAATCTTTATTTAAATAAATATTCGCGCATCGGATTTGCTCACTTTAGAAAAACTTTAGAAAAATTAAATCTAAATGAAAACTTTGCACCACGGATTCCATGATGTTGTTTTAAAAATGGCCTTGTTAAAATCAAGTAAAGACCGAGCTTTTGTGGAAATATTTGCAGGCTTAGTACCTAAGCGGACAAATACGCCGGGCTACATTGGATTACACCTTCAAATCCTGATAAAAGCAAAGATTATTTGTCTCTTCCTTACCAACCAGTTTCATAGAATTTATTACGTAAATCCTGCCCAACAGGATTTGCAGATGTAATCCAATGCAGGTCGGGGTATTTGCCCGCTGAGTAGTTGTTTCTTGCAATACTATTTAGCATTGAGTTCAGTTCACCAGGGTTAGAGGTCGCCGCTCTCGCTACTTGCTTGGAAAGTCGCAGTAGCATTAACCACCAGAGGGATATACTTATCTCTCACCCACGTCTGATAGCTTGGATGGCATTTGATTTACAGGTGTGGAAATATCATTAAAAGTATAAAGATAAAGAGAACGTAAGGGGTTGGTTTCATAATTTTGAAAATATTCACACATCTAGCTATAATAGCATAAAGCTTTTCTAGTTTAAATATCAAAATTTTTATACTAGAGTAGAATAGTGTGCGGTGTCCTTACTATGTGAATTACTTTACATATTTAATGGCAAAATGGTCAAAATGTCAAGCATTCAAACTAAAGGCGGAAGAGAACCCGGAAACTATTCCACAATTCATCAAGGTTGTGAGAGCCCTGGATTTGAAATACTGCAAAATGTTCAAGTTAGAAAGTTGAAATTTGACAAAGTTGATGTGTCCAAGCTTCACACACTTCCGAAAAGTTGAAATTTCAAAATAACAGAATAGATGGAGCAAAAAGAATGTTCTCCTCCACTTTGGATGAGATTTGGTATTTGAGGGTATTTTGGAATCTGAAATTGCGCCCAGAAAGATAACATTCTTGAGCGATTTGAGAATAATTAATATTCCTGTAAAACAAAACATAAACATAATTTCTACCAACAGCGGTGCGGGGCGGTTGGTGAAATTTCGATATTCGATATTTCAATTTAGTCAAAATGAGAATATTGGCAAAATAAAATATCCATATATTGTAAATAATTTCGTTTTAATGTGTTTAATTATGTAATTTATTTTTTATTTTTATCGTTCGTTTGTGTTTTTAAAAAATCTGATTACATCTAATATTACATTTTAGTGTCGTGAAGAAGGCAATATATTTGACGAAACGTCGACAAGTTTAAGAAAAAAAAATTTCTTTCTCTTTCCCATCACCCACTAAAAAAATTATTAAATAAAATAAATTTAAAAATAATTTGCGGAAAAAATTTCCCTGAAGAGTCCTGAAATTCTATATATTTGAATGTTTTTTTTTTAAATATCAGAATAATGTTCGATACGATCTATTAAGACAGGGTTTTTTTGCTTCTGAAGAAATACTGATTTTTGGAAAAATTACCAGCATTTGAAGTTTTTAAAGACAAATCTTATTAATTTCAATTACCTACTGGTAATTTTTTCAAAAATATTTTTTTTTTCAAAAACAAAAAACCTAATCCTAGATTGTATCAAAAATTATTTTGAGATATTTAAAGAAATATGTAAAATTTCAGAACTTTCAGGGACGACGAGACGTTTTTTGGAAATTGTTTTCCCTTATAATTTGGTATAGGTTCCATGTTAGAGACATGGAGACATTGATATATCCAACATCGAAAATTCACCAGGCGTGTCGCGGTCGCTGAATTCTACTAGATTTACTAAAATTATCGAATATGTTTAAAGAGACCTCCAGATTGGGTCAAACGAGAAGGTTTTAATTTTTTTTTTTTGGGTGTTTTCCAGTATAACTGGCACTTCGGTCATAGCTAGTCAATGCTTGATATAGCAAATGTGTAATGGACGATTATTATTATTATTATTATTACATATTATTTTCGATATCATTCTCTGATGCTTTTACTACAGATAATAAGAGAAAATATATCTTTAGCAAAAGCAGCTTGTAGTAAACAATATTCTTACCATAGACAGTAATAAAAATAGAATGTCATTAAATGCTTTGATTACCTTCACAATTCCTTAATTCTCAATATTCATAATAAGCATAGCAAAAGTTGAGTAACGGTAAAAAACAATATAGGAAATATTAATTTATTTTTAGTAACCATTAATAATTCGTTGGAAAAAATATATTTGATGACTGTAGCAAATGAACTTGCCTGTCTTCTACTTACTGAGGTTCTAGCAAGTTTATTAAATTTTTTTATAATGCTGACTAGATTTTTCTCTCAATATATATGGTCTGTTTATAGGAACGAACAAATTTTAGATATTTATATCACGTCACGTCATAAGGCTATTTTATTTGTTTATTGAAATAACAAAGTATAAAGAGTAACGACCACCACAGCCGTCAGAATGCATAAAGTAGATTTAAAATTGAATCAGTTTCAATTATGATATTAGTTCCATTTCGCCAATAAAAATTAAAGAATAATAACTTGTTAGTGCCCAACAGGAACATTGAAGAGAACCAGGTGTATATGTAATAGAGTATAGATTAATAGAAAATAAAATGAATTTTAAGCCCCATACTGCGCACTTCAATGGCTACATTGCGATGACCAAATAATTCAATCGATTTTCTTACGCTTTTCTTATGACTAGGTAAACAAATGAAATAACGAAGAGAAGAACAACTAAAACGTTGAATAAAAGAATAAATCTTCACTCAACGACTAAAGTTATTATTATTATTAACCTCAAATTAACAGTCAGCTGCGTTCGCGCGCAATTATTCCAGTTACGTTTCATCTTCCAGATAACTAAGCAATCTATTTAAAAGAAAATAAATCGTGCAAAATATACAGTTTATATTTATAGGACATTTACCACGTAATTTATAATCCTCAATACATATTGCATCTGGAATCTCGAGCGTGGGCAAAATAAAACAATCAACACAAACTTTGTAATTTCATTCACGTATGAAATTTACAGCAGAAGCCAAATATAGCTGGAACATAAACGACGCATCACAACAGTGTACATACTACAAAGGCTATTTAATTATCCGCATACTTTCTAAAATTATTTAAAAAATAGCGAACTTATCTTGAGGAGCCATATAAGTGCCCGGCATACATATATGTATTTGTACCATATTTCCTTTGAATACAGACTCACATATCGTATTTCCTGCATTCAATTGGTCTGGTCAATAGATTTAATTCTGATATAGATGTCTTGGAGTTTACGGTTGGACGTTATAGTGTCATACGAAATGGGGCACGTTAATTCACGTTGCAATACATCCGAATAAAAAAACCTACTTTCTAGATTTTACAAACATAGAAGACGTCGAATAAATTGCTGTTCCTCCTACAAGTCGTTGCATTTGCAGGTTATTTGATATCGCTAAATCACCCGGAAGCTATAAATGTCTTTCTAATTGTTCAATTTCGTCAACAAATTTGCAGTCTGCATACGATTATCCTCACCATGCAAGGCAACGCGGTATTTTTCAATTGTACTGAGTGAAATTTAATAATATACTCTCATATTCTCATATTTTGCGTATATCTAAATATTTAAAAACAAAATAAAATGTATCATCCCCAGTTTCAATTCTACCCAAGTTAGATAATGAGAATAGTAACATCTTTATTTTAGAGCAGACTTGCAAGTTTCGCGCTTTATCATAGTATTTTTATGTGCTAAGCTAAGAACACCTTAGCTACGCAACATGACAGATATAAGTATTATATTATGGTTATTTAATGGATTAAAATAGCTGGGGAGCTGCAAACTATAAGTAATTACTCGTTTATCATTCTGATAAAGCAACAGCGCAACAGAGGTATAAATCTGACAAATTCGAGTCCTTACTATTTAATTGCAAATTTCTGCAATTTGTTCCTTAGCGGTATTGAATTCTTAACACCTTTAAGGTATGCACGACAGAATACAGCTCTTAATAGTCGGCCATAAATAAATTAAACAACGCGTTACGAGTATATAAATTAATAAGCTGTGTCACCTGTGTGTGTAATATTTGATTATAGTCACAAGGTTCATCTACCTACGATATCTGACCCCCGACAAGAAATTTAAAAATAGCCAGTTGTTCTCTTCTCCATTCATACACAACATAATTCACTGGTTACTTAAAATAATTATTTTTAAAATTACGTTTAAAAACAGTAAGATATTTATGACGCAAATTTACCGCTCCTTTATTACATATGCACAATATAACCGTCGTTAATATCATCATAATTTTATTTACCTTCAATAAACAAATTGAAAATAGTTGTTTAATAACCGTGCAACGGAAGAAACAAATTATGTTCATTTTATTTGAAGTTCATTTAATCTATCGACTGCCATTTAGTTTAACAGTAATAATGACAGGCTTAACTTTTACTTTCTGTATATTTTAGCCGCATTTTTAAAGGGGTCGATCTGCCTACTATTGTGAATGCAATTATCATTGTATAACTGCAATTGGTTTTGTCCTCGTTTTAGTTTAGGTGGGACTAAAACGTTGATACTGGAATTTGATCTATTAAAATAACGGTGAAACGCAACAAATTATCCTACAGTTAAGCTATTTTAAGGAAATTGTGCGAATTTAACAAATATTTTATTTGGAACATTAATTATTTATACAGGATATTTCGGGAGGAAATGCAACTATACATACTTTGAGGGCGTATATTCGAGAGGTCAAAAGACCAAGTTTTAATCATCTCCCGATGATGCCAACTTGGTTGGCGAAACGCGCGTAGAGTGTGTGCAAAAGTGTTTTGGTGTGTGTGGAAAAACTACTCCAAGTGTAAGGTCAA
Organism: Rhagium mordax; assembly: GCA_963680705.1. NCBI lineage: Eukaryota > Metazoa > Arthropoda > Insecta > Coleoptera > Cerambycidae > Rhagium > Rhagium mordax. The sequence goes on from OY796656.1 coordinate 121,204,264, forward strand.
AAGAGAAAAAAGTTTCGATAAATAAGAGTCCAAAAATGCTTCGAGATACAGGGTGTCAAAAGAAAAAGAATTAAGAATATGTTTTTCTGCAAGCAAATAACTAAACTGGTGCACAATTGAAGTGGATATTGGAGAACGATGAAATTTAACATAAATATACAGGTCTGGATAATCGCCCTGTAGATAAAAGAAACACCGATCATTTAAAAATTAATTATTTTACAAACGGTTTGAAATCGGAAACAAATATCAGAAGAGGCAGAAGAATAATATTTTGCTGTCACGCACGCCACTGGTGGAATTGTCAAAATTCGTTGAATCGAAAAGAAATGCTTGCATGTGCAAGAAGTGGATACCAAAGCCAAATCTTAAATCGTTTTCGAGATATATAAAGGGCCCGGAGCATTTTCGAACTCCTATTTATAGGTATATTTTCCAATTTTGACGTCTAGAATACGTCCTTAAAATGGTTGCCTTTCCTCCCGAAGCACCCTGTATAACGGCAACAAAATTTTAATTTTTCTCCAGAAGATACGCAGGAACATGTAGTAATTAAAAGTTTAGTGAAGTTTTGAGAAAATGTATTTTCTTATATTAAACAGTATGCTGTGGTTTTTCGTTTGAATTCTTAGAAAAACAGTAAAAATAATATTTTATTTTGGCCATAATAAATAAATATATAAACTAATATGTTATGTTTAAAGTGACAACTGAAACAAGTTGAAACACATAGTTTGTAAAATAACTGAAGGTAGGGAGGGGGTTCTTAGGTAAGCATCATTAATACATTATTTTTTATCGAAAAAAAATTCTTACTCTACAAGATTTTTACTACATTTCATTATAACTACCTGCACATATGTAAAATTTAAGGATATCAGATGTTTCTTGTATGCCTTTTATTGTTAGAAAAATGGTGGTTAACGTGTTATTAAATTTCATCAGTTTGATCTTTTATAGTTATTTTCCTAACAAGTGCGGAAAGTTGTACTTTTCCGCACGCGACTGCCGTTGACCGAACGACGCGAAGCGGTGTTCAGTCAAGCAGTCGAGTGCGGAAAAGACAGTTTCCGTATGTGTTAGGAACAATATTTCTCCTATGAGCGTGATGAATACATTTTTTACTTAATTAAGAAACTAGACTCTACTTTAAAAGGATGCCACTCTTTGACTTGACGTTTGTTAATTGTTATGTGACTGAGAAACGTCAAAATGAGACAGTCATAACTATATGCTACGTGATTTGTTGATATTTAAAGTTATAGGAGCTACTTCAAAAGAGTTAGTACATCTATACATAGAAATGATTTAATGTCGTTAAATTTGTATAAAATTACCCATAAATGCAAATAAAAATATAATTAGGTACTTTCGCGGAAAAATACGTTTTTCCTACGAGCGTGCGGAAAAATACGTTTTTCCGCACTAGTGTGGAAAAGTACAACTTTCGAAACTAACATGCGTGCGGAAAAGTGATATTTTCCGCACGCTCGTAGGAAAAATAGATTTTGTCATTCGTGTACGGGGACTCTGATATTCTTTACTTCCTTATATAACGAAACGATACATTAGGAAAAATTTTGTAGTAAAGGAAACTGCAATTTTTTTCATTTTTCTTATAGAAAGGCACTAGTACTTAGTACTATTAACAACGATATACAACAGCATGCTACGCTTATGCTACTACCCTAAACAATGAAAGTTTGCTCAAATTATAATGATTGCTAAACCTGGAAAACCACCAACAGAAGCAGCATCATATCGACCCATAAGTGTTCTCCCCATATTAGGAAAACTATTCGAAAGATTGCTATTAAAAAGAATAAAAGAAACGAATCCACAATATCTTATACCATCACACCAATTCGGCTTCAGAGAGAAGCATTCTACAATACAACAATGCCATAGAATTGTTAACCTAATAAGAGACAGCTTGGAGGACAAGAAAATGTGCGTATCTGTCTTCTTGGATAATCAGCAGGCATTTGACAAAGTGTGGCACCAAGGCCAATTGTATAAACTAAAAAAGACTCTACCAGGACAAATTTATCTAATATTACAATCAAATCTAAATGGACAAGGATGTAAACAATTATCACCTCATGAAATCCGGAGTACCTCAACGCAGTGTTCTAGGACCCTTCCTGTATCTGGTATACCGGGCGGATATTCCAACGACAGAAGACACCCATATAGCCACATTTGCTGACGACACGGCAATCCTCTCTGTCAATGAAAACCCAGATATAGCATCAGAAAATCTACAAAACCATTTTAATTTACAAGAAGATTGGTTAACTAAATGGAAAATAAAAGTCAACAATCATAAATCCACACAAATTACGTTTACAACAAGACGCAGTATATGTCCACAGGTAACAATAAACAATCAACCAATTCTAATCAAAAACGAGGTAAAATATTTGGACCTTCATATAGGTGAAAAATTAACGTGGAGAAACCACATTATAGCCAAAAAACAACAGCTTGTCATAAAAACGAGACAGATGAATTGGTTAATCAACAGAAAGTCTCAATTGTCGTTAAAAAATAAACTCAATATATATAAATTTATCCTAAAACCCATAAGGACATATGGCATCGAACTCTGGGGTTGTGCAAAACCTTCAAACATCAAAATGTTACAAACATATCAGTCTAAAACCTTCATAATGATGGCCGATGCCCCATGGTATATATCTAATAAAACCCTCCATGAAGATTTGAAAATACAATTTGTCAACGAAACTATTGGACAGTATGCTAACAGCCACAGAAAACGAAATCTCTCCCACGACAATCCACTAGTACAAGAACTAAACAATCAACCACTTGCCACCAGAAGACTGAAGAGAATCTGGCCAGAAGATTTAATTAATTAAGGTGCACCGCCATTGGGCGGTTCCACTTACAAAGATAGAACTAATTATCACATTTACTTATTACTCATTGTATTGGAGTAGATTGTAAATTACATTCAATAAAAAAAAAACAAAAAAATTTTCTTATATGCAAACAGTACCACCACCCAATGTAGGTACGTTCTTGCAATAAATGGCTTAAAGTATCTTAAATTATGGTGTCAGTTCCATTATATTTAATAATAGCAAATGTCTATTTATTAGAAACAATAGGAGCAACAAAGTTTTGATTCCATTTATTTTTTTCAACGTCAAATTTCAAATGAGAATTAATAGTTTTCATATCGGCAGTTTTCTATCTTCAATAAACAAATATGTCACAGTTAAACTGGACCAGACATAGTCACTGACCCGCAAAATCCCATTGAAATTGGTATCTCGTATAACTACGGATTTCAAATCTTGTACCCCCAAGAAGCATTGTTTTTTTATTTCATAATAGAAGGGTTATATTCATTCTCACATTTCGAAAAGTGGGATCGTTACTGCAACCTGAATGGTTCTATCCTCGGTCATTTCTTCTAGTCATACCAGCTTTTGGATTTTGTATTCTTAGTTCATTTTGCTTTAACTCTGTACCACTCCACTAGAGATTGTAGGAACTACTAATGTTGATATCTCTTAAAATTATGGATTCTAATTCTGTGTTCCGCAAGAAGCATTGTATTTTTTCTTTGACAATAAGCGTAGCAAGTTTTATATTCCTCCTCACATCTCGACAAATGGGATCGTTCCTCATCCCCAACGTGGTTCCATAGAATATCCCCAAATTATTTCTGATCGATCTTTAGATGAGCATCATGTGTTTCTTAAAATATTGATGTGGCTTTAACTAAAGCGTCACCATATCTATTACGACTTGAACAGGAAGCATAATAGATCCAATTTGTATTGAAGCTTCTTGAGTACTCCAAGAAAGAAGAAGTAAATGCAGCACTTATTACTACAATATGCAGTAATCCGATTGTTGACGTTTTAAAAGTTGATTTGAGAAGCATAAACTGTATCAAAGCACATTGCAAACGTAGTAAATTTTCTAGAAGAAACATACAGGAAATCAGAAATTAAGTAGGTATACCATGAAAAACACGAAAAAATTTTTCCATAATTGACTCAAATATTGAAAATGTTTTAAGTTTGTGACGTATTTTAAGGAAAAACGTATTTCTTTAAAACAGAATAATATCCGGTGTTTCCTTTGTAAGTAACCTACATTGTAATTTTTTAATTTTTACAAGAGTAGGTACACAGAGAGATACCATCAAATCAATTTATGAGTTTATATTAACGAAACATAAATCTTTGCTAAAGGTGAGCTCACGTAGCAAAAGTTACGGTATACTATGGGTGAATTGCTCCTTTATATGATCATTAAGTACTAAGCACCTTATGAGTGCCAATATCAAACAGTAGAGTTAGTGTGAGGAGGCAAAGACATGGGGATGCGGCAAAGAGATTTTGCTGAAATTACCATAAATATTTGGATTACTGTGTAAGTCATACAGAAAAAATTGGGAATGTGAAATGCATTATAATGACGTTACTTTTTTGTCCAGCATTATACATGTCTTTTTACCAAAAACGGATTCGCCGCGCCCGTTTTGATCAATAAAGCGAAGGGTATTATCAAGTACACCCTCAGTAGCGATATGGCTCATTCCTTCCAAGAAGTGGCTGACCTTTCCTTTAAACATTGTTTTAACTCGCTTGAACCACCAGAACAGTCTAGTAGTGTTGCTAATTGACTGATTTTATGACCGAGAAACTAGCTTTCCCCCAAGTCGACGCAGTCTATATGACCGAGAATTTTTTTTCTTCTCGGTCAATATGACCAAGACATATTTTCACATGAATATTTGAAAATTTCTTCCATGAGACTTCATTACTCGTGGATATCTATTTCTGTGCACCATGGCTCAAAGAATGAAACTTTTGACCCCACATGGAATATGCCCACTGGCCCGAACCTAAAATCCAATAAAAGACGCTCTGGCAGTCAATGTGTTAATAATCATCGTGATGACTATGATGATGAAATTAACGATTAAGTAGTTTATTTTAATAAAATATATTTTAGAAGATTATTTGTTCTATTCAGAAAAATAACTTTTTTCTAATGTCACTGCTAATGACATATGTACCTGAAAGCCCAAATGATGAGAATCAATGTTTATAAATTCATAGAAAATGGGTAAATAAATTTGCGAATATTTTTGCACTTAGAGGATGAGACGAACTATTTTTTTTTTTTTATTTTCTTACCTTTCGTGGTTATTTAACACTTATTAAACCTTCAAATTAAAATGACAACTTTCAATTTTCGTCAAAAGAAACATATATCGAGAGCCTCTGCTACTGTTGTAGTCTAAAAACTAAAAATGGATTACCATATTTTGCGCCCCAAGTTGCAGGCATTAATTACAGTCAGTAACCTTCTTGCTCATGATTTATACGATTCTGAAAACAATATTAATACGCACGAAGCGAATGTATATATTATTGCAGTCTGAGGTAGTTAATTTTATAAAATTAAATAAGAAAAAATAGTCATTTACATAACAATAAACAGGTACCTGCAATTCCGAAAAAAACATAATTAGCAATAAATCACCTTCATCTGAATTTTAACGTGATCAGATAGTCGGTCGATATCCCATGGTTAGGGTAGTTAAAGTCAATTGTCGGCATGGTCTCCTCAATAGTGCGGGTGATAAACTGCGAGGATAAAGGATTCTTTTAATGTAAACGCCCCATGCCGAGCTGGTCTGATGTCTTCTAGTTCGTTTCCCAGACATCAGACATGTCGCATTTAAACTTCTTATCCAATAAGAGAATAAGTGAGGTGATGTCTTTCATTTATCTATATGTAAATGCAATTCTCTTAAAGGTAATGAATATTATTTATAGCTATTAGTATTAGTATTTTACGTTCGATGTTTATGAAATTCCACAAGGTTACGCCACCTGTAAAAGGCGGATTTTTATTTATACCACGATTTATTGTGACATAATCTCACCTTTATTCTGAAGACGGACCTACCACATCGCCTGGCATGGCCCTTGTCTTGAGGTATTACCTTACGTAAGGTCAGGGACAATTTAAAGCTTGTGTGGCTTAAAGTGTTGATAAAGTGAATCTTTTATTCAAGGTGAGAGACCTCGCAGTCCCCATGTCCATAGCTTAGAAGCAGAATGGATAAGAAATAAATGTGTATGAGATAAAAAGAAGTTTTTAATCAATAAGTTTGATAACATAAAGAATACAGCAGAAGTAGGTACGTTTTTAAAGTTTATTTTTTATTATTTACTTTAAGTAAAGTTGTAATATTGTAATTTTTTTGCTTATGGTAATCTGCAAGAGTATATTAACATAGATGCGATTTTTTTTAAATTTAGAATCGCAGGTATGAGAAACATGGATTAGATGCGAGGAGATTGAAAATCATTTCTGCAACTACATCTCAGTAAAAATTTAATAATTAATTCTATAACTCTACCATTCGAAATCAAAAGAATGCCTGTTTCCATGGTATTCGCTAGCGACTATTATCACTTTACATAATAATGCTAATTTCTAAATATTGCACATTATCGTGATCAATATATATCAATCTTAAATTTTCAGTATGTTTTATAGGCCTGCAGAAATAGAAAAAACGGTGTAACTAATTCGTTTCAGATAGCCACAGGTAAAAACAGGTGTATTTAGTTATAAGGAATATACCTCTGCGATACCTCCCAAATCAAATAAACAGAACATTGTTTAAACGTCACTTTTATGTGAAAAAAATCATGAAATTTGGAGTTTTTTAAAAATTACAGTAAGACTGCAGTAGATTAATTTTTTTGAATGTTTCTGTTTACTAGGTATTCCAAACCGGTTAATATAAGCCCCGGTTGATTTCATTTCATTGATTATTTATTTAAATAATTGCCGAAAACCATCGAAATTTTCGAAAATTTCAAGCATTTTTTACTCTGAAAGGAAAAACGCTAGACTTTTGAAACTTTGGTGGAATATGTGTCTCATTACCCTCAACTTACAAAAAAAAATTTCGTTGTTTATGTTTATTAGTTTTCGAGAAATTCTATTTGTTTATTAAAAACGTCCCAAATGTTTAATGAAAAATTGACCTATTAACGTTATCAAAAATAATTCAACCACAGCTCATTTTTTTCGTCAAGACGTCAGTTTTACGAATCTGTTATGGGCGTATCGATTTTCAATAATTTTGACCGTCAAAATGGCGTTAACAACATTGCTACTTTTCGGAGCAGCGTTTTTTGCAAATAACTTTACAACAAATGAACGTATCTGCACATATCTTTCATATTTGAGTTGCTGGTATTTTTCTACAAATTTATAAAAAAAAATTGTTGCTCTGGGACATGTAGGAGCCGAGATAATTTTTTAAATTGTTTAATGCGCCAAACGTTTATTTATTAATATTTATGGCCAAAATTGAAACTGGTTGTTAATAAGATCTTGAATTTTGTGAATGTCAAGTCCTATTGAAAACGGGCCCTTTTTGAGGTCAAAATATAATTTTTAATAATTAGTGATTTTAGAGCGTCTTCAATTTGTTTGGCTCAAGGGATGGGTGAATTTTTGATCAAACGAGTTTCAAATTGGGGTAGCGAGAAAAATTCGTCATATCTCCGTTATTTGCCGGCCAATTTCGACGTTTTTTTTTTTTAATTTGGGGTAGCTCACGAAAATAATAACAATGGGCACATTTGCAATATCCAAATAATAAACAAATAATTGTTATAAACAATTTTATTTTTTATTTTTTTTTTATTTTTCTTTTTTGGGCTTATGCAACTTATAATGTGCTAATGTATTAAATATAAATTTATAAAGATTATATAATCGTAAAATTGACGTCTTGACGAAAAAAATGAGCTGTGGTTGAATTATTTTTGATAACGTTAATAGGTGAATTTTTCATTAAACATTTGGGACCTTTTTAACGAACAAATAGAATTTCTCGAAAACTAATAAATATTTTGAAACGAAATTTTTTTGTAAGTTGAGGGTAATAAGGCACATATTCCACCAAAGTTTCAAGAGTCTAGCATTTTTCCTTTCAGAGTAAAAAATGCTTGAAATTTTCGAAAATTTCGATGGTTTTCGGCAATTATTTAAATAAATAATCAATGAAATGAAATCAACAGGGGCTTAAATTAACCGGTTTGGAATACCTAGTAAACAGAAACATTCAAAAAAATTAATCTACTGCAGTCTTACTGCAATTTTTAAAAAACTCCAAATTTCATGATTTTTTCACATAAAAGTGACTTTTAAACAATGTTCTGTTTATTTGATTTGGGAGGTATCGCAGAGGTATATTCCTTATAACTAAATACACCTGTTTTTACCTTCGGCTATCTGAAACGAATTAGTTACAGATTCCCGTTCACATCGTTAATTCTACAGGCCTAATAGCGGTTTAGTGTCCTTGGCAAAAATTTTGCAAAATATGTATTAAAAATTCCTACCAAATATTTAAATTTAAAAAGAGCTTTCAAAATAGTGTTTGATTGGCATTTAGGAGACTTAACTGTTGGGGTAGCGCTAAATCAGGTTGGTTCTTCGTTTAAAAACACTAGTTACACAACAGATAAGTTAGCAAAATGCGCCCAATGCTGCAAACTAGTAAAAAATGTGTACACACATTTACTTGTCCTTCAATTAAATTTAACGATCACATAACCTATCAACGTAACATTATGTTGTTATACCAATTAATAATAATTACCTATAATAAACTGGTTTAATATTTCAATTGACTATAACATATTCATTAATTAGTACCTTTCACATAAAAAAAATGCTGTTCTATAAATCTGTACATGTTACGAAGCACTTCATCTCTATAATCGTCAATTATGTTAGTGCCGAGTCGAGGGTAGTGGTTAATATTTTTGCAGGTTGCCACAGAGCAATTCATTTCACATTATACTGACTGTAATGGACTATTCTTATAGTAATGGACTGTTTCCTTTATTTACTATTTTTCAAAAAAGTATAACCGGTGTTTTATATCACGATAACAAACAAACCGATATTTCCATACCACTTTTCAGTGCACTGGTTTTGTCCAACTATTAATTTCAGCAAAGCTATAATCAACGAAGTAGGTAATTTTTTTACGTCTGTGCAACGATGGTTATTCGATATCTGTTCAAGATAGTTATGAAATAGAATAATCACTAGGATGTCACAGTTCATAAGGAAGAGTGGCAAAATATAAAACAAGCGGCTCGTTTTTGTTGAAACCATTCGAAGTAAGTAAAGACCCTGATATTAGTGTGAAGCTAGGAGATGTTCAAAGGGATATATGTTGGCGTTCAATGGGAGATCCCCATCTTGATTTTATTTAAATAGAAACAATTTCATTATACAAGACAACATAAGTAGATATTAATTATGAGAACCAACTGAGGCTAATTTCTAAATGAGTAGTTACGAAAATACTGTAAAGATGAGATAAATGATTTCAAATCTGGACGTCCAAAACGGCAACAGATGTATTATTGGATTTTACTGCCAAGTCAAAAATTTCTGCTAATAACCTACGTTGAATAATGGCAATTAAATCAAATTATTTTGAAGAAAAGCAAATATCGTCCTTGGCAAGAATTTTGAAAATTTCCTATAAATTAACTTGGTAGACAATGATTTTGTAGTTCTGGAAAATGGCAACAAATAATCCATCCGTATATCCAGATAAAAGCACATCAGCCACTACGGGCAAATAACTACAACAATCATCTTTTATATCAAAGTTGTTAATTTTGATGACAACAATTATTTTTGTTCCATAGACGGAATTCGAAATTTTGGAAAAACTTTTCATACACCTGAAGTCCATCCTAACCAATAATGTATTTAAAGTATAAATCCGTCGTAGATTTAATAAATATAGCGGAAAGCAGTTTATTTTGTATGACGTAAGGGTTGTGAGTTAACGTTCCTCTAATAGGAAAAAACTTCGGAGATATTATACCTTTTGATGGAAGTTGCTGAGGGGTGCGGTTGAATCTTACCAAGGCGAGTTGGTTTTAGTACTTCATTTCTATTCATACAACTGTGGAAATTCTTAAATCCAAATGAATAGCTCTGGCTAGCGATACAACCGACAATGCGGACTCTTTTAGTGCAATAATAAACGAACCAAGATGTATTTTAAATGAATATACATATGTAGTAGCTTGTTACGTATTTTTTTCTTTGGATTTATACATATTAGTACAGAAGGTGTCAAAGAGGAAGCCTTAAATCATACATTAAATAATACGATTTTTCTCGGAGCAATGAATTATAAGCGTTATATTGTTTTACTAAAATCCATTAAAGAGATTATTGTAATGATAAGAGTCGATAGCTAATATATCTGAAATAATAATATTCAAGATTGTTATTTTAATAATGTGCTGTGATTTATAGAGTCAAATAACAAAGATAAATCAAAGAATGGAGAAGCTCATCATTTATTGATGAAGAATAATTGATTAACTGATTTAAAAATATATCTTCTATATACAGGGTTAGTCAAATTCGCGCCTCATCATTGGGATCTCGTAAACCGTAAGGGCAAAATTGTGGAATATTATGCTGAGTAATATGACGAAAGAAAAAACTGAAAATTTGAGTTTTTGTTTTCCTCTGATAATTCGGTTATGATGAGACAAATAGAAAAAGTAACTTCTCCATAGCAAAATTTTCTCCTTTATCCATGGATTGGGTGGCCACAAGTTTTGGTCACGACGTTTCGTTGCTGCAGAACCATCATCAACTTAGTTTTATTAAAAACGGACCTGGATATTTATTTTTATTATTTAATAGCTTCTCAACTCCAAAATACAATGGCATATGAAACTTTTTGGCTTCTGAGATTTTCCCATTTTATATAAACATTTTCAAAATATTTTTTATTTTTTTTTAATAATAAAACAAATGTGGAAGAATAAATTTTCCTTGTTTACCTAAATTACCAGTTTGCCTTGCTGCTAAATTGCTAGTACAAAATGAAGACAAAATAATTTTTTTTCTTATGAAATATTTGTATGCCAATGACAAAAATCCATTTGAAAAATTAAATCCAGAAAATAATTTTAGCAAATTTAATGTTCAAATATGTTATGCGTACATTAATGAGATTATTACTCAAGTTCGTATTTTGAAAATTTTTATAGAAAATGGATTTTGAAAGAGAAAACCACAGAAAATCCAAAAGTATCATACATCACTATATGTATTTTGCACCTGTAAGGGAAATAAAAATCCAGGTCCGTATTTACAAAAAATAAGTTGAAAATGGTTTTGCAGCAACAAAACGTCATAAAGAAAATTGGTGGCCACCTATGGGTAGAGGAGAAAAATCTGCTGTGGAGAAGTGGTTTTAATTTTTCTATTTGCCTCTTCATAACCCAATTATCAAAGAAAAACAAAAATTCAAATTTTCAGTTTTTTTCAGAAATCTCGAAAACGAAACAAAATATTGCAAATTTTTTTTCGTCATATTACTAAAGCATAAAATTCCACAATTTTGCCTTTATTTAACATTGTTGGTATCTATTACGGTTTATGGATTTCCATGATGAGGCTCGAATTTGACTAATCCTGTATGTTTACCGCTATACAAAGTCTCACGGTTTTCGAGATATTATTTAATTTTGAAAATTTTTAAAAAATTCAGCATTTCAGCTATTTTAACTAATTTTTTATGGTTCTAAATCGATAAGTAACGTTGATAAAGAATGGAAAAAAAATGTGAGCTAACAAAGTCCCGACAATGGGTAGAAATGTTCAAATGCTTTTAAACTGTTCTCTAGTTTATGCCCTTTCTAACTGTAGATATATCACATTCTATACTATAACAGCTGATATGCTGAATTTTGGGATTTTCAAAATTAACAAAAAAAAAATACCGAAAACTGTGAGACTTTGTATAGAGGTCATTGGGGCTAAATAGGTTCTAAATGGTCTCATCTATCCATCCTTTTCCTTTTTCTATTTGGCAAACCATCCACCAAACACCCTGTATTATCACTAGTAATCTCCCTTGTGCTTGATTTATTACCGGAAATTCTTCCTGTGCACAAATTTTTTGAAAATTATCCCGAGTGGAAGACAAGGGATAATTGTCTTAAAAAATTTGTGCCCCGTGAAAAATTTCCGGTTATTAATTCAAGCACGTGGGGGATTTGATAGGAAAATTTTACACCTAAATTAAATGAAAAATTGCCAATTTTCGTTCGTTCCTCCTGCTCCGAAAATCGCAGTGAGACAATGCGATTCGCGATGTAGTTCCAAGTTGCACCCTCTACCTTGGATTCTTATCAGAACGGCGATCCGGCGGCGGTTTTTTGTTCGGAAATAGGGTTTGAAAACCAAATGTCAAATATGATAATATTTCAATAATTTGACAGAAAAATTTTCACTCATTAATTTCTTTCAAGGTACCTTGGAGGATAAATATTTTCGGAAATTTTTTGGGTTGCCATGGTAACGACACCAAAAGCAAACTTCTGATTGGCTAAAAATGGAATATGTGAAACTTTCAGCTATAATAACCCTAAGACATTGATAATGTACGAGATAATTTTATGACAATCGAAAGAACGTTGCTTGAGGTTGTCATAAAATTATGAGACATTTTTCAATGTCTGAGGGATACTGGTCAGAAAATTCATTGAAAAAATAAAATCAAAATGTCGCAACACAACAAAACAATTAATTATTTATTAAAAGTTTATAGAATTGGCATTGCCAAAACGTGACATTTTGAAATATATTTGGCAGTTATTATGAAGTTGTCAAAGTTAAGTAATTTTGTTGTCATAGTGATTGAAAATTTCCCTGGATGGTGTTATCAGTAGTAATACCACAAGAGATTGAATTTTCGCGATAAGTCTGTCGATTTATTTCTAATGAAACTGAGTTGCTTGGAAACGCCACGAGTCCGTAGGACGAGTGGTGTTTTCAAGCAACTCAGTTGAGTTTAGAAATAAAAGACAGACTTTTAAGATAAATTCAATCACGAGTGGTATTTTATTAGACTATTTCGCGAACAAATACTTTGGTTGATAACTTCACTTGAAGTAGTACTGAAGCGACTCATTTTGACGTCTGTCTCCATAATTAATTTTTATTAAACTGTCAAACTTTGCTTTGCCATCCGTATCCATGGTTATGGCCATGTATCCATGGTTACGTCGTTGAAAACACCACGCTGATAGACCAATTAGAAAGATAGTCGGTTTTTTCGCGATAATACAAGCTGTTTTTGGTTTGTGATTGGTCAGATTATGTGATAATTTTAAGGTGAGTGAAATAGTCAGTGTAACGTTGAAATGATTGGGTGATTTAACGAAATTTAATTGGTTGTTAGAACTGTCAAAAAATTTTCTCCATAATTTTGCTACTTCTATTTCAACATTTAAAAACAGCACCACCGTTTTTCTAGACGCTTCATATTAATATATTATAATAAATCATCTCTAATTAAATTTATATCCCTGCCGTGTTTAGCATAGCTATTTCACCGCCTAATCAGGAATTAAGTTTGCGTTTCCATTATCACAATATAAATCCATCATGATGGAACTTATCACGTGGCTGATGTTCAAAAGCGGCTATAAAAACGTTTCAACACCGGACCAAATAAAACAAAAGAGCTAATTTTTCCAACCTTATTAATTACATAGTCCGTAACACCTGAAAACATATTTCTCATTTCATTGTGTATTAAAATCATTACGGTGCATTATCCGAACAACAATTATTTAAATTAAACATATGTTGTGGTGTTGCATAATGCAGCTCTTTACATATTATCGACCTATTTTATATTACCCAACATTTAGTTGCAACAACTTTTTAATGTGCCATAAATTATGAGAGAACTAAAAATGATTCCCTCCATTGGCATGCCATAATTTAAAACAATCCGACTGGAATTTAACACCTGTTTAAAGATGGTATCTGCAGAAAATAAGAACGTAACTGGCTCCCGCGAATGCAACTGGTTTGTGACACCCGGAGGCGAGAAAAATCACATAATTATTTCCCTTAACGCCCATTTGTCTTTTTAAAAGTAGACAAAGGGGTAATAAGTAAAATACTCTTATGCATGTCTGTAAAGATAAACACTCACTTTTAATCAGATCAGAACGACTCGTTATTTTGCATGAAATTATAATAGTGCAAAAACCCTGTTATTGTAAGTTATATGGCATATCACATATCAGTAATTGTTGCTCCACGATGTATAGGATTTCAAATCCCAAGATACAGTTTATGAGATTTAATGGGCGAATTTATATGCTATGGGGAAGTTATTCGCCGCTTATTAAAATAATGAGGCATGTTTTGTCAGTGGACCATTTCTTAATTAGAAGTGGGTTTCTCTTTCTAAAAGTTCTATACAAATTTATATTCTTATTAGTGAATTAACGGACGTAAATAGATTGGAAAAATCATCAGTCAGTGGGGACAACAAAAAAAAGTAATTATATTGATTTACTTTAGTTTATAGATCATTATTCTGCCAAGGCAACGATATAGCAATATGCTATTATATTATAGGTACTACAATCTTAATACTGTAGGCAACATACCATCTTGCTGGTTTTTCAAAAAAAATAAAAAATTTTGTCCATTATTTCCATAAAAAAATAAAGACCGCTTTACAGTCGGCAATTTGGCTTGCATGCAATATTTCTTGCTGCAAGATGCTCCCAGCTAAAAATAGCGTCTCTGTTTTAGTCAGAAATTTTTATTTCTAAAATTTTTATTGCGTCAGGGGTGCTAACCAAACAAATTTCACTGCATAAACCATTAGTTTATATAGTATTTACTTGCTATATGAACTATTCATTTATTTAAATTATAATAAATTCACAAAAGCAAATTAGACACTTCTGGACAATTCTTTACTTTGGATTTTGACTTAACAGGTTCCAGGAAATTTGTAAGGGATTGGCAATATGAAAATTACTAAAAAAATCACCAAAATTTTCATGCAAATTCAATAAAAATAGATCTGGAGCTATTTGCTGCAAGTGCAAGAAAAATTGAAGCAACTCGTTGAAACGACTAATTTCATGCGCACTAGAAAAATTGCAGCAAGAAAAATTGCATGCAAGAAAAATTGCCGACAGCGGCCTTATTAGAATGTTTTCTCAATCACCTCCCAAGTAAGTTCATGAAAATTCAATTTTTTTTGTAAAAACAAGATCCTATAGTTTATTGTGGAGTCCGAGCCATATACATACATATAAAGCATCAGCAGTTTCCTCTCCCATCGGAGTACGAAGTAAATGACAAATAGATTTTAATTTGCTGAATAAATTTTGGCTTGACCAGTTTTTTCCTAGTGACAATGGAATGCATTGAATCAGATAGTTCCTTACATCAGTGTGAGAAGAAAAGAATGAAGGAAAGCTTGGACAACCTTTAGGAAGATGAACTAACTGTATTAATTATTCGTTTCCCTCTCATCAATCTTCTGTTTGTATCTCTGACCTTCATAGAATTAATTCATTGTTGATTCCGCCCTTCCATGACTTTCTCAGCCTCCCTCTTCTAATTAAAGGTTAAAGGTTGTATAGTTAACTCTTTTGAAACCCATTTCTTTCTTCAATAGTGTGTTACCAATACTCAGACCGTTATTTTAAAATCTCTAAAATTAATCGACAAACTGTCAAATTCATTTAATTTTGGCAAACATTTATTGCAATCCTGGGCTAACCAGACACAGAAATCTATTTACCTTCATCAGAGATGACACTTCTACTACTCTTAAATATACTAACTTGCTTGAAGTTCCAATATGCGCTTCACATAGTGACCTCGACCAGTTTCTCAACCATATGTTCAGCATCTGGTTGGTTGTCAGTAATGATAACCAGATCATCGAGAAAAACAAGGTGTACAGATAGTGGTTGCCAATCTCTATTCCCATTAAGAAATATTGTATCCACTTCAACCAGAGGCCTTTACTGATCTGAAGCAATTCAGTTAACGGTTTTTCTACTATATAATTGGACTCCTTGTGGTATTCATATATATTATAGTTCTGACATGCCTTGTAGTGGTCCATAATCATTAATGATATAAATATTTTACTTAAGGTTACGATATCGTAGCCCTTCTCAAAGTATATGAAACGAGAGGGATGCTCCTTTCAGTATTTGTTTTTAAAACGTATTTAAACAAATTTTCTAAGAATGATTCCATCAGCTCTAAAAGCTCTCAACTTTTTAATACTTTGCCGTGCTGCCTTAATTGTTACATACTTTCCTGTTATATACGTTTTTCAAATATTGAACTAATGAATATCACTTTTAAGAAAACCGTTATTTTCTTTCAGGCATTATTTAAATAAAATCGTCTAGAAACATGTCCAGACATCTCAATACTTATAGTAGTTTGGTCTTCATACTTTTAATTCCTCATTTGTTAGGTTAATCTGTGAAACTTGATCTGTTTCTGGTATCTTCCTGTTCCATTCGAATTCTCGCCTCTGTCACCCTTAACATCTTTTCCATTGGTTTATACTCATATGCTTTTTAATTTTGTTTAATTTCTTTCTGAATAGTTTTGCTAGCCTTCCAAATCCTCCGAACACCTAACTATCTGCTCACACTTCTCTAACATCTTATTTTTCCTTTGTATTAAGTATTTCTTTATTGACAGCTCCAATCAATCATGTAGCTTTACACCTTATTGTCTACAAATGTCTCAATTAATTTTGATCACTACTCTGGATTCTGCTGATTAGTTCTTAACACCCCAAGGTGCACGTCTCCAGTTGGCACAGCTCTTTATAAAATTTTGTAATTAATTTACGTTTACAAAATTTAAAAGAAATAGCTAAGAACTTGACACGCTGAATTTGTCAATAGTTTCAAACGAAAATATCCAGAAATGTGTAGCAATTATTTACTAAACATTAACAGTAGTATGCTATATAACTAGGAAATAAATGCTCTAGCTTTTAATTTGTTATTAGCTTTATGGAGTTACATTAGAAAATGTCCAACTGGCCGAGAAAGTAATTAATAGTCATTACGGACTAGTACTAAGGCACGCGCAACAATGAATTTCCACCATTATTATTCATCCTGATATTTGAGAAGCCACGACCATCCCATTTCGAAAAGTAGTTTACTTGAGGAAACACTATAAAGCCATATTAAAAATTGAAGAACAATACTTCGTAACCCAGTTTAAATATCACTCTCTTGATTATTGTTCAACGGTAACCTACTCTCGAGAATTATATGCATGGACATTTTCATTTATGGCAAAAATTATTGGCTATGAAATAAAGGTTTCTGCGATTCGTTTCAACACGATTGTTTCATTCACACGCGCAAAAACAATAATAAGTGTATTTTGTTTTAAATATAAATTGCTCCAAAAGACCTTTGTAACACAACGTACGTATTGAGTTCAAAGGGGTAATTCTGGCATATGTATGTTCATAATCAGCACGTACCAAATTGTTGCTTCAATAAATTAGCAAAAGCATATAATATATAAGGTAAATATCGGATAGTTTAATAGGAGTATAGAAATACCTAGCATAAAATATTGCATGTACTTGTAAACTTAAGTGGAACAACAACAAATAAAGGAGAGAGATTTTCGAAAGCACAGATAAAAACTTAATAAAAAAAAAAAGGTAAAACAAGCGATTTTTTCGTATTGGATATATTATTATTATTAATAAGATAAAGATTGTTTACCCCACCCCCAGTTGAACGCTTCCTTCTAAATCCATACGGACTAAAAAAACGTTCTACCGATTGTCATTTTATTTTTATTCTACTTCTCTCATTATTCTGCTCTTCTACTGCTACCTTTCAAGAAAATGCAAATGTTGCTCTAAATTTAGCGGGAACATTAGGCACATTTCGCTCGTGGCGAACAATAACCTTGCTGGCACAATTTGTGCTGAATTATATTAAAATTAAGACCCAATTTATCTCCGTGAAAGGCAATAATTGTTTAAGATAAGCATCTGTCTGGCCTTCTGGCCCTTGCAAAGGATTACTTCGGCTTGCTATTTGGATTTTACACTTGCAGAAGTTGGTATTATTTTTTTATATAAGCTGAGTCACGAGCTTAACAACATATATTGTGCCAAATCAGTAACATGTTCATTCTTACATGTAATAATATGAAAGGACAATACAGCGTAATTATCTACATACTGTCATGCAAACCAACGAATATGCAACGTAATTCAACGTATTGGTAATAACTAAGGATTCCGAGGTCAATGTCAGGGACATAACTTTATAATTAGGAGCCAAGATGTATATGAATATAATGGGTAAGCTGTGGGGTTGACTAGCTGTCGCTCAATTGTCAACAGCACTTGGTATTACTCTAGAAATATTTCTATTTTAAAGTGACGTAGATGAGTTACACGTTGTATGTTATATCACTCACGTCCACTGGACTCGACAGTGCGGTTTTCTTCGTACAGGTTTTTCACTTATTGGATTCCAGACATTGCGATATATCTGCCAGCAGTATCTGCATTGAATAATGTTATTCAATGTATACAACTAGAGTTATAACAGGCTAGGAATATCAAAATAATTAGTGTAGAGTATTATTAACAGCCACACCTGCAAGTTAATAGCTCTGGCTGATTTGTTGAAATTTTGCTCTTAATTAACGTGTTAACGCAAACATTTGATTTATTGGATACTGTGCTCTCTATTTGGGATATTCCGAATAGTAGTGGAGGGAAATTAGAATATAAAAGTGATGTAATCGGGAAGTTGATTTTTTTTTTCTATACATACAAATGAGTCGACAACCGAAAAATTTAGCAAAATCTGGCTGCGGCTTCGCGGAGAAAGCGCATAAAAGTGCATTTTTGATGCCTTTCGAGTGCATCGCTACACTATTATTTATCTCCGGCTCTATTGGTCATAGAGAAATAAAAATAAAAACTAAAATACTGGTAAATGAATAGACTATCGAACTGTTGATCATTTCAATACTTTCGGATTTATCATCTGCAAAAACAGCTTTGTCTCCTCTGTATCATCATTATATTAATTTAGTAGGCGCATTTGCACAATCTGTGCCTTTGCAAAAACGACATAGAGTACTACAATTTCTATCTTTAGATTTGCATGAGCATGGATTTGTTTTGCAACCTTTTCTGCAAAAATAATTAATTTTTTCCATCAAATTTTCGGTATGGCTGATTGATTACTTGTGATTGGCCTTAAACCATTTTCAGATTTTTCCCAACCAAAATCTGATGGATTTTTGTCACCCCTTCCAAGCCATGTTTGAATTTGCGAATAAACTGTTAACGAGTGTCGATATGGAGCATCAGATATTAATGGAAGCAAGGACAAATTACATGAAACAGTTCTTTTGGCTTCAACGGTTTTAAAAAAAATAATATAGCATTATAACATTTAAATGGTTGATGGGTTAAATCCATAAACTGCCCTAACACATGCTAATAATTTTTTGCGAGAATTTTTCTTTTAATTAAGTATTACATTGAAACAAAATTTTTTACGAAAATCTGGCATTAAAGCATATGGTATACATAAGTATATGAAAAAATTTCAAAGAAGTGAATTTTTTTTTTAATGTCATTTTAACTTGAAGAACAGATTCTGGCATATGTTAAAAAAAAAGTACATAAAAAAACCTACACTATAAAAACAAAATGTTTACCATACGACCATTTCTCATTAAATGGCAAGCGTTTTAATTTTTTCCGAAAATGTTCAATTGTGGCTGTAAAAATTAATTTTTTTTTTTAATTTGATCACGTATTTGACAATACATATTTTCTACAATTTTCGTAGAGATCTGAAGATTTTTGCCACATTTATGGCATTATTAGTAAAAGAAATATAAATTGAGAAATTTGGAATTTTTTAGGTTAGGATGTACTTTTAATGAAACTATACCCCAAGAGTTCGATAGTCTATTCATTTACGACCAATAGAACCGGAGATATTTAAAAAATAGTGTAGCGATGCACTCGAAATGCATAAAGAATTCACTTTTATGCGCTATTCTCGTGAGCCGTTGCCCGATTTTGCAAATTTTTTCGGTTTTTGACTCATTTGCATACATAAAACAAAAAACAAAAAAGAAACCCAGTTTTTTCAATTTTTTCAGTTTTCGACTCATTTGCATGTATAAAACAAAAAACAAAAAAAAATATCAATTTCCAGATTACATCACTTTTTTTATAAATGACTTTATTTAGGCTTTATACAAGCATAATAATAACAAACATATCCAATTTGACATACTTATTTACATTAATGTTTCTTCTGTATAAACATACAATTATTAAATTTATGGGACTTTTTTAATACATGATAAAAATTGGATTAAAAAGTACAAAATTCAATACGTCTAAAAATAAATTATGGAAAAAATATTTTTTTAACTCACAACTCACTTTTCGTCAATTATTTTAATTAATTTCCCTCCACTACAGGCAATGTATTTTTTCAGAGTTTCTGACAATGACCTTTTAGTCAAACAAAGAAACTGTCACATAAGCAACGATTTTCAAAAGCTTTCTTATACCTCAAGTTCAATATAACTGTTGAACAATAATCAGATTTAGAAATATTATATACCTATAAATACCAAATTGATACCTCTATTTCCACTATCAACTGCCTTATTCCTTCTAGGGTAATAAACTTCACACCGTTACTTAAAACATAAGTACATAAATATACATTATTGTGTTTGCTTATTTTCAAGAGGGAATAATTTCAAGTAAGTTCGTTCTTGATACCAAATAGAATGAGAAACAATACTTAATTATCTGTTAATTAAATTAATTCTGAATTAGCACTTTAGAGCCTCTGGAACGCTTACTAAATTAATTATATACCAAATATCATACTCAAAGCGTGAAGTTTAATGGCAGATATTTCGTTCTTCTTTTTGGATATTCTCTATAGAAAGTATTACAATGTTTTAGGGGGACATAAGAAAATAATATGCAGAAAAGATTCTAAAAAAATGTGTGCGAAAACTTTTCATATGAGCCCTGAGGAAGGTTTCTGAGAACTCCAAAACCCTTCAAGCTGCAGAGATCCGGTTGGGAAGGCATGCCATCATTAGTGAGGGTCGCCATTTAGTGATGTTAACCAAGATGACTTTCAGCCCAGGCGTGCGAAACTGAGCTGGGTCCAGTTACTTTGCACTACTATTTTTTGGCTTATTTGTTTTGACATTAGGTCATCGGATTAGATCCCAGTCAATTTTACACAAAAAAGATCCCCTTCTTCCAAGGTTGTAACTGTTTTTAAGAAAAAGCGCCTTAAAACTATTTTTTAGGACGATGTAATTGGGAATATGAACAAAATTGCGAAGTAGGCTTATAAATTAACTCAAAAATGTAATTTTGTGAATTTTTTCAAAATATGAAAAATTGCTGACATATTTTCAGTAGTTATGCCACAAAAGATTGAATTTTCGCGATAAGTCTGTCGATTTATTTCTAACGAAACTGAGTTGCTTGGAAACACCACGAGTCCGTAGGACGAGTGGTGTTTTCAAGCAACTCAGTTGAGTTTAGAAATAAAAGACACACTTATAAGATAAATTCAATCACGAGTAGTATTTTATTAGACTATTTCACGAGCAAATATTTTGGTTGTTAACTTCACTTGAAGTAGCACCGAAGCGACTCATTTTGACGTCTGTCTCTATAATTAATTTTTATTAAACTGTCAAACTTTGCTTTGCCATCCGTATCCGTGGTTACGGCCATCCGTATCCATGGTTATGTTGTTGAAAACACCACTCTGATAGACCAATTTGAATTGGTAGACAGTCGGTGTTTTCGCGATAATACAAGCTGTCTTTGGTTTGTGATTGGTCAGATTATGTGATCATTTTAAGGTGAGTGAAATAGTCAAGAATTTTAGGTATATGTATATGTCAAGGCTAACTGAAATGTTCACGAAGCTCACATTGTATCAAGAGGTTTTTCTCCCCTCCAGATTCCTTGCAAAACAACATAACAATTCGCATCAATGACTTAGAAAGTAGGAATCTTTAAACAAGACAAAATAATTGTTGACTAAATTGCTACTCTCAGATTTTGGAAGCAGAGGAAAGAATCCTAGATTGGGTTGCAGGTAATTGGGGGACGGGCCATCATAGAAGAATTGGGTTTGAAGATGAGACGCCCAATAGTATTGTTTCTCCGTCCTTATCATGTAGGTACAGAAGAAAATCTCCATGCATTATTTGACGTCAGATTTCGAGATAAATTCTCCTTTAATGTGTGGGCGGAGATTCCTGGGTACCGATTAATAGGATCACGCGTTTTGCCGCCACGTTTCCACATTATCTAGTATTTCATCAAGATGTCTTAGTATGTTTACTAGATAATGTGCCGTGCTCTACCGCTTCTTAATATTCCATTTAGGCAACTTTGAATGAGATCTAATCTAATAATATGGACAGGACGAGCTGGATCCTTCCTTGACTTCCTCGCTCACCTAATCTTAAACCTTAAATTATTCCATGTGGGAACATTTAAGAGCAAATATTTGGGCAATAGTAAATATTGGCTTCATTCCTTGACTTCCACGTTCACCTAATCTTAACCCTTAAATTATTGTGGGAACCTTTACTTTAAAGCAATATTTGGCCCGTAGCCAATATTGCGAGACAAGAATTTTTGAAAGAGTCAGGGAATCAGTAAGAAATTGGGTTAAGATGAATGGGGGATATTTTGAGCACCTACTACGATTCTTTTCTGGATTGATTATATAAATTAGTTCATCTTGGTTAACAACATTAAATAGTGACTTATCAAGTCTGCAAAGAGGTTTTTTAAAATATACCATAATGAATTTTAAGAAAATGTTAATGAGATACCTTTTGTAAAAGATAATATAATATTGAATACATATGTCTTTTTCCTTGTTTTTTATATCACATTTCTAGCTTCTTGCAGACTTTCTTTCTTCAGTTATACCGCTACTGCTGATGCATTAGTTTTTCTGTGAATCATTTTTATTGTACCTATCTTATCTTATTTTTATTTTGTGTTATTTTATATTCGAATGTTTATATATGTATGTTTTTTTATGTATAACTATCTACACTATTGTACATGCTTTATACAAGATTAAGTTGAAAAGCAGTTCCCACTGACACTTCGCCCTAGAATTATGTATAATTTGGTAAATACTCTAATTTATTAGTTAAATAACGACAATTTATTATTACTATTATTATTATTATAAATTAAATAGGATTCTAGTAACCATAATAATGATGCACTAGTAATACGGCAGAAAGCTGCAGGTTTATTATATTTCTGTTAGACTGGTGACTTCTCATTCTTTACTTTTTCTCTTATAATATTTCCATCTTCATGAGTTCCCACAATAAATAAAGATTCTATACTACTCTATTCATTTTTAATTTGATAATAAGACACAATTGAAAACTTAAGCGCGAAATATCAACAATTTAATTAAATAATTCATAACAACCACACATGTATTTAACTTGGACCAGATACGGAATGAGACCAAAGCATTTTCAGTTAATCATCTGAAATTCCCGATGCATATTTCAATTATTGTAATTTTACTTTAAATTCGATTTAAGATTTCTAAAAAATAATTATCGTAAGTTGCTATAGTCCACTTTTTGCCATCCTGTAGCGCGTTTGCCACTGGCGGTAAAGTTTAAGACACGGTTTATTAACAAAAAAAGGGTAATAATAACTGCGGACAAAATTACAAGAAAGTAAATAATATACTATCAGCCAATACAACAAAAGTGGTCTTCAACGTGCTTAAGAAAATTGAAAATTACCGTAAAAATCGTTATGCGTACTTTCATCTTCAGGAGGTTATGGATTACAATTGTATAAAGTATACGGTGTGTTTCGCTACAAATAATACATTGCCATAACTTTCCTTAGAATGAATATGAAAAAAATCTCATTTGTATTTAAAAACCTTCATTTCGTCTATATATATTCTCATAATGCTGTGTTTTTTATCAAGAAAATATAAGTGTATTTAATTGTACTCTTTCTATTGTAAACAAGAACAATAATTAAAGCGCAACCAAGTTTTAACTTACATTAACTTTAATTTCATGATTAGCTGATGATGCCAACTTGGTTGATATAACATACGTCCACTCCTCATATCTTCTTGGAACGAGTGATGTAACGGTTAAACAATTTATTACCTCTGTAACATTTACAGTTTTGAAATAAATCAATTAGGTTCAGAACAAGAATTTTAATTGAACAAATTATACTTAATTTACAATTAATACGTTGCATTCTAGCCCATTTAGCAATAAACAAACAAGGTTTGTTGCATCAAAGAATGAGTCCTAGTTCAGCCGCTTTTGGAATTCGTTTTCAGATTTCTAGAACATGATTTACTGGTGTCTCAAACCAAACCCAAAGCAGTAACGTATAAATCATACAGATTAATTTATGGACGTGTTTTTTAGGTTCAGGTGATAATAATTATTAGACACAGTAAACTTAATTACGTACCAAAAAGTTAATTTTTAGATTGAAGAAGTGAATGAAATCATATGTGATATTTCTTTGATAGACATAAATAGAATTACGAAAAGAAATGAAGACTATTTTGATAACGTATACATCAAAGAATCTGGAGAACGTGTTCCAAAGGATGGATTGCAATGTTTTTAATGTATTAGTTGTTTTGATTCCCATTCAACTTTATGTCAAAATGCCTTTAAAATTGCAATTTCTAAAATAACCTGAGCTATTATTTTTTCAATCCAAAACTATTTGTTGTGCCATTACCGCTACAAGATTACAGGGCAAAATATCGTGATGACCATGAATATTGTCGAATACAAACAATCAGGTAATCAATCAACCCGACTACATTCAGACCTTGGTATTACAGAACCAACATTTGTAAAATGGGGATCTTAACGTGGAGCAACTAAAATTGCTTACAAGCACGAATGAGCACTTGGGTGATGCAAGTTTAACTACCATCTTCTTAATTAGTTTCAGAAGATGCAGTCCCGTATTAGATACCATAATGCAAGCTAGAAACGTTTATCGTAGTAATAAAAGTGCCTACGTAAGATTTATTACCACCTGTAAGGAGGGATAATTGTTTGCGTACATAAATAATTTAATAGAAAAGTGTACAGCAAAATAGGCTACCGTTATTGCGTTTATAAACAATTTTTTAAGAAAAAGTAATTTTTTACGGAAAATCAATACACTAGATAGCGTAAATAACTTTGACATACATATTTGTGTACCTACTTATTTTAATGATTTATGCCTGCATGACGGACCTTCGACAGGAGTGCCGTGCTTGCAAAGAGCTTGGAACAAACGCTTATTTAATTTTTATTAGCCATCACTGTGGCTTTGCTTTTGATTGAGACCAATAATTTTAGCTAAGTTACAAATTTAGATTTCCATGTGAGTAATTTTCTGAAGAATGACGTATTTTGATTTTATATCGCTGTAGGGTAGGTATAGCAGCAGAATTATTTTTGCTCTTACCTCGAATTGTAAGACTTTTGATATGACAAGAAGTAGGTATATAAGTGATTAATTAATTTTGTTAGATAGGCTAGAAGATCATGATGTTAAGGTATAAGCAATCACTTTTAGGAACGGTGTAGGCGCTAAAAATATGTGTTTTGTTTCCATAAAGGGGTGCTCCAAGAGTATGTACAGAAACCACTGTTATTCGCTCTATAAATGAATGACCTAAAAATTATTTAATGAAGCTCTGTATCAACATCCGATGATAAATTCGTGTATGACAACTGAAGTGTAAGTATTGGGCAAGTAAAATTATCTATATTTTCGTTTCTAGTATTGATTATTACTTATTATTTAGTCTCTTCATGCGCGGAAGTGTGCGGAAGTTCAATATCTGGGTTAATAAAATAGATAAATAGATTTTTGTTGCTTCTCAATTTCTACAAAATTAAAATAATACCGATTATACAAGGTGTTCCATTTTTTCCGGGCAGGTAGTAACTTTTTTTTGTTATTGGCAACCTATATTTTTATATTTTTTACGAAATCTACATGAAAAATAAGATAAATTTATCTCAATCAATAGTATTAAGAACATTTAAAAAAGATCATCGGAGGTCTTTTCATTTACAACCTGTTCAAGATTTGCTGCCGGGAGAGGTCTACACTTTTGCCGATGGATTTTAGATTCAACAGAATTAAATCCACAATTTTTTAATAAGATTTTATGGATAGACGAATCCAATTTTACAAGAGCAGGTGTTGTAAATTATCATAATCTCTATGTTTGGAGTGAAGTCAATCCTCACTGTATCAGACAATCTTCATTTCAGCACGATTTTAGCGTAAATGTGTGGATAGGTATTATGAGTAATAACCTCTGCGGGCCGCACATTTTACCTCCTCGATTAAATGCAAATTTATTTCGCGAGTTTCTGGAGAACTCTCTTCACGAGGTGCTTGCGCATTATGGAAGGCAAGTAGTGCAGTGATTGAATGAAAATTATCATCACCTATGGATTGGACGTCTCCCCAACAATCACCCGGCGAGGGGCCACTGGCTTGGCCACCTTACTCGCCACATCTGAATCCGTTGGATTATTTTCTTTGGGGCCATCTAAAATTGTCTATGATACACGTGAGGAATTGATTCAAAGGATAAGGAATTCGTGTGATGAAATTAAAAATAATCCGGTTCAAATAACAGCTGCAGTTAATGGTCTAATTCGCCGATGTCAAAAGTGTGTTGAGGCTGGAGGATTACACTTTGAGCAATTATTGTAATTTCGTTGAAATTTTTAAAAGTATTTGTTATTAAATTAATTAACATTGTCATATCTCAAAAACAAAGCAAAATATCGAAAAAACAAAAGATACAAAATAGTTACAAAATAGACCAGTGAATAGGCCAGCGTAGTTATTTTGTGATTTTTTATTTTTGTAAAAGTTTTGAAAAAGAAAGAAGGGTAACACACAAAAATACACTTCCAAGGGGGATGGGGGGGTTAAAACTTAAGAAGCTTATGTAAGGTCACAAGCAGTGTTTCTGTATCAAATTTGACATTGATCGGATATTTGGTTCAAAAACTATAGCTATGGGGAAAAACGAGAAACGTAATGGAACTTCAACGCCTATCACCCAAACGAAGCGTTTTTGGACATTTTATATCACAAACTAACATTATTTTAACCAGTTCTATTGATTTTTAAAGTTGGCAAGATTAAAACTGAACCACCCTGTATAAGAATATGTTACGAAATTGAATTTTTGGACACTTAATCGACGAATAAATCTACTGGTAGTTACAATGTGTCAATAAGATTATAGCGAACAAAATAAGGATTAATGCCAACTTAAAAAAAAGAAGTTCTTTATGATTTATTTCTGCACTTTTAGCTAAAATTTTTTAAATTTCTTTGATAATCTACCAATTTTTCTTTGTTCTTTAAAGGATATTTATTTATATTGTGTTTTCACTGTGCTGCTAAAGGAATTTTATTTTTTTTATTTTTTTTTATGGTCTTATTTACATTTACGTCCTGGCGAAGTTTAGCTTAGAGCTATTCTTACACTTAACCAGGACACATCACACCACATTTAACTTTAAATTGTTTGTTAATTTTGCACTCTAACCCTTTAAATTACACAGGCACACAACAAAAAAGTTCATTCAGACCCCACTACCCACCACCGAATTCGGTTTCAGAGCATCATGTCATTTAAAAAAGATCATCGGAGGTCTTTTCATTTACAACCTGTTCAAGATTTGCTGCCGGGAGAGGTCTACACTTTTGCCGATGGATTTTAGATTCAACAGAATTAAATCCACAATTTTTTAATAAGATTTTATGGATAGACGAATCCAATTTTACAAGAGCAGTTGTTGTAAATTATCATAATCTCTATGTTTGGAGTGAAGTCAATCCTCACTGTATCAGACAATCTTCATTTCAGCACGATTTTAGCGTAAATGTGTGGATAGGTATTATGAGTAATAACCTCTGCGGGCCGCACATTTTACCTCCTCGATTAAATGCAAATTTATTTCGCGAGTTTCTGGAGAACTCTCTTCACGAGGTGCTTGCGCATTATGGAAGGCAAGTAGTGCAGTGATTGAATGAAAATTATCATCACCTATGGATTGGACGTCTCCCCAACAATCACCCGGCGAGGGGCCACTGGCTTGGCCACCTTACTCGCCACATCTGAATCCGTTGGATTATTTTCTTTGGGGCCATCTAAAATTGTCTATGATACACGTGAGGAATTGATTCAAAGGATAAGGAATTCGTGTGATGAAATTAAAAATAATCCGGTTCAAATAACAGCTGCAGTTAATGGTCTAATTCGCCGATGTCAAAAGTGTGTTGAGGCTGGAGGATTACACTTTGAGCAATTATTGTAATTTCGTTGAAATTTTTAAAAGTATTTGTTATTAAATTAATTAACATTGTCATATCTCAAAAACAAAGCAAAATATCGAAAAAACAAAAGATACAAAATAGTTACAAAATAGACCAGTGAATAGGCCAGCGTAGTTATTTTGTGATTTTTTATTTTTGTAAAAGTTTTGAAAAGAAAGAAGGGTAACACACAAAAATACACTTCCAAGGGGGATGGGGGGGTTAAAACTTAAGAAGCTTATGTAAGGTCATAAGCAGTGTTTCTGTATCAAATTTGACCTTGATCGGATATTTGGTTCAACGCCTATCACCCAAACGAAGCGTTTTTGGACATTTTATATCACAAACTAACATTATTTTAACCAGTTCTATTGATTTTTAAAGTTGGCAAGATTAAAACTGAACCACCCTGTATAAGAATATGTTACGAAATTGAATTTTTGGACACTTAATCGACGAATAAATCTACTGGTAGTTACAATGTGTCAATAAGATTATAGCGAACAAAATAAGGATTAATGCCAACTTAAAAAAAAGAAGTTCTTTATGATTTATTTCTGCACTTTTAGCTAAAATTTTTTAAATTTCTTTGATAATCTACCAATTTTTCTTTGTTCTTTAAAGGATATTTATTTATATTGTGTTTTCACTGTGCTGCTAAAGGAATTTTATTTTTTTTATTTTTTTTTATGGTCTTATTTACATTTACGTCCTGGCGAAGTTTAGCTTAGAGCTATTCTTACACTTAACCAGGACACATCACACCACATTTAACTTTAAATTGTTTGTTAATTTTGCACTCTAACCCTTTAAATTACACAGGCACACAACAAAAAAGTTCATTCAGACCCCACTACCCACCACCGAATTCGGTTTCAGAGCATCAAAATACATGAAGGTAGTGGGGAATGTTCTTTGGGTCTGAACATTTTTTTTTGTGTGTTTGTGTTATTTAAGATTATTTTATGAAATTGAATTTTTGAGTTACTGTTATTCGAAGAAGAAATCTACTGGTAGATACAATGAGTCAATAAATACTAGCCAATACAACAAAAATTAATGCTAACGTAAAAAATTAAAACACTAAAATTGTGTATGGTTTATTTCTGCACCTTATTTAATTGAACTTTTTAAATTCCTAATTGAATCTACCAATTTAGTTTTCAAAAAAAGTTAATTTAAATTGTATTTTCTGCTGCTCCCCGTTACTTAGCATATATTTAAGTCTCTGTCGTCTGTCCTCTGATACAACTCAACGAAATACAAGTTTTTTAAATTTAAAAAATTTTCTCGGAACGATTCTCTCACTGCCCTGCAAACAGGCAGACTGAAAACGTTTCCTGGAAATTCCCTAGTCAATTACTATTTCTGATACTAGTGGGTGGTTTAATTTATCGAAAGAAAGATAGTAGCGAAAGCAGACAATACCAAAAATAGTACACGTCAGTCAATTTATCGCTTTCAGAAAATCAATAATAAAATGAATATATCTAGGTACTACAGAGCAGTTACATATGTCGGATATTTAACATATCGGGCACATACCAGTTTATGGCCAATTATTTCGTTGAAACTCACTTAAACCAATTTATTGATATTTCAGGTTTAAAGTCTCAGGAAACAACTAAAGGCTTAACTTCTACATTATTACAATATTAAGCCGCTTAAAATATGCCTGTAGATCGCCTGGTGATACGATCCACATCTGAGACAATTATATGTATAGTGAAAACGATGTCATTTACTGTGTTTTTTTCATGCAACTTTCAACCTTGAACAGGAGATATATGACTAAAATCCTAAACGGGAAATGAACTTATAACAATAAATAATACGGAATTCACAACAGATTTGAATGGTCAATCATACCGCAAACGATTTTCTATTTTCTTCGCATATTCCGTTCAACGGCCACATGTAATCCGTCCAACCTTTTCCTGTACATTGTATGCAAATACAGCCGTAAACTACGTTGTCGATGTTGATTGACAACAACTCAATTCACGCACGTCTCAGGTCAACCTCACTGTCACTCCCCCACTTTAGAATTTCTCCAATGGTAATTATCTAGTGACCAGCGTACTCGTCGTGCACGCGCGTACGGCTAATTACTTGAGGGGAGATGTCCAAGACAGCTGAGGAAGCATAATATTTTGATAACATGGTATTCTGGTGACCCACATCCTTCTCGGTTTGTCTCGATTCTGCCAGATATGGTCAAAAGAAAAGATTTGTTCTCGCTCTGAAATCGGCTTATTAGGATAGTTGATTTCAGCTGGAGATAGTAAGTAAAATTATATGAATTAAATAGTCTTGGCTGGTTAACAGAAGAAGATTGCAATTCTTTGATTAAATTGTTGCAAGAGCGAACCATGATTAAGAAATGCAAAATTTGGCTCTGCGTGTATATGTTGTGGAGCAAGTTATATTTTTTAATTCCATAAATCATGTTTTAAAGTTAAAGTAAGAACAAGAAATTATCTTGTAAAATAATATCATACACCTTGACGTTTCAAATAATATTTCTAGCGTGTGTGTGGAACCACTCTTATTTTTTCAACTACAGAGAAAAAAAAATAAAGTGAAAGACAATTTAAACAATAATATAAATGTTCTTTCTTTTCTTATATTTTGAAGTCCCATAGGTAATCTAAAAAATATCTGGATTAAAAAAAAAATTTAGAAATGAAGTTGCCTGAACTTACAAAAGTTGTTGTTGGGAAGCAAGTTTTTTGGCGTTTCAAATTTTTTTACGAGTATCCCCTCCACCGCCACAAAATTTAAAAAGAATTTTAACAATAAAAAATATAAACAAAAGAGTGACGTTTAATAGGGTTAAATAATACAAGAGATAAGATTAATGCCATATACCCCAAAAAAGAAACATGATGCAGCTACAGACACGTGTTTCGGAGTTTTTGACGAGGAGCAATAACTCCGAAACACGTGTCCGTAGCTGCATCATGTTTCTTTTTTGGGGTATATGGCATTAATCTTATCTCTTAATAAAAAATATGTTTTCTTATTTGTGCTACTACTAACCTCCACTACTACCCCACTCATTAGTAAATTAAAATACCAAACTACAGAGTACAGGGTTACCACGCAAAAGTTCCCACCACAATTTTGGATTGTTTCTAAAGTTACAAAAAATTTTTATATATAATTCGCGTGAATTTTTATGGCGATTTTAATTACGAGCAAAGAAAAACAATTAAATGCCAATTTGAAAATTTATGAACATAACTTGCATTTTTTTAATGGAACGCCCTGGGCGTATATTTTTGAATTCACATTTAATGGAGCAATAACAAATGTTAAAATAAATATTTATGTGAGCTTTTGTTTTTTAGCATGGCCATTCTTAAATCTATGAGTCCAGGCTATATTGATTTAAGACACTGCATTTATTTTCTTAAAGAACTACAATTTTAAATAATTAAAAAACTGTCAAAAATAAATGTATTAAACTATAGATATTTAGAATCGAAATGAAAAGTCTTTAAAAATATTCAAAAATATATAGGGTGTTCCATTTAAAAAAATTTAAGTTAGGTTTATAACTTTTTAAATTGGTATTCAATTGTTTTTCTTTTTTCCATAGTTAAAATTATCATAAAAATTCACACGAATTAGGTATATATAAAAAAATGTTTGTAACCTAGATACAACCCACAAAATTGGGGCGGAAACTTTCACATGATAACCCTTTACATTAGACATTTTTTATTTTTTTAAATAAATACAGGTAAAAGAATAAACTAGAAATATGAACACGTTTATGACGATTTATGTTACTTTGAAGGAAAATCTTTCTATAGTCTGTCTCACCAACAGAAATAAATAGACTTCTCCCCAAAAATGCCCGCTAAATTTGAATGGAATTTCTCTGTTGGTCGTATTTATAGAACCCGAATTACAAAGCAACCCCTAGATTTGACTGACAAATGCCGAATCTACAACGTACTCGCGAACGCGTTAAACTTTTACATCTTTTGCACCAGACCAATCAGCTTATGTTATGATGTCATATTTGTTTTTGTGATAATTATTTCTTAATTTATGTCAGCTGTTTATGTTAATGAATTCGTTGAGATTTATCTTAGAAAGATATCTTACTTTGCAAATTAAGGTACGTCTAAGAATTAACCTTATATGTAAGGTATGTAATGCAAACGATTAATATTAGGTATGATTAAATGTTAAAACGCTTTTTTTAAGGTTAGGTTTTCATCGAAATCTGATGGCTATCACAGCTTTCATTAATTTCATTAAGTAAAACTGACTATTGCGCACACCGTTCTGCGCAACCATAAAATTAATGGGGAGGAGTCTATTTATTTCTGTTGGTGAGACAGATTATAGTTTTTACATTTTGGCATTATGTAGCTAGATTCTAATTTACTTCAAATTGGTCCATCTCGCGTTTCATAACCACAAATTGCAACAGATACTTCAGTTACTGTATTGACCGCTTTTTCCGCAGCATGCGTGTAGCAAGGGTAATCTTTTATATACGAAGTTGCTGATCGTTCTGGGTTGTCTACGATTTCTTTTAACTGGGCATTTGTCAGTTGAGCAATTATTGGTGGTTCAGTCCGAAAGTCAGTTTGAATATCTACTAGTTCATAGTAGTCTGTAGCTTTAAAATGAAGATCTGAGACTGCAAAACTTCGAATTTTTGGTTTAGATTATATTTTATAAAATTCGGCAATAGGAAGCATTTCGCAACTGGATAAAAGTTTTCCAATGGGCCCACGAAATGCCACTTCGAAATGTCGCAAGCAAATCTCATTTGCGAGCAATTGGCAAGTGAATCATTGCAAGGGCTGCTTTATTTGTATTCCAATAAGGAAATATTTCCTCCAAAACTTCCTGCATTGGTATTTGCTCCATCGCATCTAATTACTTCTAATCTGTCAAAAACAATCACAGTTTTGGAAAAAAATCAATAAAAGCATCTAAAATATTTGAAGCAGTTCCAAAAACAGGGGATATAGGTATGACCTCGTTCTTCCATTAAAGTTATGTGTTCTTTTAATGTTCTTTTCCTATTATCAGTAAAAGTTAATGTTTTGACCTTACGGTCATCGAAGTACAAACCACGTAGATGAATGACTCCAAAGGTTCTTGTAGCCCCACTCTCTTCTTTTCTCTTCCGTGTCTAACTTTATGACGGTCCATAATATTTTGAGTCTCAGTTGCTAAGAAATCCATAATCTTGTACACTGTACAGGATCATGGACTTAGCAACGGAGACTCTCAAATATAGGTACACTAGATTACAGGCATGTACTTATAGCAGCAACTGCTTTTCACGACACAAATTTTTTGACATTAAATTTAAGAAAAACCATGTCCTGACAGTAGAAAATATTTATTTCATCAGTAAAAACACTTTTTATAATAAAAAAAAGTCGATTAGACTTGTTCTCCACCGCCACGTGGTGGGCGCTATAATGGAAATATAGTAAAGGTAGTGGTAGTAGACAAAAAATTTTTTTGGGGGGAAATTTTATTTTTGACTTGAACAAATTTTTCGCTCTATCCTACTGTATATTTCTTCCATAAGAAACACTGTCAAATAAGTTTTGTCCATATTTCAGTAGTTTATAATTCGTTGAAGATAATTCTTTGTTTTCTCAATCTATTGTTTACTGATGCAGTCGATCATTCTTAAGTATAAAAAAGATGAAGCAATAATTTGTGGTCCACAAATCAAACAACCAAAATTTATAAAAACCCATAATTAACTAATAAGCCTTCAATTCGTTCCGAAACTAAATATTTTCTTAATTATGACACAAAGCAAAAATAAATAAATAAAAACAAAGTAAACGATAATTTATAGAGACATCGTCATGGGTGGGCTTCAATGGACACATGTCTAAATTATACTAATGGCCACCCATGCATTGGTTAAATTTGATTAACCACGTTTTTTATTTAATACAAACTTTTGATTGTTTACACATGAACTAATACAAACACACTGCGCTTTTCTGTGTATGTTCCTTCCTCACAAGAAGCACTTCCATAATAAAAAAAATGTGATACAATACAGATGAAACATTATTTTGGTTCTAAAGTTCTTGTGGAGCTAATATTTTGTAGACAAATTGATGATTATCATGAATTTTTGACGTTTCGACTATCTTATCGTGGTATTTAATTCAGACCAGAACAGGCTAAATGAAACAAAAAATAAAAAATATATAATAATCCAATGTTTATACAAACATTAATGTGACTGAGTTCGGAAGTTTCAGGCTCACTTTATATAAATGATTAAAAAAAAAACTTATTCAGCGTTGATGTGTAAAAAACCTCATTCCGTATTTACATCAAATTAGCGCACGGTTTTTCTACTTATTTTTGTTTGAAGTAAAAGTGAATCTTAAATTTCTCTTGTCAGGTAATGCATCGTGAAATAAATCATATGTAACGCGGCTACTAATAATATGATACGCATCATTCAACAAGAAAGCGTCGGTTTTCGGCTGCTGTGGGAAAAAAATTCCTCTGCTTTGACTAATTAGTTTCATTAAATGCTCACACGTATATTTTGGCTCTGACAGAATCGGCAATCGAAACGGATATGAAAAACTGTTATAAGAGTCCTTCTCAACTTTGAGAATCTTAAACGTTTATTCTCACGGTCGACATTCAGTAATTATGAGATAATTAAGAGGAGATTAGGTTTCTTTCTTTGTATTCCATAAATACATACGCATATTTTTCAGTTAAATAACACAAAACCAGATACTTGTGTCTGTACCATGACAGTTTGGTTGAGGTAGCCAATGCTTGAAAACCGAACTGCTTGATTCTGACAAAACGATTTTCAAAAAGTTTTTCTTAATTTTTTTGCAATTTTAGTCTAAGTCTGGGTTAGGTCCCATGTTGCAATAATAAGTTATGGTTAAATTTCCCCGACTGCCACTGACTTAAATCTCATTTTTACAAAATGAGCTACTTAAATAAATTTATTAAATACTTCTATAACCGTGGATGTTTGTGAATATAAATCAAGAACGGTCTACGAAACCGAGTACTTTAAACTTTTATACGAAATATTAATATCTTAATTGAAGTAAGTATTTATCCTCTCTTCGGGGGATGGAATATAGAAAGAGTTAATTAAAACAACTTTCCTAAAACGCTTTTTTACAACCACTAGAAATTTGCTCGGTCCATTTCCAAGAAGCTGAACGTTAAAATTTAATTTGTTCAGCAAGTTCGTTAATGATGAAAGTTGGGCATTGTTTTTGTTTCTTTTTATATGTTATGTAAAACGGGATTAATTAATTCTTAAAATTTTACGATGTTTCACCGGAGCCTTCGATCGTAAAATAACAAGTGTACAGATTATTTAACTTACTCTCTTCAAGGCGGCGAGGCAGAACGTGATATTACC
Source organism: Rhagium mordax (assembly GCA_963680705.1). NCBI lineage: Eukaryota > Metazoa > Arthropoda > Insecta > Coleoptera > Cerambycidae > Rhagium > Rhagium mordax. Next base: position 121,240,074 of record OY796656.1, read on the forward strand.
TGTAACAGAAAAATCATTATAAAGTTTACATTGCCCAAACCGATAAATATAGCAAACTTTGTAGAGTTTTCACTCGAACAAAATTGTGGCCGATATGACCCAGAAATTATTTTCTTTTGATTTAACACCTTTTTTCATATTTTACATTTAAATATTATGTTATTTATAATTGACAATTATTAAAAAAAAATTGCAAAAAATAAATAATTGGAGTAAAGAAAGTTTTCGCATCCCTAGTCAAAATATATTCAAAGTTAGTGTTAATATAAGAAGTAATGTTTCTTTGATGAACCGTCTCCAGAACAATAAGTTAAACTTGTAATTTTGAATTTGAATTTTTACATTCATTTTAATTGGACAATAAATGCGTGCAACAATATTAGTAATTAGTACGTTACTGATGAAGAGTTCCTCAGACCACAACACGATCTGACAGTACGAGTTGACGGTGTAATTCAATCATATCGAAACCCTCAAAGGACCTACTGAGAAGCAGACATTACTCGAAATTTAAGGGGAGGGAAGATGGGGAGATGGTTGCAGAATAAATAAAGAACGTAATCATCTCTTTTTTACAATTCTCTTTCTTTGCTTGATATGCATTGTTTATAAATGACTTTACCATTTTTGTAATATTTTCTCATCTCATATTTATTTCGCCAAATTAAAATTCTTAAAATATTGACACCATTACCACAATGTCTTCCAATAATTAAGCATATCTTATCTAGCACCAAATTCCTACGTCCACGTCAAGTAAAAGTATTGTTAATCTTAAACTAGTAAGCCATTTGAAATACAAAAGATATTCAAATTAGAGAAGGGTCAAAATTGACACCAATCAGTCTATGATACAAGCATAGAAAGCATAATGTATTTTAAACATCAATTAGAAGAAATATAAAAGCTTCCTACTGCCTCTAGCAAAAACATGTTTTAAAGTATTATTTTTGATGTATCTAATTTTAAATGTAGTGTTTGGTACAGCTTTCATCTGAATATAGGGACTGATGACATACACATATTATTGTTACTGGTTCAGCCATTCACTTTTTTGCTGCAGATCTGCTATCCACCCACAAAAAAATCAATTAGGATTGAAATGCCACCTAATTGATCGAGTTTTTGTTAAAAATTCCATTGTCTAATTACCAATGATAAGGTAGATTCTTTATACAGGGTAATTTCCTGGAGATGTCTGAGTTGTCTGTGAATTGATTCTAATGGGCGCGTGTGTGAAAAGTATGTTTTCAGTGTTTACAAAAATATATATTTCTAAAATTAAGACTGTAATACATAACACATAAAGATGGTTGAACTATTTATTTGATCAAATCTGCAAGACATTAACAAATAATAATGTAAACTTGCCTATTAATAAATGATCAGTTTATTGTTAACAAAACACATGTATTATTATGTAAAAAAATAAAAAAATAAAATTTTAGAACATCTTAACCTACTGTGTACCCATCAAATTCGACCGAAAATATTAGTTTTCCGCGTCGGTCTACAACTGGGGCTGGTAGACGCCTTTCCAAATCTGCAAAATTGACGAGTGATATGTCTTCTATTTAAAAGAGAAAAACTTTTTTGTTGTAAATACAACATAGCAACAACTTTACCTCTGGCCAATGGAACACCGATTTTCCTTCTCTTTTCAGGAACTTTATAACGTAATCTCCATCATCTAGTTTTTCTTGTACCAGGCTTTTTTTTGTACAAAATCTAACAAGGACATAATCATTAACATCAGTCGTGTTAGTCGACAGTTCCATTTCGGTTATATTTTCTTCTTCAAGCAGCTCATCAAAGAATGTTTCAGGATCACAGTCAGACTAAAGAAATGCACCATTTTTCTTCATTAAATAACATAAAATTTTTGGATAATACAATATTCGTTTTTTGGAGTGAAATGATGTTATAAATGATACTAGTATGATTTAGATCAATATATTTGCCTTTACATCTTACAGAAAAACTGCTACAGACAAAAATTTTGACTCTTGTTTTTTTCCAGTTATTTTCAGAAACGGGTTCAATTTTTTTTACATCATTTAAGAGAAATTAAGACTAAATAGCACTATTAAATACAAAATCTACTGGGTTTCTTTATTACACAAAATTTATTTGATAAAAAAAAAATACTCGCAGCAGAAGTTATAAGCAAAAATAAAGTCAAGGGTAAAATTGTTCAATGTAGCCCCGTTTTACGGTACTCGACGTATGATATTTTGCAAATATTTTACAGGTAGGATCTTGAAAAGCGGTCTAATTTTTAGGCAGTAAATATTTAATTCACTTACAAATATGCCTTAAGATAACTTAAGATAACTGCAGTTTTCAAGGAAGGTGAAAAGTTTGACATTTCTAACAATTGTCCTATTAGCGATCTTTCCCGCCGATCAAATCCGTCATTTCGCTTTCGCCGATCCGGTCTGGACAGATCAGATATTTCATTGAACACAAACGTAAAGATATCGTTTCGTTTTCGTTGTAAACGGGCAGTTCTCTTGGTTAGTTGCAAATTCCCTCAATTAAATAAAAAAATCAATAAATCAATAAATCAATAAATCAATAAATCAATAAATCAATAAATCAATAAATCAATAAATCAATAAATCAATAAATCAATAAATCAATAAATCAATAAATCAATAAATCAATAAATCAATAAATCAATAAATCAATAAATCAATAAATCAATAAATCAATAAATCAATAAATCAATAAATCAATAAATCAATAAATCAATAAATCAATAAATCAATAAATCAATAAATCAATAAATCAATAAATCAATAAATCAATAAATCAATAAATCAATAAATCAATAAATCAATAAATCAATAAATCAATAAATCAATAAATCAATAAATCAACAAATCACTAAATAGGTTGATCAATAGATCAATAGAGCCATAAGTCAACAAATCAATAAATCAATAAATCAACAAACCAACAAATCAACAAATCAACAAATCAACAAATCAACAAATCAACAAATCAACAAAGCAACAAATCAACAAATCAACAAATCAACAAATCAACAAATCTACAAATCTACAAATCAACAAATCAACAAATCAACAAATCAACAAATCAACAAATCAATTAATCAATTAATCAATTAATCGATTAATCGATTAATCAATTAATCAATTAATCAATTAATTCATAAATCAATAAATCAATTATTCATTAAATCAATTAGTCAATAATTAATCAATTAATCAATAAATCAATAAATCAATAAATCAATAAATCAATAAATCAATAAATCAATAAATCAATAAATCAATAAATCAATAAATCAATAAATCATTAAATCAATAAATCATTAAATCATTAAATCATTAAATCATTAAATCATTAAATCATTAAATCATTAAATCATTAAATCATTAAATCATTAAATCATTAAATCATTAAATCATTAAATCATTAAATCATTAAATCATTAAATCATTAAATCATTAAATCGATAAATCAATAAATCAGCAAATCAACAAATCAACAAATCAACATATCAATAAATCAATAAAATAACAAATTAGAAAATCAGCAAATCAGTTCATCTGTATATTAATAAATCAATAAATTAACAAATTAGAAAATCAGCTAATCGATAAATCAGCAAATCAGTTCATCTGTATATCAATAAATAAATAAATCGAGAAATAATACATCGATAAATTGATAAGTAAACAAAAAGGTAAATTAATAAAGAGATTAACGGATAAATGTATACAGAGACAGAAAGGAATAAAATGATAAATAGAAAAATAGATAAATAGATTAATGGATAAATGGATAAACGGATAAACGGATAAACGGATAAATGGATAAATAAATTAGCAAATAAATAAATAATAATTTTTTAATCGATAAATAATTTAATAAATAAACAAATTAATAAATAAATAACTTTGTTCCTTTGTTGCCAAGCTAAAGAAATTTGGACTAAAAATAAACAAAATAAACAGAAATAGGTGATCTGTTATGAATAAGAAGTTGTCGTCCTTTGCATACACAGAACCGTACTTTAAATTTAACATTTAAAAAATATGAACAAAAGTCTAAATTTGATCACAAGAAGGTAATTTTGTCTCCGTTATTAATAATTATAAACACAAATAATAGTAGGTATTAATAATAATTTTTAGGTATGACAATGATTATTTTTGTATCTCCACGGGCATTAAATAAATATTACAAAAATTACCAAATATGTATATAGAATTACAGAATTTTAAAATTTTTCCTGTCGTATTTCATAATGAGAATGGAAGGGGTAGTTACAGGCGGAGTTACACATATTTTACGTTAATCATTGCTCTCAGAGATCTTGCCCGCTCATACTATGTACTTAAGGGGTAGTTGCACATAATTGGAATGATTTACGAACTATTACGAGTAATTATTGACTGAATATTTATATACTTGCTTTACTCTAAAGACAAAAATCAACTTTGTGTCTCTTAAGATCCTTTAAGCCATTAGGCATGAAATTAAAAATTTTAGAAATAAAAATATAACATCCTTAAATATCTTAAGATGATTTAAAAAGTGTTATTGATAGAAGTCACACCACACTACACAAAAAAAAATGATACGACGACGTTACGACACGATAAATGTCAAGACTAGTTATTAGTGTATTAAAAAGAAAAACATTCTGAAAGGTAATAAATATGCTTCTAGATACGCTGAGATCATTCACCTTATTTACCTTCTTGTTTTACTCCAATATTGTAATTAATTACTATAAATAATAATAAAAAAATTTACTCGAAAGCAGGTCAGTTTACAAGTGAAGACATTGGCTTTTAGTAATAAAACAGTCCAATATTAGCTTCGCATCTTTTTTATTATTTGTTTTCCGCGTTAGCATTCGTCAACTTTAATAAATTTTTAACACCTTCATAATTAATTACTACATTGCATTAGCAATCTAGGCTGTTAACAATTAATTAAAAACAAGAGTTAAAATGAGCATTTTTATACCAGGCATTGGACAGCCGACAATATAGACATAATACATCTTATTAGATGAGAACTCTCAAACTTTCTTATTATTTTTAAGATGATGGCAAAAACTCGACTACAATTAAAATCTGCTGTTGCGTTCGCGGCATAAAAAACGAAATTGAATAGTTTTAAACATAAATTGCTTTTGTTGATACTCCCATCTGAGTGCCTTCAGGCGACCCAAGTACCAAATTGGATTGTGAGAACTGTGATAATATATTCAGCATTATAAGCTTAATCATATTTACGAAAGAATAAAATAAACATACGGACATAATATGTACAGTTATGAAATTTTCAATTTGTTCAAATAAACTGACATAATGGTGATATTAGTGGGAGGGTACGTTGAGAAACATTACATCGTATATCTTCGTCAAGTCCCTCAAATCTAATGTCAGTAAAAAACTAAAATTTCTTTTGGAAGTTTAGACAATATTTACCTAGTCGTATGAGGATTTTCAAGACAGCAGTTTTTATTTACTAGTAAAAATAATAAGTAAAAATGTAGTCTACCTTATAGATTGGGCAGGAGGTTCCTGTCGATAATTAAATTAAATCACTTGATACGTTTTTATACAAAATTAGTGACAATAGCTAACACAGGGGCAAATTCAGAAAGGAATTTTGGAGGCGAAATACCAGAACATTATTAGGGATAATAGAAGTAAAAGGAAATCCAAAAAAATGCAATGCAAATATTTTTATTTCTGCTACGTTGGTGATAATATTTTTACGATTTGGAAGAGAGGAATAGAATTCCCTGGGTTGATCAAAATCTTAGCGTTATCATATCGACGTCCCGACGACTACCTAATAGAACATTTTAAATGATACTTGAGATCGAATATAAACATTTTGCTACTCCTACGGCAACACCACGACTTTATTTGTAAGTAGTAAACTCAGAGCCTACCATCGAGCCCATTTTGTTAGCCACGTCCAAGGCTTCAAAAAATTATGAACCAGAACGGTCTACTCCAGTTTATTAAAAAATTGTCTCCGATAATAATCCACCTAATTTTTCATCTGACACTTTTGATCAGTCTTCTTAGAAACTAGCCCTTGTATCTGTTTCATTCGTTCAACTTGCAGTAGCTTCTATAATTCCAGTACTTGGAGAATAAGAAGCAGCACCAATAAGGGTTTTAATCCATCCACCATGTCTGGGTATGCAAAAATCACCTTAAATAACGAATGAATAATTTACTTTTATATTTCTTTTGACCCACTCTTTCCTATTTTTTTTATATGAAACTTAAGACTTGCCAGCCAAGCACTTATCCTATTTAAAAATTTCTCTGAACTTCAACTATTCGATTTCGAAATTCACCGTGAATTTATGGTTCTACTTATGTAATATTTTAAGTTAATTAAATGCATAACAGGAAAGCAATTAATTATTTTTTAATTACATTACTAGGAAGCATAGGAACAAGCATGACAAATTCCAAAATAAAAGAAGTAGGTAATGAGGCTCACAAGACTCCGCCCACCGTGTAATAAATATCTGAAATTGTTTCCAAACCACATAAATTATTACATTGCCACGTTGGGCTAGTCCCACAAATATGCAGAATAGTAGTAATTCGATTAAATTAATGAGCAGCCAGCTAGCGAATCAAACATGAATATTTATGATCGCTACAAAAGTTAATTTTATAAATATTGCAGGCGTAAGAGTAAAAAATTATTTGGTAATAAATGTTCTATAATAAATATTGAATATCATTTTTATAGTTATTAGTAAAAATATATTTATACATAGATGTTATATTTACTTAAATTTAAACACTTAACTTAAATTCGTTACAAGTTGGAAAAATATATTAAACAAAACGGAAGTTTTGATTTTCGAAATATTTAATTAAAGTAGATGTTTTTTTTACTTCTTCAATGTATTATCCACACACTTGCTTTTTTACTTTGTTGCCTGATTTGAGGGAGGAGAAATATTTTTTAAAAAATCACAAAACATTACGAAACGATTAACAATGATTTTCTGAGTAGGTTCGTGTTATTAAATATAAATAGATGCAAATTTAAGCAGATCATAGTCAACATTAAAAATATAATGTTCTAGTTTATGTTGCATTTTACACTAAAGTAGTGCCGACTACAGTTTCGCCTACAAATTGAAATGGCACCCACGATAGTCGTGATGACTGCAACCTTGCTGCTTTTATAAGACTATTCTACATAATTTCATAAATAGCTAAAACACTGTAATGCTGTGCATTCTCATACCTACACAATTAGAAGCAATACACATAAATGTATGTTTATCAATGTAAAACACGTTTTATATCGAGAATTATAATATAAATTACAGCTTATATGATATATAATTTATGCTCTGTAGGCACAAATGATACATATTATTACGAACTCACATTATACACTTTGTCATTGACAATTACTTTGGCTTAAATTTTAATGAAACGTATAGCAAATAAGCAACAGTAGTAAATCGTGAAAATGTGCAACGATGAAAAATATACTGTGTGACATAAAAATAGTAACATTCAGTAATACATATAGAACAAAATATGTTTTCAATGACAAATCTCATAGTGGGAGATCCCTCGACCAGGATTTTCGACCTCATCGCGACAAGAGGATTCTATTCTTTTAACACGCTTTTTATTTATTTTTTATTTTTTTTATTTCTTCTTTATTTTTTTTGTTTATTTATTATTATTATTAGCTTCACATGTTGTTTGTATGAAACGGAATCTTTCAACGAGATTTTCACCCACTTCAAAACGTCAGATTAAACTGAAACTTTGCTCACTTATCAAGGATCGATGACAATACAATCATTTTATAACTTTGTCCTAATGTCCTTACCAGGACCATCAGGATAAAATAAAAATAATTCTACAGGTTAAGCACATGCCATCTACAGAATGACGGTAAATGTTATCCTTCTTTATCGACATAGAAAAAGAAATTTGAAATGAAAAATTTTGAAAAAAATTCGAAATGAAAAATATCGAAAGAAATTCAAAAATTAAATAAAAAAAATTTGAACTCAACAATTTTGAAAAAAATTCGAATTGAAAAATGTCAAAAAAAAAATTGAATAGAAAAATGTCAAAAATAATTGATTTCAAAAATTTTAAACAAAATTTGGATACAAAAATTTCGAAAGAAATCTAATTAAAAAATTTTGAAAAAAATTTGATTTAAAAAATTTTGAAAAAAAATTTGATTTTAAAAATTACAAAAAAAAAATTGAATAGAAAAAGTTTGAAAAAATTGAATTGAAAAATATTTGATTTCAAAAATTTTGAAAAAAAAAATTTCAATTGAAAAATGTCAAAAAAAATTGAATTGAAAAATGTCAAAATTCATTTCAAGAACTTTTAAAACAATTCGTTTTCATAACTTTTGAAAAATAAAATGTTGCAACTGCGGCCATCTAAAAAATACGAAATATAAGCAGGGGAGATAAGAGCTGTGTTCCACTTGGGACAGCACGAGATCAAAGTCTAACTTCAATATCATTACCAGTGCCATATTCTTATTTTCTCAAATTTTTATCTGTCACTTAGCAATATTTTACAATTCTTTCGAGAAAAATGTCTGTATTGGGAATTGCGAAAACGTTTCTAGTCTGAGAAACCATACAAGCAGTTGAAAGTTACAAATATAGTTGGAATATATATTGATAAAATAAATATGCATGAAGTTCTTTCCTTCATCGAGGGAATTCTCTCGTTCAAACTTTTCCATTTTCAGAAATTGCAGTATCATCGTTTCCACTGCAATGTATACGTATCAGTGCATTATAAATGAGGGGGAAACAGGCAAAATAAATAATTGCAGAAAACAGACGAATGCAGAAAAATAGATAGGTATGGATTGGGTGATTACTCTAATATTTTCTGATTGAATTAAATAAATATAATAAATAAATTTTTTCTATTTCCTCCAAAGTCATTTTGTTGGAATTTATGACATCCTAGTGCATGCAACTCCTCGAGTTGTATTTCAATCGTTATTTCGCAGCCACAAAAAACGTCTGTGCAGCCAACATTATTCACGCTACACGTATTAATCCAGGCTTCATACTATATAAAGTCTACATTAATTATTATCTATGTCGACACATCTGAATTAATATTCTGACGTGTTATAAATATTAATTAATAGTATTATCGAGCAACAATAAACGCAATTAGTCAACAATGTACCGCCTAATTAATTAAAATCGCATTAGTGTGTGGTTACTCGAATTAGGTACGAAAAAAAAACAGGAAAGCTCTATTGGATTTTGCACACGCGAATAATAATTATAATAGTGAGTCAAACCGTAGAAAATTAATATACCGGAGAAGGTCAAGTTCCGTAAACAATACCTGAGAAAATCATTATGAAGATGAAATTTAATACAGTTATGAGATAAAGATTTAAAATGTTTATTGTAATAAAATGCGAGCCTTTTACATCTTGGGTTACTGATTTGAGCATATTGTATAAAGTGTAAACTTTGCTTCAAAATTACAACTTTTTATACAGTTCGTGTACTTTCAACTGCACTTTCTATTTTTTTACGGATTTGATTTTAATCGAAGGTTAAGTCTGCATAATTTTGCATTTACATAACCCTTTAATTTTTCGTGTTATTTTTTTGAGACATCTAAAGTATCACGAGTTTACTTTCCCGGATATTAGCAAGAATTTTGGTACAACAAAACTGTTACCCTTGATGTCTAATTAAACCGTACATCCAGGAAGCTTATATTTATATTTAATTGAGATTAAATAAAAAAAATATGTTATGATAACATGCACTTTTTAATGTTTTGTATCGTGTTTGTACTATCTCCAACTCTCTATAAACATAGCCACAATCGAAATTTAGTTTAAATAATGAATAGTTTATGCACTTTAAGATTTGGAACTGAAAAGTTTATTCTTTACATATTATTATATTAATAATTAATTAATAACAAGATATTTACAATAGAGGTTGACTCTGGAAACAAGTTCCTGTAACATATTTCGAATACAGACAGAGAAACTAAAATATTCATAATGGAAAGAAATTTTTAAAAATCTCTATTGGTTGCATTTAAAAGTATATAAAATAAATTAGAAACAACAAGCCATAAATGAAAAGAAATCGACGGTTAAGGCATCTGATGCATACAAGATGTCTTAAAATGCTTGTCTGATAATCCTAGAAGGCATAGCCAGAGAAAAATAGACCAATAGATTGTGTTAAGCAAACGACATACCAACATCAATTTAGGATCAATTCAAACGATAAAGGCTTCAGGAGCTTCCTTTGGCATTTGATAATACCTCATTCATCTTCATCATTAAAACTGTTATATTTAATCGAGAACACTCATTACTGGTGGATTGAGCACATACCAAAAGACAGGGCGGTATTCACAATGACTTAAAATTTATTAGTCATAGATACCCCCTAGGGGTGGGTTCAATCGTCTCATAAAACATAATTGACACATTCCTTGGGAAACTTTCAGATGAGGGATTTGAAATACAGAGTCAATAATATGTCGACAATATAGTTACAAGAAAGTTCTACAACTTAAGGATCATCTACAGAGATATTGTAAAATTGGCAGACGAAGAAGGTCTAAGAGTGAGTTTCTTGAAAACCGTCAAAATTCCATTTACAGAAAATGAAACCTGGAGTTGTCAGACCTTTGACACACGTAGCTATATGGGTCAGGAGAAGTTAAATATCTTAGAGTTGTCATGGATAACGTGGAGCTAATATCTCGATAGGATTATACAAAAATCGGCAGAATAACATCCAGATAAGCTTACGACAAAATATGGGGTTTATTTATAATATATGCTGTTTTCGTCTACCCTAAGGTATCTTATGACTGTAGTTAATAACTTGGGAATTGCAGATACTCAAAAACATAGCGGCTACGAAGACCCCATCACATATTCAACAGTTTAGCAATGCGAAGAGAACGAAGGCATATTGCCAGTAGAACTAATTTGACACAAGTTTTCGTAAAACAAAAAAACAATTTACTGAACATGAATGCCTAAAATCACGTTTCATATGCACTACCATATTTGGGGGCAAAAAGGAACAACAAAGGTTTCTGGTATACTAACGTAATGGAATTATCTGACACACTGACAGATCTAAGACGAAGAAGAGATCTGAAGCAGAGATACTTTTCCATTTCTGAAACATTAAAACAAATTTCGGCTATACTTGGGTGTGCGGTGTGCACCTGAAAGCTCTAGGAGGGCGTTTGTTAGCAAATCTTCATAATGTGGAAGAATCAGGCAGCATTAAAGGCATTGGCTTCTAATAAGGTAGCATCCAACTTGGTATGGAAATACCAAGAAGAACTCAACATTGTAAACGGGCGTAACGAACTCTGAGTGTAAGGACTTTAGATATTAACAAATGAAGGAGCTTACGAGCGTGATAGAATTACTCCAAGAATTTCCAAAAGCACAATCAGAGGGGCTCCATTCAAGACTGCGTCAAGAACAAACACAACAATTTCTGGATAATATTTCAGGAACTAATGAATTATGCCTTCAACAAAGGATATACCTGCTCATAAGGGACACGTTTCAGTTAAGAATAAGTGCAGGACTTCTAACAGGATTTCTGTTAAAAAAAAACACCTCGATAGAATAGGAGACATAATATTTACAGACAAACACCGGAATAACCGGAAAGCATCAAAATATATTCAACAATGGATCTGTATCATTTGACCAGAGTTGCTGGGAGGCTGAAATGAGTAGAGTAAATTCATGCATCAAGGCAAAGAAAACCAGGAAAGGATTCAGTGCTCTTGGAATTTATACAAACGAACCACAGAACGAAAAATGGATAGCCGGGGTATTATACCATATTATTTAAAATAGTTTAAAACTATATAAATATTGCTGTACTTAACTGTCTCCCGACTAACTCAGAAGATTAAAGGTCCTTAGTGCATATACTGATCTACTAAAGTAAGCTATATTAAAGCTATTACATCAAAATGCTAAAACTGGCTATCAGGTAAAAACAAACATTCAATTCAGTTTAATATCCTCATCAACTAAAAAGGAACCCATTCAATTACCCACAAGAAACATCTATATTTACAGAATATCGATTATCTTTCAAAACTGTCAGAAGAGTATACTGCGTATGTGATTTTATAAAATTATACTACAACCTGGATTCACTTGACCAAAAATTCTTTTCGACCATAAATTTTATCATGTACTATTATTATATTATTTCTACTATTACTGAGAAATTACTTTTATCGCTACAAGTGAAAAACTTAAAATTTTCTTCTGCGTCGAATATTTTCAATTCTTGACATTTGATATTTCTCATATTTAGAATCAGATAATAATAATCGATAATCTAAACATATTTAAAATCAAAAGATGTACGTATTCATTAATTTAATTTTTATTTTAAAGCTTTCCCTGAGCTGATTGTAGAAAGGTTTTTGAGTTCTCCTAGATATTGATTATTTTGAGTGCTTGGTTTGAATTATTGGCCAGAGAATATGGAGCAGACACAAATATCTGAATAATTTTAACCGTGATATCTCTGCGCCAGCTTACCACAATTACCAATTCCATTGTCATGAAAATCAATGTTTCACATGACTAATTGCTAAGTCTAGGAACCAGACAGACGACCCTGTTTCTATTCTAAAGATAAGATTTTGTTAGAATTTATTGCTAAGGATATCCCAAGCATTTTTAGCTGTTGTCCCATTTTGGACAAAGTATTAAATACTCTTGCTAAAACTTCGGCAAAAGAAAAATTAAAATTGTGGGGAAACATACAAATGTTATAATAACAGCGATGCATAAGATCCAATTTACGACAAACAAAAAATGTAAAACTATGCAAGTTTTTGCAATATCATCTGACCAATACCCATATACATACAGTGAACTCGTAAAGTTTGGAATAAATTTGATAAGCCATTATTGAAGGTTTTTCACAGGACGTCAACTTTTTTTTATAAAATGTCATTTCTTTCCGCCTTTGACATTTTTTTGGTTTTGTTTTTGAGCGATGACCTCATTGGTAATTTTTTTAAATGGCAACCCATATTTTTTTCAAAGGATTTCAGTAGAGTACATTTTTCTGAGTACGAATATGTTAAAAACGTATGACCTTGAAGTTGGAAGTTTTCGAGATATTCAGTTCCAAAGTTTTAAAAATGTATGTACCTACAATCTATCAGGTGGATCAAGCATGAACAAAATAAAACACAAACTTGCGAGGGAAAAGTGCAATACTTTAATAACTGTCAAAACTGTCATTTTTTCCAGCGCTTCTTTGATAAATGATTCTTCTGTCATAGCTTGTACATACATTTTTTAATCTTTGGAACCGAATATCTCGAAAACTTCCATCTTCAAGATGATACGATTTTAACGTATTCGTACTCTATCGAAATTCGTTGAAAAAAATATGGGTTGCCATTTAAAAAAATTACCGATGACGTCATAGTTCAAAAACAAAAAACAAAAGAAAACTGACAGAGGTGGAAAAAAGTGACATTTTCTAAAATAAAATTGACGTGTCCGAGGATTTCCTGTGAGAACCCTTCAATAATGATTAATCGAATTTATTCCAAACTTTACGAGCTCACTGTATAATAGGTACCTATACTACCTATGCAAGTTGGTCCTCATTTAAGGTCATCTATATTAAAATATATTTTCGAAGATAGAAATTCGTAAATCTTTAATTTGGTGTGCTTGTTTTAACCATGAAGTTCTTATGCCACCTCACCTTAACAAAATCTTATTGATAAAATGGTTGGAAAGGTCAACAAATAAGTAGGGTTGAATCAATATCTTCTTACCCATAGAATTAACGGCTAAAATTATGCCCTGACATGTTTTTCTAAAATAATTTGTATAATACAATCAATATTAGAGTAATTGTGATTTTCAGCCTATTTTAGGATACATGTAAAAGTAATAATATGCGTTTTTAATTTTAGAATTTTCATTATCCTTATCTATGCAATATCATTATCCTTATCTATGCAATACCATATTTTGGAAGGTGGTTTGTAATGAATGCAAATTTTACAAATTTATAAGGAAAGTTTGGACCTATACTAAGTAAGATTGCGCAACATATATTAATGTTAATTAGAAGCCCATTGGCTATTTTCGTTTAAACTTAATATTGGTCATATATACGCCATGTTCCGTTAAACAAATATATTATACTATTCTTTTACTCTCCTAACAACTTGTGTAAAAACGTATTCTTTTGTTGCAACTATAATTTACGTGTTTGCTCAAATTGCGTAGGTACCTGTTCTCTATTTACTTTACCAAAAACACATAATTTATGAAGCAACTTGGAATTAAGGTAGTATTAAATTTCCACTAACCCATTACTTAAATGGCATTCGAACAGTTCTATGAACACAGAATATTCATAGTCAAGTAAACTTTAACTTGGCGTGTGGATGAGTTGTTATTGTGCATACTATTTCATTTTCTCTTGCACACAAAGTTAAAGCAATAATCCAAAAACATTGTTCACGTATGTTTATACGTAAACAATGGTTTTGGGCCATGGCTTCAATTTTGTGTGCAAGAGAAAATACAATAATACGCACAATATCAACTCATCCACACGCCAAGTTAAAGTTTACTCGAGTATAGAATCTATTATTTGAAATTAATTCCTAATTAAATTTTGATCTAAGAGGTCAATTTTTATGAGTAAATGATTAATTCTTTTAACATTTCTATACAGTCATGTTTCTGTTACTAATTTTATAAAAGCATATTTTAGCAAATGTAGTTAAAGCAGCTTCAATAGCATTTCTATAAAATTTGTTCAAGAGGCTTATATTATATATTATGTAGTGGCACAAGATTAGATCCTGTGAAACGATTTTATTGTTACGTTACATCACGATATGAACTTGTGTCGCTGAATTTAGTAAGACGAAAGTTAATTAAATATTTCTCACAAAATGAGACAACAGCACTATTACTACAAAGATAATCCCTAGCATACAAATTGTAATGGCAATGTCTGATTACCGAAATATTTTCAGAATAGAAACAGTGTATTTGTCATATTGCTGGTAGTAGTCCTTTTCAGATTTTTGTGTATCCTTAATATCTTCGCGGTCTATAAATTCACAGCATTCAATATTGTTAATACGGATGAGAACTCGCATACCATTCTACTAATCATCAGCTTCGACAGTCCTGAATTCAAAATTTAGATAAGTAATACGTAAATTTTGCCTTTAAAGGAGACAATCAGAAAATTCCATAAACAATTGAAACCATACACTAAATATGGTAGTGGTCAAAAAGAAACTAATAAATAACCGCTAACTATAAGTAGCATATATTTTAAAGAAAAGAAATTGAAAATCTCTTGAATATTTTTATATTATCATTGTCTGATTATAGGTAAAGAAGAAGGGCATTTTAAGAATGATATCTACGGATGTTTGACAAAATTCTTTGTCAGTACATTCCACTCCACTTTTCCAAGACGTACATGAAAAGTTCCGTTTCAGTTGCTTGCCAATATTAATTCCTAAAAATTTAACAAGACTTCAAACTAAAGACACCAAGAGTGGTCCCTATGTCGATTTTTCTTCCGCTGAACCAAACAAGTCCATAATGTGATTCATATTTTGGAGCGAGAATCATTAATCATTATTTGTATTAATGAATAAAGAAAAATATGACTAAGGATTTATAAAAAGAAAACTGGATACGACACAGAAATCTGTGAAATGTCTCATTTTATTCAACTTCTAGATTTAATTTTCTTAGCACCGTTTAGATGTTCCATTTCTTCTAGTTACTGTCAGTGAAACAAATAATTTTTGTAATATTTTTTTTTAGACAAAAGTTTGTTACCTGATCTTGCTCAGCAGTCGAGATACCTACTAAGCCTCAAAAGCCACGTGTTTTGTTTATAATATCGTTTAAAACTCTCTACGTATATGTTTGACTTTTTGCTGCAAAATCAGTCACAGTTATAGATAAAACTTCTGACCCGATTTGTTTAAGCGGTTGCAGTGATTAATTCAGAGTTTAATCCCCTATAAGTAGGTCCAATACACCTGACCTAAATATTTTCACGAATGAAAAAACCTGTATGCTTCTACGGCTTGCTATTTAAAAAAAATGTAAACATGCTGCTCAGCTGACATTATATTATTCCCGTTTCAGAACCACCTTGATATTAATTACTTGGTATAAAAGTTATGACATTCATTTGCTAATCCATTTTATTCCATTCTAACGTTTGACGGGTAACTTTAATTGCAGTTCACGACTTTATTTCACGAACTACAAAGTTATAAATGACATTAGAATAATGGAACTTTGGAGAGATAAATTAAAGAAAATTACAGTTATTGTGACTTGTAACAAGTACAATATTACTTTGCGTTTGGAAAAACACGCCCAAGCATTACGTGTCTATAATTAATAGGTAACGTTTCATTAAAAGGTATATTAATTTCATTATTTATATCTTGTAATCTCCTGCGATATCAGGCAGGAATACTATCCTAACAAGAATCTGCTAATTGTAGAAACGAATTTAATCTCTAATGTATGTCTTCTACACAAACACCTTTAGCATAGTTCCCTAATTGTACCAATTACGTAGTAGATTAGCAGGTCGTTTATTAAATTTAATTATTGTTATTCATGGAATGCAATCTGATGATATTGTAGAAATAAAGTAAACGATTTTTAACAATCAGTTCGTCCATAAACATTAATTAAAGCGAGAGGATTTCTAAATTTTATATTATAATTAACACAGAAAAGAAACTAAAGGATCTTGAAAAATTTTAATTGGTTGACACTATTTTTTTCTAAATGTCATTGCATGATAACAATGAAGAATTATATCTGTGTTTGCTGTTGAAACATGGGAGGAAAAATTTATTTTCTAAATTCTAATAATAATTAATTAGTAAAGGTTTAAAATCTACACATATTTTGCATCAGAATCGACAGACTGATTTCACGTTTTCGCGTTTGATATGTAAAGTAAAGTAATTAATACCTACAGTATACTTCTTCATCAAATGTCATGAAAAGGTCAACCTATTAATAAATTTGGAACATTGTTTAATCAATACACAAAAAAACAGATACATTTTAAGTAGGTTTTATCTTCATTAAGTAAATTAACAAGAAATGGTTTTATTCTGTTTATTATTTACAATATATACAATTACACAGTAATTGAATCAAATATTCGCCTATAATTTTTTCACCTGCGGTTAAAGACTTATTTTAGTTTAGAGCTGAATCTGTGGTGAAGCGAGATATCAACATTTTCACGTAAGTTTGGTACCAAATAGTTCTGGTGTTCAACTGCTGTTACGTGGCAATAGAATGAACACCGAAAAGTTTTACTAATTTTGTTATTCGTTGCTCTTCAACATATTTTTGTCCAGATATTGTAGGAAAAGGGTAGAAATGGTTAATTATCTTTAAATTATTTAGTTTCTAGGCCAATTTTCTATGCGGAAAGCTTGACCAATTTAAAAAAAAATATTCTTGTACCAAATAGCTGCTAACTGGAGTGAATTGTTAAAGACAATTTGTCTTTTGTTATGTCTGTCTTCTTTTTCCATGAATTTTGGGAATAGTCTCACAGGGCACAGGCTTTCGCTTTATCACTTACCACTTACCGTTACTACTCTAGATAGCTTGTGTCGTTTTGGATATACATACTCGTAGTTCTGTTGCCTCATTGCCCCTCCAAGCAAACTCAAAAGAACATAAGTGAAAAATCTTTTTCTGCAAACTGTCTGCATCTTCTTTGTTGTAGCTATTGGCAGTCGAAGTAAATATTCATTATTAACTTTTGTTGAGTTTTCTTTTTCTTAAAAATTCTGAAGAAATTTTAGCTTTATATCTTCCTTAAATTATTATTCCTGTACCATCTGAGCTGCTGTGCCCCATATACACCTAATACTTAATTCCTTGTAATCTTCACCATTTTTTTTTATATTAAAGTCATAATCTTACCGAACCATTTATATATTTTTTTCGGATCCCTTCAATTTATAAGCCAAGCTGATAAAACTGTTTCAAAATAAAACTTTCTGTTTTAATGGTATTGGAATATTGTCTATTTCTTCAAATGCTTCAGTAGAGTAGTAATGGCGGAGCTGGGTCTCCCCCCACCCTTTTTTTTTTGTGGTGGGGGGTAACTAGGGTAATTCGAGTAATGTAGGTAATTAGACTGATGTAATTGCAATAGAGGTAATTAGAGTATTGCAGGTAATTAGCCTGATGTAGTTGCAATAGAGGTAAGTAGAGTAATGTGCAGTAATTAGACTGATGTAATTGCAATAGAGGTAATTGGAGTGGTGCAATGCAATTGTAGTTGTAATTAGTGTATGTACTGATATGTGTATGAGTATTTCAAGTAGAGGTGGTGGGGCAGCTTCACTCCGTGTATATAAATGAGGATGAGGAGCACACAGCCATTTGTGGTGCTAGTCTCCCAGAGTAAAGACATAAAATGTATATTTGTACTTCTTGTGGTGTAAGTTTTACACGTGGTGACAATTTGCGAAGACATCAGAGGCAATCTTGTAAGAAGATACATGATAGTGGTCCGCAAGCAAAATATCCTAAACTGGAATGTAATCCTTCAACATCTACAAATATGGAAACTTGTAATTGCTGTAATGTGACTCTAAGCACAACCCAAATGAATTCCCATAGAAGGACATTGCAGCATAGGACAAATTCATGTGTTCCGTTTATAGAAGGTGTAGAAATTGTGCAGAGCGCTTTCAAATACAGGATTGTAACCTATCGAGTATATAGCGAAAATAATCACCAAGACTATGTAATGTTCTTCAATGAAATTAGATCAAAAATATTAAATCTCTTCGAGGAAGTGTTACGTATTCATAATACAGTAAAAGTAAATATGGAAACGTTTGCTACGTACGTATTACAGACACAGGAACTATCTGAAATGAAATCATTTAACACTTCCAACAAAATCTTGGATCAAGCTATGGATTTGAACAATACTTTGGACACCTTTGTGGATGCTATGATTACACAAACTACGGAGTTCCTGGAACGTGATTCAGGTATTTAAACATACATTAAGGTGGAAAGAAAATGACTAATTATAATTTAATTTTAGGATGGGCCCTCGAACGAATTGCTTTTGTTGAAATCAATGTGAATAAATATAGTCCTCTGGGTGGTTCATCATATGTCAAGTTGCCAAAATCCATAGAAAACAAGAAGGCAGTGGTAAATGTAAAAAACCAGGATCAGTATTGTTTTGCTTGGGCTGTAACTTCAGCGTTGTATCCTGCAAATGGCTGCACATCTGAGACCTCATCATATCCACATTTTTCAAGAGTTTTAAATTTATCAGGTATGAATTTTCCAGTAAAATTGCGGGATATTTCAAAATTTGAGGAGATGAATAATATTTCAATTAACGTGTACGGGTTAGAAGAAAAATTTGAGAATAATAGAATAAAGTATGAAGTTGTTGGGCCTTTACGTTATTCTGAAAAAAAACTATTTATGCATGTAAATTTGTTACTACTTTCCGGTGAATGTGGTGTAAATCATCACTGTAAGAAAGATTGCGCTAATAATCACTATTGTTGGATAAAAAACTTGTCTAAGCTAGTTTCCGCTCAAATTTCAGCTCATGATCATAAAAAGTACTTTTGTGATGGTTGCTTACTATATTTTAATAATGAGCGTCAGTTATTCCAGCATAAGAGAAATGACTGTAATCATGTTTATACAACAACACCATCGACACAATTTCGGATTGATAAATATGGTAAACAAGTACCTGAAAATATATTAAAATTTGAAAACTTTGAAAGACAAATGCAAGTACCATTTGTAGTGTATGCAGACTTTGAATCAATTCTGAAACCTATTCATACTTGTGAACCGAACCCCGAACGTTCTTATACAAATAAAACTTTTATACACGAACCTTACTCCTTCGCATATTTCATAAAATGTTCTTTTGACAATTCTTTATCAAAATTTGAACTCTATCGAGGATCTGATGTAGCCAAAGTTTTTGTATCGCGTATTGAAGCCGATGTAAGGGAAATCTATAACAGATATATGAAAGATATAGTCCCAATGGCTAAACTCACAGCACAAGAAAGACAAGACTTCCTGAATGCGACCGTATGCGGTATATGTGAGAAACCATTTAAAGTAGAGGATGTAAAAGTTAGAGATCATTGTCATATAACTGGTAAAGTAAGATTTGGTGCCGCACACTCTGTATGTAACTTAAATTACAAATTACCAAATTTTGTACCTATCATATTTCACAATATGAGTGGCTACGACAGTCACCTATTTATAAAACAGCTCTGTGCACATAAGGACAGAGTTGATGTTATAGCACAAAATAAAGAAAAATATATATCTTTCACGAAACACCTTTATATGCATGATTACGTCAATAAGAAAGGGGAGAAAAAACGGAAATTTATACAACTACGATTCATCGATAGTTTTAAGTTCTTATCAACATCGTTGCAAAATTTAGGGGGCAACTTAACTGATAACCAATTGTTTGTTACGGGAAGTTTCTATACAGATAAGGAAAAATTTAATTTAATGAGGCAAAAGGGTGTATTTCCATATAGTTTTATGGATAGTTTAGAGAAACTAAATAATGTAGAGTTACCCTCGAAAGATGAATTTTACGATAACCTAAATGAAGAACATATAACAGATAAAGATTATCAGAGGGCTAACGATGTGTGGAACTTGTTTGATTGTCAGAATTTGGGCGATTACTCAGATCTTTATTTAAACTCAGACGTACTCCTTTTGTGTGACGTATTTGAAAATTTTCGTAAAATTTGTTTGGAAAAATATAAACTTGATCCTGCTCAGTATTACACTTGTCCGGGTCTCTCGTGGGACGCTATGTTAAAACTAACCAAAGTGGAGTTGGAATTATTAACGGACATTGATATGATCCATTTTTTTAAAAAGGGAATACGTGGTGGAGTAAGCCAGTGTACGGAAAGGAAACATATTGCGAATAACAAATTTCTCCCTAACTACGACCCCAAAGAACCTTCTTCATTCATCACATATCTAGATGCCACGAACCTATATGGGCATAGTATGTCGCAACAATTGCCGACAGGTGGATTCGTGTGGCTGTCCGAAGAAGAAATCATGAATTTAGATATTACGAGCATTTCAGATGAAAGCACCCATGGGTATGTTCTCGAAGTAGACATACATTATCCACAAGATTTACACGACTTACACTCAGACCTACCCTTTTTAGTAGAAAATATTATTCCACCAAAATCAAAATCGAAATTGACAAAACTGATACCAAATTTAAACGATAAGAGGAGATATATTGTGCATTATATAAATTTGAAACAAGCGCTAGATAACGGGTTAATGGTTATAAAAACACATAGAATACTTAAATTCAAACAATCACCTTGGCTTAAAAAATATATTGACCTAAACACCGATATGAGAAATAAGGCTAAGAATAAATTTGAAAAAGATCAGTATAAATTATTAAATAACGCAGTATTCGGTAAGACAATGGAAAATGTTGATAATAGAATGGATATAAAATTAGTTACCCACTGGGAGAGCGTTAGGCGGAGTATGGGTGCAAATGCATTAATAACACGCCCTAACTTTAAATCATGCTCAATATTTACTGATGATTTTGTAGCCATCCATATGGGTAAACTAAAGGTAGTCTACAACAAACCAATTTACGTTGGTTTTTGTATCTTGGAGTTGTCTAAGACAGTATTATACAACTTTTTCTACGACGTTATCAAAAAACATTTCGGCGATAATGCTTCTTTGCTGTATACAGATACGGATTCGTTGATTATAAAAACATTTACAGATAACTTTTATAATTTCATAATACAGAATCCAGACAAATTCGATACATCTAACTACGAAGAAATAAATAAATTTAATATTCATAAGGGCTTGTCGGTGTTAGGTAAAATGAAAGACGAGTTCCCCTCTGATCCCATTATTAGTTTTTATGGTACGGGTGCGAAAGCTTATTATATACAATCGGTGGATAATGAACTCAAAAAAGCTAAAGGTGTGAAGAAATCTGTTATTAGAAAGCAGCTGTCAATAGATGACTATAAGAAAATCGTTGAGCGGGGAGGTTTAATATTTAGAAAAATGAATACGTTTCGGAGTTGCTTGCATGACATTTACACAGAAATAAAGAACAAAGTGGCCTTGTCCCAACACGATGACAAACGTTTTGTTATTCCTAATACTACTAAAACATTACCGTGGGGGCACCGTGACATATCATTTTTTCAGAGCGAACAAGAACAAAATATAGAACGACTGATAGTTGCCATAAATAATATGGAGAAAAAAAATGAAAACTTGGACGCTTTACTTGCAGCAATAGCTGATTTAAGCCAATAATTAATTTAAAATTTTTATTTCATCTTCTAACGTAAAGGTCGAAAATTCGAATACATGAACTACTAAACTGGAAAATTCAAACTACAAAATTTCACCAATATTTAATTGTAACATTATAATACAAAATTATTGTGATAATTTTAAGTACTTTCAAATAATAGAATAAAAATATCTAAATAAAAATCACAGTGTTGTTATTAGTAAACCTTTCTCCCAAAATAAGTTAAATATCGATTAGGTTAAATCGTAAATTATAAATAATGTAGGTAGTGACTTGAAGAGGTGTGTGTAATGATACAGTTTTACAATGTAAGAGTAGGTGACGTTGCTAAAACTAAAATGTCGTTTTATGCTGCAGTCAGGAATGTGATGTCATTTCAAATAGAAAGTTGTTGCGTCAGTTATTCGATGTGCGCATGACATTTAGAAAAGTTTGACGTCACTTTGTAGCGGGATTCTGTTGAGACAAAGAAAATCAACAGTGGGGTGAAAGCTTGGCTTGCATAAATCACGTGATGTCGTCCAACCAATGAGAGACGAGAGTGGTCACCCACTCCCTACCGTTGGAGGGGGAAGTTAGCTTGGCTTGGGTTTGAGGACGCTTACAAGATTCTTTCCGTCTTCGCCTGTGCTAGTGTGTGCAAGTGTGCTCTCGTGAATTTCATTGCTCAGTTTTTGTGAACAAAATGGTAAGAACCGTTAAAAATGTATCATCTGCTGGTGGGCGTAAAAGGCGCTCGTCGACACCGCCACCAACTTTACCGCCCTTGACTTTAATGACGTATTTGGCTACGTTTAAACCATCACCTGACGCATCTACGGCGTCAGGTTCCGCCATTAATGGCGGTGCTGTGAAGTCAGCAATAAAAAATCCATCCTCTGGCAGGGTTAATGTTTTAAACAACATTATTGTTAAAGATGGTATTGCTGCTGACGTTGGGGGCGCTTCGTGTTCTAACGAAGGCGGTAGTCAGCTAGCGTATCATGGGCACCATCAGCAGATGCACGGCAATATACATCCTGGCGCAGATTTACCTGTTTTGCACCTTGAAGATGGTGACCTCGGCAATACCGTCAATGTCACCGTATCCAGGAGTAATGCAGGTAAAGCCGTTCATACCCCGAAATTACATGGTTTGGCTTTAAACAAAAAATTTAAAGTCACACCATCTACTTCAGGGTGTCAGGATGTACGCGCATCTCATCCGCGCAAATCATCTATGTCTCTGGTGGCACATGACTCCGATGACGACTTTTTGCCTAGTAATGTAAACAACAATAAAAACACAAAGTCGTCGTCGGCGCCATCAAAAGGTAAAGGTAGACGTACAGAAACACAATCCATAGACTGTGACGCGACTTTATGGGACGAGATAATGGATTTCGCGCAGACAGTTGTACCTGCCCCTCTAAGTCCGCTACCTGCTTCACCAAAAAAAAATAAGGTTTCGGCAGGTAAAGGGCAGGTAAAACCGTCTGCGTCGTTTGTGGCTGTACCTCTACCTGGCAATAGCGCATTACAACAGCCAAGCTGTTCTAATGCGGTGTTGCCACCACCACGCAATGACGCATTAGAACAACCGGGTTGCTCTAATGCGGTGTTGCCACCGCCGCCAGAGGTAGCTCCGATTGTTAATGAGAATCCGCTCCCAGCACAAGCGGACTCTGATTCTGAATCGGAGGTGTTCTCGCAAGTTGACACCAAAACATCTGTTAAACAATTTTTTAAAATATACGGTCAACTTAAGAGAACACATGATTTAAATTTGAGGCTTTGTCGGGATCATCCGAAAATCTTGCGTCGTGCTGCTGATATGCGGGAAAGAGCCGCAAAATTAGAGGCCGACGTAAAGAGACAAAGGGAGGCTCTCGACAAAACTGCAAAGCAGATGAGGTTTATTTCGGATCAAATGGGTGGCTGAGCACTTGCGCACACGCGGCGGAAAGTTATTTTAAGTTAGATTTTAAGTTAGTTAAGAATATTGTTAGTTAGATAAGATTATTGTTAATTAGGTTTAAAATATAGTATTAATAAAAAAACATTAAAAAAATAAATGCCAAAAAAAATTTAAAATGTTTGTCAAAAAAAATAAATGACAAAAATAATTAAAAAAATAAATGCCCCAAAAAAAAAATAAAAATTTGTCAAAAAAATAAATGACAAAAATAATTAAAAGAGCATACAAATAAAGGCAAATTAATTAAGTTAGATTTTTAAGTTATTTAAGAATATTGTTAGTCAGATAAGATTGTTAATTAGGTTTAAAATATATTATTAATAAAAAAATATTAAAAAAAATTAAAAAGTTTGTCAAAAAAATAAATGACAAATAATTACAAAAAAATGATACAAATAAAAGACAAAAAATGATAAAAAATAAATTACTGTGTATTATTATGTAAGAATATATTGTTAAAAATAAATATAAAAAAGTTTAAAACAAATTTTAAAAAGTGAATAAAAAATGATAAAAAAATTAATTAGTTAATAAAATAAATACACCACATGTAATTAATTAATTGTGCATATTATGAGTACATGTTTGACATGAATAAACACATAATGTAAAGGTTAATTAATTTAAATAAATAAAGAGTTTAATAGGTTAATAACAACATAAAAAAAAAAAAAAAAAAAAAAAAAAAAAAAAAAAAAAAAATTAAAAAAATCGAATTTTAAACACATGAAAATCAAAATTAATGGTTAATTAGGAAAGGTCAAAGGTCAAATTTAAAAAAAAAACCGGAGAACCACCACCTCCTTTCTCCGGGGGGCGTCCGAGGATTCGATCCTGTGGTCTTCTGAGTGACCTCAAGATCGACGCGTATTTGCCCGCTCGGCTACTCGAACGCCCCACAAGAGTTAGGTCTATTTCCTAATTTCAACAAAAAACTACCTGCTCATCGATCCGTATTTACCAGGCAGGGTCGCATGGCCTTAGGCTATAAAATCAACCCAAGCTATCGGCTTTATACATTTACAACTGTATTATTTTGAATCAGTTTATATCTTGAGATATTTTAATTTAATTTAAATAATAATAAATAAAAGATAACCATTTTTTTTTCAAAATACTTTTTAATAAAATCATTCATATGTTCATTTGTTTTAATATTTATATGATTTACTAATTTTCACAACTTGTAATATACAGGGTGGCACAAATATTTTTATTAATTAAAAAATATATACAATTAAACTTAAAAATAAAATGAAATATAAATTTACATTAATAAATACTACTTATAACGAATCAAATTTAGTAAAACACGTTGTATCGTTCACGCAATTGTTTTATTTACATTATTACATGTATGACATACTTCAATTCGATGCAATTGCACCAAGTTTGTGCTGCAACATTTACATTTCGTTATCATTGCACCATCCAACGTCGTCGTTTTGTGAATATTTACATGCTGGTGACGTCCGGACACTATCCGTGTATAGGATATATAACATAGCCCACACAGGAAGTGTTTGGTTGCATCCGGCCTGGTTCTGATTATGACAAAAGACGCTGACGTGCAATATAGTCTCCGCCGATCATCATAATTGTTTAATATTTTTCCGGAGAAGGCTAACTCTCCCGCTTCGTCTTCCACATCATCCCCAAGACCTTCATCTACACTGACGGGAACCAGGTTGCCATCTCCCCAGTCGGCACCCTCTTGGTCGACATTGATATTTTCCACGATGATGGGATCCCCCCTGTGGACAGCATCTTGATTCAAGTCCTGAAGCTCTTGATTTACACCATCTCGGTGTAACACCATTGCACCCATATCATTTTCTGCCAGTTCAGTGAGGAATCGTCTATAAGCCATCTTTAAATGTTGGAACTCAACTGATTTGATGTTAAACCTCCTCCGTTTTATATTCTATAATTCGTGACGGTGACGCCCTTCCTATTGCGTCAAGTTTACTATTAGCTATTTAAACCAAGAGTGACCACAAGAGGAACGCATTCAAACTTCTTACGTAACACAATCGTGTCTTAAAACAGAAGTGCATACAATGGTCCTACCAAGAGAGTGGAAATTAAAACCAATAATAGCAGTACAACCGTATAGTTACAATAATTCAAGAATTTGCCATAATTGCTATACTGCATGGAGGAAGCAAATTATCAACCCATGCACTGGACTGTGCAAAAAGTGTGTAATTCAGAACCCAGTGCAGAAAAAAGAATTTCGAGACAATTGTCCAAATGAAACACAATGTCGCAATTGTCTTACCATACTCAAAAGAACGAATTTTGGTATATATCGAGACGTATGTGAAGCTTGCAAAGCAGACCAACCACAATTAAGACAACGATGCGTGTACTGTAGTAAGTACGAGGACAATTGTTGGAACAACATTTGCATAAAATGTATGTCAGGGGCACTCATCTTGTGTGATCGCATTGGTGTGTTTTATAGTAGTTGGACTCACCATAATAGGGACTGTTGGTGTCTTAATTATAAATAAATTATATTATTTGTATATATGTATGTGTGTATGTAATATATATTATAACCATAAACTGTAAATATATTTTTAGTATTGTAATAACATATTATTTTGTAGGAAACTTTTAAAATTATACAAAAAAAAAATGATTATTTTTAATTTTTTTACAATTTAAAATGAAGGAAATAAATTAAATAAATATTTAAGAGTTTATTAAGTAAATAAATGTATTAAATGACTTACAATTAATTTATTTACTAAAACTATTTATTAAATTATTTACAATGTTTAATTTATATGGATGCCTAATCTGTTCCCTCGCAGACATTATCGCACTCTATCAAGAGCTGATAATCTGACCAGTGGCTCTGGTCAGGTGATGGCTGGCCGTCTGGATCGTAGAACACCGTTTCCATAGACCATGCTGATGGTGATGTTGCCCTATCAGTGCTGCTGTCCGGGGGGTTATCTTGGTCCTCGCCTAGATTCTCACCTATCCAATAAGATGAAGGTGATATTGGTCTGTCGTCAATGCTATCTGGGGTAGCTTGGTCATCCTGGTCCTCTTCGTCTTCCTGGTCCTCTTCGTCTATCGAATACGATGGAGGTGACCGTTCCCACCAATCACTGCTGTCTGGGCCGTATTCACTAGGCATTGACCAGGTCGATGACGTTGATTTTGAGTCGGTGCTGGAGGAGACGCAATTTACTTGAGAAGTGTCCATGATGTTAATAATTTTAAATCTGACAAACAAGAGCGTTGCTGTGTGTTATATAAAGCAAACTAATCTCCACCCCCAGCAGTGGCGCCTCCTACAAACATTACTTTACAGGCACCTCTATTATTGATGATGGAGAGGGGGTAAACATTTAATGTATAGTGTTTTACTGAATCAATGAATAAGTCAGGTTGGCCGAGTGGTTAAGGTGTCAAACTTCACTAATTAAAATTCATAATAACACGTATCCTATGATTGGATATGAATACCCCCTCTATTATTTTAGAGTGACTCCCTCCCCACACTACTATATATATGGGAGTAATATTAAACCAAACTTAGTTGCATTTACTATTTCTATCTATATACCACGTATCGAAATGGCAAATCCATCTATTATATCTATTCTAAGACGGTTGGCGCAAGAAGATTCCAATAATTGGATGCTGTTTAATCATGAGGCTGCGGAGATGGGGGTACCTGCTGAGGCTGTGGAGATTGGAGCACCTGCTGATGTTGATGCCAATGGTGCCAACATCGATATCCAGGAAGTCATCGAAGGCGGCGAAAATGGTATAGTGGACGATGGAGTCGACGAAATGGTGGACGATGGTATAGAAGTCGATGTTGCGGACCTCATCGAGGAAGACCAGCACGAGATGGCTTTCCAGATAAAAGATATGGTGGCTGGTACAATGGACAAGGTGTGTGCTACAGCGGCCTTCGTTGTGGTATGCAGCATTGACCAGGGAAAATACTTTATGTGCACTAGGTGCTACGTATCGTATTCTCGCATGGTCGTAGAGGGGGCTGTTCACCAACACGCAAGTCTGCACAACACGGTTGAGTGGTGGGACGTACCTACCATAAAGTGCAAAGCTTGTGGCGATGACACAGTGACAGTCGGTGCCATCGAAGGTTGTTTTGTGTGCAATAATACTGGAAAAAGAACAGTACCCATATAATAATATTAGATTTTCTAGTTTGTACTTTTTATATTATTTTTTATGTTTGTTTAATGTTTAATTATAATTTTTAATTATATTTAATTAATTTTATGTTTTATGTTATATGTATATTTGTATCATTCTTATAATATAGATTGTAGGAAAATAAAAAGGAATTAAAACATTTATGTGTATGTTTATTATCTTTCAAGTGTTAAAAAAAAAAAAAAAAAAAAAAAATGATTATTTTTAATTTTTTTACAATTTAAAATGAAGGAAATAAATTAAATAAATATTAATAAAGTATATTCATTTTATTATTCATTTGTGACACATATTAAAATATTTCAATCGACATAACTATATAATGATACATTAATATATTTTTCTAGTTAATGACAATTTTAAACAATAGAAGCTATATCAACCCACGAATTGTGTTCTACAGATAGCCCCAACCACTTTACCAGCACTTTATTTCCTTTCTTCTTTAATACATTTTCAACTAGATACACATCGGGGTATTTTGCTTTTAGTAGCTCCATTTCATAAAAACATCCCTTGATTGGGTGTCCAAACAAGTCTTCTATCAGGTAAGTTGTGGGATTTGTTATGTTTATTTTGGTAATTTTAAAAAGTTCTGTTGAAAAGTTCGGTGTAAACCCTTTATCAAATACACCTTTATACTTGCTAATACGAACTATATCACCGAGATGAAATTTCGGTTTCAGAGCAATCTTAATATAATTATATACGTTTAAATGTGTAGTTGGTTTGACATCAATGGGCTTTCTGCCAGTTGTACGATGGACTTTGTCATTGTAACTTTTTGTAACGTTTGGTAGGATATCGAGCCATTTATATTTACCCATAGCTGAGAATTCTTTATACAACCAATTTTTTAATGTGCGGATTACTCGCTCAACAATTGCTGCTTTTTTTGTGCTATACGTAGAATAATGATTAATTTCGTGCCGCTTCATTAATGCGGAGAACTTTCTGTTATAGAATTCAGTACCATTATCGGTCTGTAAATTTCTCGGTGAATAATTTGCTTCTTGAATAATAGTCTGCATAGCCTTGGTAACTTCTACAGCTGCTTTATTTTTAATAGGTTTGGTCCATACGTACTTGGAATAGCAGTCAATCACTACAAGAATATAACGATACCCTCTATTTTTATCAGCGTATGGCTGCATTTCAGCTAGGTCTGCTTGCCACAAATCACCAAACCCCTTAATTATGGTTCGCCTTCTACGAAAATTTCGTCGAGCATTTCTATGTAACTCGTTAACAACTTGTAATTTTTCGCTGCTAACCTCCATTATAAAATTGTCTTCAGCTATATATCAACTTCAGGCATTAGTTCTGGTGGAAATGCTAGGCCTCCGGATTGCACCTTCTTTGGTTGGAGTTCGGTGGCAATATGCTCTAATTTAGAGATTCTAGTGATTAAAGTATTGCGATTGTTTATGGCCGAACGTTTAACTTCAGAAATTGCTTTATCAACATATTTCCTCATTTCTATTTTCATTTTCTGCATCATCTCATTATTTTGTTTATTGAAAATAGCGCGATTTTCTTCTCCACTTCTTATAAGTCCCACATCAACATATTTTTTCATTTCCCCAATAATTACATCGGTTGTATCAAAAATAGCTTTGGCAGCATTTTCATCATTTGTTTGTAGACGCTTGTTAACGTAATTACATGTTGCACCATCTTGATCATCGACAGGTTCCCCTAAATTTTTTAAACGCTTATTTTCAATATCATAGTGATTATCTCTGGTAAGTTTAAAACCCACGCCAGGTAATCCACGATGGGCTATTAACTTACTCGCACTAATTCTTTTGCTGCGTCCAAATTTGTCGATAGTGTTTACAGTAGACATTTCTGACTGCATCTGATGCGGTTTATAAATTGCAGACTATATAATACTTATTAAGTATAATGATACTATGTTTTATTTCATCTTTAATACACTATTTTTTCTTCCCTAAGTTCTGATATTATTTCTATTATTTCATTGTCGTGGTTGTTATTTCCCGCTATTTTCGAACTCCATAGTAGACGTAGACGATCCACGAGTTCGCTGGGTTTATTCCAAAAAATATATTCTTTATCTTTATTTCTGTACAATTTGTGGGTAGGTACACGTTTTAAGCCGTGACCACTTGTTGACGATCGTGTCGCAATTGTAGAAGATGTTAATGGTTTGATAATTTTGTGAAATTTTCCACGCTTAGTAGTGTTATAGCCATTCGCTACATCGAATTTTTTGTAAGGTGCCTTTGTTTTTCTTAGTATTTCTCCATATATCTTACTCCATTCATCATCGAGAACACCCTCTCTATTATCATCTAAAATTGTTGGGCGTTTTAGAAATATTAGATCGTACAATTTAGGACTACCTAGATACACGCCAAGTTTCTTATTGCCATACCATAGCGTAATATTTCCATGGGAAAAACGTATTTCGGCATTGCCCATCAGCAGTTTGCCTGTCTTGGGATCTACACGCACTCCATATAAACTATCATACTTGGAATCACCAGATTTTAAATTTTGTATATGTCTTTTTACAACCTCATGTCTTTTTTCTAGTTTACTAGCTGGAGAAGTTTCGGATACAGGGGTTGTTCTTATTGACGATGGTGGTGTTTCCATAATGGGGATATAATGTGGAACATCATCACCACCTACATACTTATCGGATCCTTCTTCAGAAGCACTCTCCCATGATACAGCCCTCTGGGTGGACACCCTTGATGATGATGGTTTTGAATGTAATTGTTGGATATGAGATTTGTTCTCTGCTGCTGAAGATATAACATTTAAAGGTTCAGTTATCGGTTGGTAGATCTTTTCAAGTGTTACGTGCATCTCCATATCTTTGTTCTTGATATAGTTAAACTTCTTCCGCACAGCATCTGTTGCCTCAATCAGCTGTCGCTTGAGTGTTATTTCGCTACTGGGATGTGCAAGATTGTTATATTTTTTATTATCTTTGGTAACCTTCATCTTAGCGCATACGTAAACGAAGTAATCCTAACGACGTATGTAATTCAAGTGAAGTTTTTAATAAAATGCATTATGGATATATGAAGCTATCAAACCCTTTTCTATATCGCCCACCTTGTACTTCTCTATCCTTATCAATCACTAGAAATCCATATTTGTCATTCCAGCACTTTGCACACATATTTTGAAATACTGTAAACGTTACATCAGGTGACACATGATCGGAAAAGATGTGATGCAGATTCATGTCGTCCTGTTTAAAGACAACAATTAAATTACTATTGTCTCTTATTAGCTGCTTCGGGATTCGAGAGTATGTCTGGCCAAGATAAAAACAATCCACATTTCTATGTCGGCCCATACTGAAATATCCCCTTATAACATCTTGTTTCTCACATATTACATCGTCAAATATAAACACAGACTCTGGCTTTGCCTCGGATGGTTCCACTATTTGCGTACCATTACTAAATGTATAAAATCCTAACCCCTCAATCGGCGCTAATACATTACGTAGATACTCATACTTGGGTTGATTTATAGACTTTGAGTATAGGTAAATATTTAAAAAACGTAAACCTAAACGATGCGTGATCAAAGATATTAAGACATTTGTTTTCCCACAATTCGAGGGTCCTATTATGAGGGCACGTACAGTTGAAGGTAGTAGTGGTCCATGGCGATTATCAGCACTTAACCCACGCCCAACTTTTTCATCCAAATTATCTATAGAAAGCGTTTGTTTCTGTTTCACAATGTGCATTGTACCGCGGCTAAATGTTATATAAGTAGATGTGTGATTTACAACTCTTATTTAAATGGTTTCTACGATACGATACACACGTGAAAAACGTACGAAGCGCGGTGGAGGATTAGTTAATTCCCTGATTAATAAGCTCCCCGTCGAGTTGCATTTGCCAGGTTATCAATTTTGTGGTCCAGGCACAGATTTAAATAAAAGGTTAGCACGAGGTGATTCTGGCATAAATCAGCTCGATAAAGCGTGTAAGCAACACGATATTGCATACGACAAAAATAGCAGTAATCAAGCAGCCCGCCATAAAGCAGACTATCAGCTTGAACAGGCTGCGTGGAAACGGGTGAAATCCAAAGACGCAGGACGTGGAGAAAAGGCAGCTGCTTGGTTAGTCACAACTATAATGAAGGGAAAACAACGTCTTGGTATGGGATGTAATTCAACAATATCTCGCAATCCAATAAGGAAACGAATCATCAAGAAAACAAAGAAAGGTAAGAAGAATGTTAAAAAGACAGCGTTTGGATCTGGGATAGTACGAAAAGTGCGTGACACACTGCGAAATGCTGGAGGCAAAAAAGTAAAAGACCAAAAGAAGGTGGTTGAAATTGCTCTAAAAGCTGCACGTCGATATATAAAACAGGCCGGTGGAAAACGCAATATTCAAACACCTCGAATTATACCAATTCCAAAAGTTGGTGGTATTTTACCTCTAATACCCATTTTTGCTGGATTATCTGCATTGGGTAGTTTGGCTGGTACGGCTGCTGGTATTGCTAAAGCTGTAAATGATGTGAAAAAGGGTAGAGAAGAATTAGCTGAAGCAAATCGGCACAACAGAAGTATGGAAGCAATAGCTATGAAAAGTGGTAAGGGGATGTATATGAAGCCATACCGAAAGGGGATGGGTCTTTATCTAAAACAGAATTCAAAAAACTAATAGACTCCCTACCTCGGAGACCTCTTACCGACATTGATCTTAAATATTATGCTAATAAAATGAAGGTAGCATACTTTCGAGGTGTATTTATGCGTGACTCACTACCAAGACATGGGCCACATTACAATGAATCCGCAATAATCAATTTGGATAGTATATATGGTCCTGGGACACATTGGGTGGCATATAAAAAACGAGGTAGTTTAGTAAATTATTTTGATAGTTTTGGCGACTTACCCCCACCTATAGAATTAGTTACATATTTCAATAACGATTCAAGGAGGGCCAACCAAATATTCTATAACTACAAACGTGTACAGAATTTTAACACAGTGTTGTGTGGACATTTGTGTTTAAAGTTTCTCTCTACGAAACAAATATAAAACGCCATGGAACTGAAATCTATGACCCCAGCAATAGATCGAGAAGGTATCAAGCGAATGGGTCACTCACTAATTGCATTCTCCCGTTTGCATAGTCTGTTGAAGATGAGCAAACAACAACTAGCAGATATGCCCAAAGAGGTGATGATTGGGTTGGCTTCACATGAAATTGCATTAGTATGGGATAAGCTACCTACACATCTTCAGAACGATGTCGATATATTAAAATATCAATATTGTACAGAACATTACCTTAATGATTATGAAAGCAATGTTGACGTAAATGATGGTCCAACACCTAGAAAAATGTTTTGCTGCTATTGTAAGGTAAACGATGTAAATGTGGCATCCAATAACAATGTAAATATATTACCATCAACTTCTAAGAAGAGGAAATTATACCATTATTGCTGTAATCCACAATAAATTGGGTAACACAATTTAATTATATCAGTCATGTCGTACACGTTCACACTAACGAGCCGCTTAAGTGAGCTAAGTGTCAACTTTGATCCACCCATTGAACTGGATAGGAGCAGTCGTCATGGGTTAGGTTTAATTGGATTCTACTCTTACAACTCCATATACAATGTGGATGAAACAAATAACATCTTCCAATATAGGGTTAGTGCTAAAGATACATTCACTACTGTTCACATACCTCTGGGGGCTTATGAAATTGATGAAATCTATGCTGCAATGTTGAAAGCTATGAATATTGATGGAAAGGATTACACGCAAATATTCACTTTAAGGGCAAACAACAATACCTTAAAGTGCGAGATTTTGTCAAAGTATGAAGTAGATTTTAGACAACCAAATTCAATAGGAAGTCTGTTGGGATTTGGACAAATATATTTACAACCAAATAAAAATTACGAATCAACACAGCCTGTTGATATTATGAAAGTAAGGATGATACGCGTAGATTGCAATATTATTTCTGGAGCTTATCTGAATGCAGAAGAGTCACACACTCTCTTTGAATTTGACATAGACGTTGAGCCTGGCTACAAACTTACTAGAGAACCCAAAAATATCATATATTTACCTGTTAGACCTAAAGGGTGTCAGTTAATAGACAACATCACACTACGCATACTGGACGACAACGGTGATTTGATCGATTTTCGAGGTGAGAAAATTATTGTAAGGCTAGAATTGAAGAAAGTCGGATATCACCAACCAAATGGGTTTTAGATATAAACAGCGACAGCAAGTACATCACCATCAGTATGATACTGTAGCGAACAACAGTATGGATAAAAAGAAAGGGAGATGTGGAAAGCAATTCATTCAAAGTCTATACCTTAAACAGTTAAGACATAGATTGTCAGCTGAGGATCAAGCCTTTTTAAAATCTATTGGATTAAAACTGCGAAAAATTGGTCATAATAATGGTGGCTACTGCAACTAGTGACAAACTTGAGGTGTTTGATGAACCTGTGTTAGATCATTCCCTAGTTAGCCTACATGAGCATACATATAAACCATATGGATCCCCATATTACAGAAACTCTGATGAAATACGTATTCCCATCAATTTTCAAGATGTTATACTCGACATTTCAGAAAGTTATATATACATAGAGGGAAAATTTACTCCTAGCGACACCACAAAGCGTTGTTATTTATCCAATAATGCACTAGCATTTCTCTTTGAAGAGATACGACTGGAAATGGGTGGTGAACAAGTAGCAGTAGTCAGAAGACCTGGTATTACTACCACAATGAAAACTATGGTGTCGTATGGGCAAACGCATGCACGCTCATTAATAACAACAGGTTGGGGTCTCACTGAAAAGAGACAAGATATTTTAGATACCGCCAGTCACGTGTTCAGTGGCAAACTACCCCTTAAGTTCCTTATGGGTTTTGCAGAAGATTATACCAAAGGCATTCTGAATGTGAAGCAAGAATTAATTATGATAATTGCACGCTCATTTAAAGACTCCTATATCGGTGAGGTTGATGCAGAGTTGGAAATCAGCAAAATTGAGTGGAAGATAAGGCACATTGTACCTGAAGATCGACAAAAGTTAAAATTATTGAATCGAATTAATAAAAGTGGTAATAATACCAAAGTTAAGATGGTCTACCGTGCGTGGGATTTTTATGAGCTTCCCTGTCTACGCGATACTACCTATGATATATGGGCTCTTAAACTCTCCACCCGTCTTGAAAGCCCACTTTTCATCCTTCTTGGCTTTCAAGGCACTGATCAGGCCAATGATAGAACAAAGGATGTTACACAGTTCAAACACGCAGACATAAATAATATTCGACTATTTCTAAACTCTGAAGTATATCCATATGAACGTTGGAATTTAGATTTCGATAAGAAGCTCGATTCTGCAGCATATTATGCTTATGAGAACTTCCAACGTAGTTACTATGATAAAGATATGAGCGAACCCATGATGGATCTTGGGGAATTCAGGAAGAATCCTTTGTTTGTCATTGATTGTTCACACCAACCTGTTGCAGTGAAATCATCTACTGTCGACATAAAAATAGAATTTGAAACACGAAAAGCGAAATTTCCGGAACAAACTCGAGTGTATGCACTTATACTTCATGATACATATTTAAGTTATAACGCATTAGATGGCTCGGTTCAGAATGGTTTTCTCGATGTCAAGTAAAAAAAGAAAATATTTATTATTGTGGAATTAAGTAGTGCAACCTATTTCTATCAAGATATCTGGATAATTTTATCAACAATAATCATGATGTACTTGCAACTGTTTATTTTCTCAGAATGTAATTGTAGAATTAAATATAAAATTAAAATAAAAACTGTTCTAATTATACTATGATTGTATTTTTTGTTGTGTAATAAGAAATATGAAATAAAATGAATGTAATCTTTTAATGTGTATTTTATTTATTCAGTTTTATAATATAATATAAAATACAGAATATTGTTTACTACAGATACATACAATATTTGGTGTAATAAATATGACAATAGAAGATGAATATTATTTATGTATCTACATTGTTATCTTCTACATCAGACTGGTCGAGTTGATATTTTTCAATAATATTCTTAGGTAGGTACTCCATTATCTCGTATAGAAAATGTTTTAGTTCCACTCTGTCCATATGCTCACAAAACTCATCCAAATTTAAGAAGCCACGGGAATATCTACCACATAGATTTACACCAATGCTATACGCTTTAGAAGCTTCTTTAACCCGTCGAACTTCTTCAGCGTCGAAGCAGATATTCATATCATAATTTAATGAAACCAATGCATCCCTTATTAAGTCATCTAGTTTACAAGACAATCTCTCAATGGCAGATTTAATGTCTTCTGCAGGGGTCCATGTTTGGGTTGAATATTGCATCCACATCTTTGCTGCGTACCTACAAATAAAAAATGAAATGTAAAAAAATACATAAAAAACAGCACTAAATGGACTTACGTTTGAGCTATTGGTGTACACGAAGTAAAAATATGTTGTACAAATGTCAATTTAGATATATCAGAATCTTTATAGGCTAACAAGTGATACTATTCTATAATACTCCTAGCATTCTTCCACAATATTCCATTTCTACTTAATACTTAAACTTAGCTAACTTAAATACTTTACGATTATTTTTGTTTGAGAATTAAACACCGAAACTTATTAATGGACTAGATTTTGCTCCAGGATAAGCTGGAGAACTTTGTCCTAAATATGTCAATGTAACTTTACCATTTGACGAATTTATTTTATCGATAGTGTTCTCACTAATAATTTCCACAAACCGTTTCGGTAAAAATGATTTAAAAGTCGTAATTGAACTTTCCTCAAACAAAGTTACTATGATTGATTTTCCAAATCTTGTATTAACCAAAGATATTTTTTTTATGATATAAGGTTTATTTAAAATTAACGCTGAAATGGATCTTTGCTCTAAAACCTGCATATCTTGATTTATTAGCTCATTAAGTGCTAATAAGTCAACTTCGGAAATTGCCATATTTAAAATGAATATAATGAAAGAATTATAAAGAGTAATATAAGATATTGCTCACTTGAAATAACTGAAGTCACTGACTGCACTAGGCTGATTTGTTAGCTGTAGATGGTTCACGATAGAACACGATAGAAATGATTTTGTGTTGCGACTACATCTTCTTTATAGCAGTCTAGCTGAGCTACCCCACCACCACTACTTGGAGTACTCATACACATATTGGTACATACACTAATTACAACTACAATTGCATTGCACCACTCCAATTACCTCTATTGCAATTACATCAGTCTAATTACTGCACATTACTCTACTTACCTCTATTGCAACTACATCAGGCTAATTACCTGCAATACTCTAATTACCTCTATTGCAATTACATCAGTCTAATTACCTACATTACTCGAATTACCCTAGTTACCCCCCACCACAAAAAAAAAAGGGTGGGGGGAGACCCAGCTCCGCCATTACTACTCTACTTGCTTCTCATCCGGATCTGGTACATTTATTTGGTTAGAGTTATCTCTTTGTCAAAAGAGAAGGAAAATCGTTTCCGTCAATAAATTCATTGAATTCCAAGTCAAAATTTTGCCGCCAAAAAAATGGAGAAAGTTGATATAATTTTAAAGCTGATTGATTCAATTGAAAAATCTTCAAATTTTTGCCAGTCAAAGACAAGTCGTTTCGTTTCCATGAAGTGAAATTAGTCGGTGTAAATTTCGATGCCAACGATTAAAAGAGTACCTATACCTTACAGACATTTTTCAGCAAATTGTTTGGGTCTTCTTCGTTGTAGCTGTTGCTAAGTAATTCTTCAATGTTGAATGTTTTTGAACTGACTTTTTTTTCATAAAAATCCTGAAGCAACTTTTTAATGTCTTTAGCCAACCCAACAGCCCTAAAGAATAAGGGTCAAATTTTATTCCAAGTTCCTTCAGTTATTTTACTGTAGCATTTGAGCTGTAGTGTCCCATATATATTTGATACTCCTCCCAATTTTATAAGCAATTAGGAAAACTGTTCCAACACCAAATTATTTATTGCGACAGTATTTGTAAAGTTGTAATTTTTTAAATATGATTGGTTCACTGGAGTTGGAAAAACTCTAAGGTACAAGTTTTTCCCAATTAAAAACAGGTCATTGCTATGTAGTTTTTCTAAAATATTATACACAAGTGAAGAAGGTAGTGTAATTTTACGCATTAATAAAAGAAATCAGCGTCGTCATATGAAAGAAATGCAAGAACCAGAATAATTTTTTTGTTGCAAATTTGCAAATTTCATCCTCAATAAGATGCTAGTAATATAATCAATTTTAAATATTTTCAATGACCTTAAAACAGTAAGAAAACTATAGACAACTCCAAAATTTGCTTATCTACATAGATAAAAAAATTAGAAAAAAGTAGGTAGGTACAAAAAATTAATTATTCCATAAAACCATTTATTGGAGGTCCTTAGATGATATATTTTTAATTTCATTGTAAGCGCTCGAAAAACCGTCGAACAGGAAACTTTTCAGATAAACAAGAGCAGCTTGATAAAAACCTCATTTTCCATCGCATCTATAAGGTAAAAACAAAACATTATTAAACAGGTAGGTAATGTTTTTTGTTTGTAATGCACAACCTGAACGACTTTGTGTGAGGTTCGGATTATTGATGGATCTTCATCCTTTGTACCATTATAATTAAAATCGTATTACATATTTTTAATAAGTCATACCACCCCATAGTGAAAAAACATCATTAATCAATTTTGGATTATATATCATACGCGACATGGAGCACAAATGAATAAAAAATAATGTGGAGAAAATCCCAGGCGCTTCACGACTAAGACTTCATTTCACAATGGGTAAACCTGTAGTCCACCAAAAGATTAATTGGTATCCTAGTATTTGTGCCTAGATAATGAAAATAGACAAGTTGTTTATTTGCAATAACATGCAACTGGTACAAATGGAAATGCCTATGCAACTCATGACAGAGCGGTAGGTTGCCCATAAAGGCAAGAAATATAACCATGTAAATTTCTAATTGCACCTGATGCTCCGTAAGATATGCTTTCTTGACATGACGTCTCTCTTAACTTTTTAATTCGCGTAAACCTATTTGTAGAGTTTGTAATACCATTTATTCTATTAAAAAATTCAGGTCACGTTGCAGCGAAGCTTGAGGTATTCCGTATTTCAAAGGAAGTATAACTTCTTAACTCAGCAACAGCTTCCACAATAATCTCTATTAGAGAATTATTATTTTCACTTTTTATGCACACATTTGCCTATAAAAATAACAGTGTTCATGAATCCACATATTAGGGGAAAATCAGAAAACGACAGTAAACAACGATATTTGGAATTATTAGCTTTAGCAAAGCATACAAGCCGAGTAATGAGAACACAAGTTGTTCACTGATTTAATTTAGTTATAGTTTCTTTGTCGCATAATGTTATATTACTACAAAAGCGAGGTAGGACGTAAATGTACCAACGCTATCTATATTCAATTCATTTTAATGAGCTGTGAATTGCTTAAAAAAATGTTGACAATTTTCAGTGCTAAATTGTGAAATACTAAATATATTACCGATTCAAATTATCTGTTAAGAATTGACATTTAATTTATAGATATATAAAAAACTGCAGTTATGAAAAACTCAGTTTAGAATGTCACGTTTTGTTGCACAATAAGTACTTATTAATTGGAAGTTAACATTACCATGCAAGAAATAGTTCGGGAGTTACAATTATAATTTTGTGATTTATGAAATAATGCATTACTTCTCACCTCGCACCTGCTATTTGTCCAGCTTCTTACCTGTAAGTAAAATATAAAATTAAAAAAATATTTTCAATATTACTAATAAACTTAAATATATAAACAAAATTATGTTAAGTATTTAAG
The DNA here is from genome assembly GCA_963680705.1 of Rhagium mordax. NCBI lineage: Eukaryota > Metazoa > Arthropoda > Insecta > Coleoptera > Cerambycidae > Rhagium > Rhagium mordax. Next base: position 121,280,694 of record OY796656.1, read on the forward strand.
GAACGCGAAAAGCATAATATAAAGAAAATGGAAATCTTTTCTATAACCATTATTCCATACACCAAATATTACTGAGTTACCAATTAGAAAAATGTACAATTTAAGATCTTAGGTAAGATAGAAGCTATATTATGCTATTTATTTTTAATAAAGAAATAACACTGCCTGTGCTAACAGGTTGCCTTAAGACAGAGTATAACTTAATAAAATACTTAATATAAAAAAATAAAATGTCCTATTCTATTCTATATTCTATATTCCATATCCTACTAATAGACCAAGAAAAGGCCAGTACAACTATGATTTCATTATAATTTTTTTTTTTGGTCCATATAAATGACTTCTTAATTTATACACGCAAATTTTAAAATTTTAGTAAGTACTACTATTTCTTTATCAAGGATTTTTGAAATATTATATTGTTTTCTAAATTCAATATATTTTTTAGTAAGTGTTCCTCTAGATTCAAATACTAATTCAATAACTAACATATTTTCTACATTAAATTTATTTTTATAAAACGGAATTAGGCAGTCTCTCCATTCAGAGATACTCAATCCTTTTTTTATATATATCCTCTGATTGGCTGATTTTACTTGGTGGTATAGAATTACTCCTTTTCCTTTTTGTTGACAATTACACCAATTATTAAATTCTTTTTGCCTAAGTAATGCACGTATTGATTTGCTATAGTTTTTATTTTTTATTTTGGATTTTCAAAATTAAGTAAATCCGTCGGGATTAAATTTAGTTTATGAATACATTCCATTTTCTCCTCACTGTATATGTAGTCCTCTTTTAGAACTCTACAGTTAGAATTTTGAAGAAGATTAAATTTATATATAATATGACTGATGGTCGAGATGGTAGAGTACCTGCCTCTCACCCAAAAGTCCCGGGTTCGAATCCCGGTCGTGGCAATGGAAAATACTGTGAGAGGGATTTTTCCATTATACACGAATATTGGATGTGTGTCCCTTGTCTTTAAATGTGTAGCCCCCTCCCGCACAAGGCTCAGCCTTCTGGGATAAAGGGGGTCGTAATTACATGTGGTGTATTTATTATTTAATATTTATTTATTTATTTGTTGAATAACAGCTTCCCAGGAGGCATTGAAAAAAAAAGAATATGTTAAAATTATTTTACTACATAATTTTCCATTCTCAATAACGACAGCAGATGATTTTGAGGGGTTAATTTTAAGTCCAACTTCATTGAATTTATTTTCAGCCATATGAACTAAATTTATCTGCAGATAATTAATTAAATAAAACCGACTCTGACTCACTTTCCTATGCATTTTCTTATAGGACTATATCGACTGGTTGTAAAGGAGCATCAGTCCATTTCAAACTGTAAGTACAGTGTGTGTATTGAAATAATTTTCTATATAAACATGCCCCTAAATCTGAATATATATTTTTTAAATAACCAACCACTATTTTGTCAAAGGGATGAAGTAAATAGCATTTCTGTGAAATTTTAATGGAACAAGCTATTTTAGATTTATTTGTCTCTTTGATATTATCTCTTTTGCAGATTTATTAATCCGTCTCAGAGCTTCGCAATTATTAGATAGAGATATAATTATGAACGTTTAATCATCCTTATAGCACATTTCCTATTTTATTGACTATAAAAGTTACTTCAAGTTCAGCAGGATATCTCTCCCAGTTTTCTTTTTTGATATCTAAAATGATGTTTAATCATTCTAATAGTACGCTTTCTATTTTACCGACTAAAATAAAAATTGTTTCAAGTTCAGCAGAATATCTTCATAATTTCCTATCATGAATTAAAGAAAATTACATAGAATAAAGCTGGGGTCATATTTATCACCAGTCACCCCTAAACCAAATTAATTGAGTGTTATTCTGCGTTGTCAAGCATAATTAAGTCACTGGTTGTGCAACATTTCAGTTACCGGAACTTGAATGTTTTCGGAGATATTTAGTAAAAAATTTCTGAGATCCTTGTAGCTGTAGCTTGTATTTATCTAAATTTACTTAGTTCCTTTTTTAACACCCAAAAGCAAAAAAAATATTAATGATTATATATTCAATTTTACTATATAGTTACGGTGTGCCACAAGGAGGTATTGTATGGCCCCTTTTATTAATTATATAAACTGTTAACCTAATTAATATATTAATATTATAAACGTACTAAAATATTTAGAAGACATACAAAATTAATGTAATTCCGACATTAACGCACAAAAAATTTGTGTTAAGGGACACTGACTTAATTACAGTCAGCATATGATCTCTTTATGTAGAATATAATTTAAAATCGAAAGCTTGTTAAAATTAAACTTACGGAATCAGTACTACCGCTCTGATTGAGAAAACTCAATAACTGCAGAAGAAGAATCAAAAATTGATTAATTTCAATTTTCATCCTGTCTCATAGAATTATATAGCCACTAAAGTTAAGACAAACGTCTTGAACCCTCCGACCTATTCAGAAACAAAATTGAGAGTCAGAATTTTTGTATTCCAACGTTTTTCACGTTAATGTTACATGAAAGGAAACATTTTTAATAATACCATAAGAATTTTTTGTCTAATTACTTTTTTTAGATTTAAAAGTTCTACTATTGAAAACACAACCAAAAGGAAATACTAAAGCAGATTGAAAAATGTAAATTTGTAATAAATTTTCCTTTTAAATAAACACCTTATTTATTCTGATAATTTAGCTTAAACATAACATATTTTATAGCAAATATTTGACAGTTTGAAAAAGAAGATACATGGTCCGCCTACTTAAACTAGATATTCTGCAACATAGTTATTTGAATTGGTAATAAGTTTATGTTTTTTAAAGGTATAACACATGTTATGGCAAAACAATTGAAACATCCGATAGAATTTTGTACGTGGGTTGTATGTGTCTGTAAAATTACCTAAAACCAGTAATAATAAAATACATTCTTATTTACTATTTTTGTTTTTGGTTTTTACGTAACATCTCATCAATATGTTTCTCGACAAATACTGCTTTTTCTAGAGAAAAACACGCCTGCCTCACACTCTAGGCTCTTCGGTTCATTTCCTAGCCGTGACACTGGGATCTCTTCTGAAGAAGAAATTAATCCCAGAATACTCGGATATTGGGTGTGTGTTCGTTGTCTTATGAGGTAAAAGGTTTCTTTAGAAATGTAAAAGGTTGTATTATCTTTTGCGTTTAATAACATTTAAAAAAGCACATTTTTAAATTTAAATTATTAAATCAAGTAATTCATTGAAACGGCAGTGCTCCAAATAACTTTGGAAGAGGCGACAGTCTTTAATAGAAATAGTTCAAAAATATATTCAATTTATACCACATTATCACATAATATTATTTAGTTCCATTAAAAGTAAATTTTAAGTACTGGAACCAGTCCTCTAGTGATCAATATTGACCAAAATTAACTGAGAACTAATTTATCACTATGGACAACTAATTGGTAATGGTCAGTAGTAGGCATATACAAATTTTACCGGCGTGGGCCGCTGAGGATATCTCATGTAAATGTAAGCAGTACCTACTGAACTTATATAAATTAGTAATTTGTCTTAAAATGACAAATATAATCATCTCGATTAATAAACGGAATTTATTTTAATTCCATAATAGCCAGTAATCCGTTTCCAGACCGGTGTGGTCGTCTAGCATCATTAACAATAAAGATATTAAATTTATGAATTACTTAGTTGACATTTTAACGTTTTAATTTTAACGATACGTTGTTATAATATATACCAATTATCACGTACGCATCCATAGTGTTGACAAATACAAAACAAGAAACGGCACAAATGAACTTGCTAAATTACAATGGTTAACGCGCTTTGGAATCACAGGTGCAATGCGCACCTGTCTAGCAGTAATGGAAGTGAACATATAATACTCGTATGTATGTAAAGAAGAATGACACTTTAAACCAGATCTGGGTTGGTCATTTGAATGTTCTAAATGAGCCTCAGTTCGATTTAATTGCCAAACTTACAAACTCTCCATATCGACTTTGGGTGGATTTTTGAACTAGTGATCTCTGACCGCCAAGTGCAAAGCTAATCGTAATTCATACTATAACTATAGACCTTTGCGCTCGTAAATGCCTTAATTGAAGGCAAGAATCTATATATTTGTGGACAGAAAGGCATAGCATCCAATTCAGGAATGACTATAAAAATAAAAGAAAAGTTACCTTGATATGGGCACCATAGCATGAAGGTATAACAGAGAATGAGGTTGGAGATGACTTTGCAAAACAAGATACTAAATGGTCATTTGTCGAAACGGAACTACTTTGTTGGATGACAAAATGTCACATAATGGAGGTGGTATGAAATTGGGAGAATTAACAAAAATATTTCTACTGGAATTTAATTCCATAATCATAAGCGAAAAATTCACCAAAAACAGAATTTAAAGATCTGATTGACCTCAGTAGAACGTAATTATGGTTATTAATTGGGTTTTGGTGAATTATTACCCTCTGGGATACAATAAGAAAAATGGGTAAGGATGAAGATAAAATGTATCGCTCTTGACTGCCAAAAGCTTTAACACTTAAATTCAATGGTTTTATCTCCTTCAGAAAAGGGAAATTTAGGCCTCGGACATACCCTAGAATTTATTATTTTTGTGTAGATACCTCAGTGCTCCTTCTGGATTAAGAAAACTTCTGACTTAAGTTTCCAGGTATTTTCCATAAAAGAAAAACATCGAGTTCTTTGGAAAACAATTTCTATAAGAAACAGTTTATAGACAGGATTAAAGCTAAAAATTTTTAAACTGAAAATTGGAAAGGCTCGTTAGTAAATTCATGAAAGTATATTTTCTTAATTTTTATGATTATTTTTATAGTAATATATGTTAATTATTTATAATTTACATTTTTCAGGTCATGTTTTGCTCAGTAATGTTGTTAATAACTTACAAAATACTGGTCAGCAAAACTTTAACATAAACTAATAACAGCCCACTAATCAGTTCGTGGGTTATACACAAATGATTGCTATAATCAAATTGTTAACAAAACTGTGCGATTAACAAATCGAGATCCTCTAAACAGTTAATAATTTTTATCGGTTTGTGTCAGTCCACACTAATTAAATAGGTACTTTTACGGATATTTACAACTATTTATTCGATATATAACAATCAATTACAGCCAGCGCAAAAGCATGAGAAAATCCAATAACGATGCGATGCTGTACCACGATCTGTCTTTGCAAAAGTCAGCTTGAAGACGACTTATTACAATGGTGACCACCAACTTTGATATTATGTTTATACAAGTGGATCTAGTTACATACCTCAGGTGTTGGAATACTGATATGTATTACGGAATGGATAATGGGTGTAGGGTGGGCAACTATACCGAGAGATAATAAACTGGTTATAATACAATGTGGGTGTTTACTGACAATGGTGTTGTCTGCAACTTGAATTGGAATTAAATTCATATGATATAACTGTTATTCAAATGATGACTACTATATAACTCCAGTTTTTATCTTAACGGATATCAGGAAAACGTACAGAGCCTGGGTTTCGGCTTTGAATGTTAACTAAAGGAACGGATCAATTATTTTTGTGGCTAGTTTAGAAGGCGTGCTCTTCCGGGCGGTAGGGCCCTATACCAGTACTATTAGTGTGCCCACATTTCGAAACATATGCAAACAATAACATTATAACTAATGTTTTTAAAATCAGCAATATCAAATATCAAATATATATTGTCAAAAAAAAAACCAATAGTATTATTGAATCTAACGAATATCTCCAAATGGTCCTGTCTTAGACTCCTGAGATTGCTTTATATAGATAGTTTAACAAATAAAGTTTATGAAAATGGTACCCAAAAACTGAAATTACAGAATGAAACTTAAATCAGAATTCGGCAAGGAATTGGATTTTAAATCGTCGTCTTAATGCAGTTATTTTTAAAAATAGAGGTCAAATTGAAATATTATGTTGTACCATTTAATTTCGTGGTTGACTTACTTTCTTTTGTTTTTTAAGGTTTACAATATTACAATAATGATATGTAAAATAAACAGTTGTAAAAATTGTCTGGAAAAAATATTGTCATTTGCATTAAGTTATTTTATTTATGTCGAAATATCACTTGCGTCGAAATAAATTTCATTTTAATGTTAGACCGATTAACTTTTGTTTTACAATGGTTTAAGGTGTTAATATTATTCTCAACGAATTCAATGTTAAAATTAGCGCAATTTTTATTCCAAACATTCTATTAATACTAATGATAAAGTAAAAAATAAGTTATCATTGTCGTATAACAGAGCTAAAACTATTATCAGCTAACTGAATTAGGATTTGTCGAAATCGGAAATATTAAAGACGTTCTGACAAATATAAATATTAGTGATTAGACAATTTGACCAGAATTAAAACGAAATTATGATAAAATGGTTCTACACTCCAGCATAAATTTTCGTAAGCCACTGATTGATTTTAGTGATTTATGTCTTAAAATATTTACAAATGTTTGTTCTATCGAAAAGTAGTAATGAAATACAAGAGTAATCTATTTCTTTTTAATACAAAAAATGTTGTTAAGCCTTGTAGGAGTATTATATAAAAGGGATATTATATTGCTGCATATTATTATAAAAATATTCATTCAAATCTCTCCTCATGTGCCCAATTCTGAAGTACCTAAAATGTTTTTACGCATTTTTTTTACATTATTTAAATGAAAATTTCACATTTTTTTTCGTAATTCATAAAAAAATGTATGTCACTTGGTGAATTGCACGACACACATTTTTCTAAACGTTTAATAAACATCGTAAGTAAATTAACTTGTTATTTCATAGTTCATCGTATTTTAAAACTATAAATAATAATAAAAATAGGACCTATTTGCATACAAGTTGACCGACAAACACCGTATTAGTTAGGAAATGTCTGTGTTCGACCATCCCGACAAATCATAACATAATAATCTGTTTGGTTCCTTCCAAGAATGAAATTTATGATATTAATCCCATTAAAACTGATGTTCCCATAATTCTTCCAAACAGATATTAAATAATGTATGTTGTTAATAATAATATAACGCCTATGCACATGAATAAAAATTCTATTTTAATCTGTCAGCTGATGTTTATTTATGTAGCAAACTTCAACTCTGGTTTCGTTATTATTATTGACTTCAAACGGTTTATGTTGATTCATTTAGTTCATTCATTCTTTCTGAACATACACAACAGATCAAGGTCAGATTATTTTTAGAAGCATTTGCCTTGAGAGTATTACGTATTTATCATTAAGAGATTCATGCTGATACGCACCTCTAATGATTATGAGTATATTGCGGCTCACAAAAGGGATACTCTTTCTCTACACTTGGAAAATTCTTTATCAATGTCTTCGTTAGTAAATTGTGTCTAATGAAGAAAATTTACTTAGAATGTCAGTATTTTTCTCCAGTGATTTAGTTTTAACAAAGAGATAAATAATTGCACTATTTTAAATTAACATTTATGCTTTTATATTCAATATTTGTTTGAACTTGACATACCTACTTGTAGGCAATTTGGGCATGGGTTCTAATAGTTTTCAATTTAAAAAAGTCAGGTTATAGTGATGTATTCAATAGGATTTCAGGCAAATCAAGTAAGGATAGTTATATAGAAATAGAATTTAATGATGAAATTTTAAATGCCACTGAATGAGTAGAAAAATATAATGAAGTTATCTTCTCCCAAACACTAAATTACAGCAGAACTTAGATAACCGTCTTAGAGAATCCTTTAATATTGTTAAGAATTTACTTTTCTTCTGGCCTCTTAAGAGGGATGATGTACTAGACTTAAAGACTTAATAAATCGGAATCTGCTGGAGAGACAAAATATTGAATGCTCTATAAAAGCATATTTCCTTACATTTATATAATTAACCCTAATAAAGGATGAATCCTGATAAACTGAAAATTGCTAACGTAATACCGTTACACAAAAATGAAGATAAAAGTTTAATATCAAATTTAAGAATAAATATTTCCAAGTTTATCTTACGTTTCTGGTCTAATCTTGTCAATACAAAATGTATTATTCAATATGGATTTATAAAACATAAACATCTTCGCACTGTACTTGGTGATTTTTTTAAATGATATTGTAGATGCACTTGATAAGTCACAGGTCTCTTATTGACATCCTACAAGTTTTTGACTGTGTGGGCAATTCCATTTTATGTCAAAACTAGAGATATGTTCAATTGATGGGACGCCAGCAAAATCTTGCAAAACTTCAAGGGAAATCTCCTATACGAACACTTTGACCTCCTCGTTTGCATGAGCGACAAGTCAACCAGCAGTATTTGTTAGAAACTTAGCATGTTGCTTCTATACTTGTTACATTTTGCTACCTTCCACTGAAGCGTAGTAATAGTGTATTACCCAAATCTGGTGTACAACGGAGGAAATCTCCCCCCGATGACTGCAAGTTGGCTATGCTTTACACCGAGGAAATTCCCCGAGGTCGTCTTATGATAGTAGTAATAGACTGACAGCTGGCTCCTTTCTGATTTAACCAGAGAGATCTAATTTTGTTTAATAATACAGTTTCGAGTATTGCTCGCATGAAATGTAAATTCGACGGTCTGGCACTCCAAAACGGTCGGACATTAAAATGCGATCCCTGATTTCAAAAGAAAAATACTTCAATTTAACCGGGAAGATCTATTTTTGTTTGGACTTTTACTTTAGCTGGTCTGCCATTCGAAATCGATTGCAAAATGGCGACCAGACCAACCCAAAGTTTAAAAAAATTGAAGACAATTCTTTGCATGGCTTTCATGAATCTGATTTTGTATTGAAAGAGGAGGCAATTGGTAAGAAAGCAAAGAACTAATTTATTTCAGAATGTTCCAGAAAACGAACCAATTAAAAGACAAAAAATCTTCACATTAGTTAATGCATAGATGGAAATAACCAGGAAAGCGAGTAATGACGGTGCAAAAGGAAATTATTAATATCTAAATGTGGCGAAGCTCTTAATAAGAGGCTCAATCATTGTTCTGGATTTGTAAGCCATCTCTATGTTTCTGTACCTCGCCTCATTAACTCTTGGAAACCTAGGGATTTTGTGTCCTCTTCTTCGTGATTGCAAGAGTAATCTTCGAAATCAGCTTGGAAGGTATTATTATTTGAACTGGTAAACTGGTAGCAAATATTTCTATCATTTACATAATAGACGTTCTTGTTTCTAAAAAATGAGATATAGAAGGGTCCTACCAGTGGTTAATAATAAATTTAACGACATTTTCTTAGACTTCGTTGCTTCTTAGGCAGTTTATAAAATTTGTGAGTTTAATTTGGTCAGCCCCGCTTATAGCATAAACTTGTTGCTCTAGATGGTACACTCTCCATTGCCTTTTTCCGTCTTTGATACTTGGGTTAAAATATTGATCGAATATCACATAAATATATTTCGTTTTATATTTTGTAACCATCTGAAGAAATTTACGAAAAGTTATATCCAACGTTCAAGACATCTTTCCAATAATGTAAAGTAAGCCATCGATTATGGTCACATCAATAGATGCTAGGGTTTTTTTTTTTCTAAATGATTCATCAATGCCGATTTGTCGGTTTTATTGAAAGTTTCATCTGAATGACTGAAGCCATAGGAGTCACCGTCTAAGGATACTTTAGCACTTCATCAATATCAAGTTTGTGTTGAGATGATCCTTGCGAATGGATTCTTATTAGGTAATAATATATTACTGCACCTTGTCATTACTCGCTTTTCGGGTAATTTTTCTTCTGTTCATTAACAAATGTAAATACATTTTGTCTTTTATTTGGTGTTCCGAACCGTTCGTTTTCTGGAACATTCTGAAATGAATTCGTTCTTTGCCTTTTTATCCTCCTCTTCGTTCATTAGAAAACCAAATTCATGAAATCCAGGCAATGAGCTGTAATTTGGTTAAAAAATTAAAATTAGATACTTTCGGTTAAATGAACCTCAATTTTTTTTTTAACTTTGGGTTGATCTGGCGGCCATTTTACGATCGATTTCTAAAGACAAATAAATGGTCATTGGTCATGCCTTATACGTGGTGTTTGTTCTAAATTATCAATGGCTTGGCTATGATTTGGTAGTAACTTCCAATCATTATAGTTCTTCATTAAACAGTATTAGCAGATGATAGTTCAAATCATTAATTTCATTTAAATTCTAAAGAGGGTAAAATTTTACCTATGTTGCGTTTTGGTCAATAAAATCTGGAATGTAGAAATTAAAGGTGTTAATGTAACCCAAATTTGTCTTTATGGGAAAGTATTGACTAAACAGCACCTAGTCTAAAGTCATAATCTAGTGCTGGAAAACCTATACAACCGCATCTAGGATAGGGAAAACGATTACTCATGTCAGGTAGTTTCAGTTCATCCATTTTCATCACCGAGTAAAAAGCTTGTATAAAAAAGACAATAAAATTAAAACCTTAAAATAAACATTGTAATTATTTTGAACTTTGGTTTTAATAGGTGGAGGTGTAAATATACTGTAAGCATGATATAGATGATTTAAAACAAGACCAAAAATGTGTAGGTTCTTTGAATCATAGTTGTAACCAGCTAGCTATATATAGATGTTGACACCCAAAGAAATAGTACAATTACATGTGTATTTATTATTAGAATGAATAATTAATATCGCTCATTATATAATTCGCCCACAACGCCTGACAGAGGTGACGTTGGATCCGGGTAGTAGTATTGAAAACTATATTAAAATGCCACCTTATCAATGAAACGAAAACTACTGAGCGTAAAGATAAAACTCGTAAATAAATTATTTTAAAGATTCAAATGTCAGAATAACAATTTTGAAATCTTAAATAAGAGGCCAGGAAAATGTTGTTTTTGTTAAACGGAGTTTTATATGTGGAGTTGGTATGTTTAACATTTTTCGATTATTTTAAGAATATATTCATTTCATTATTGTCTTTCTGACACAGGGCATGCAAAGTACGAGATGCTGTAGGAAGTAATAAAATGATTATTGGCATTTAATGTTAGAAGTGATTTATAGTCTAATAGTAAATTTTACTAATATTTTGTTTTAGCTGTAACATAATTTTACAGCTCTATTCAAAAGAGGAAGTAAAATTCGCTAATTCTACAATATATGAGAATATCGTGCCTATACCCACTTTTATATGTTAAACATCTTCACAGATAGCTCTCAAGAAATTCCTAATTGAAAGGGGCCAAAATATTAATAATCGGGCAATCACTCTTAAATGCCGCAATCATTTATTTTGAAATAAATGTGACGCAAAGTACGTAATAAGTTGTAATAATAAAAACGACCTTCGTTTCTAACCACCCACCGCGTACTATAATTAATATTACAAAGTTTAATTATGGTGGTCTTACAACCCACAAATCATAAAATTTTTTGATAAATTAATTATTTTCTATTTTTGTAACGTACAGAAATATATATGTATATACGTTCTATGTGAACATAAGTGCTGAACCGAAACACCAGAAGAGCTACATAAAAATATAACTTTTAGTATTAGTGACGGGTTATTAATTATAAAGGTAATTAAAGAAATATTACAGCCACTTGATGTGGCTGATTGCGAATAAACAGGAAATAAATACAGTCAATAAAATACTTACACAATGTAGAGTGCAGAGAAAAACAATCAATGTTGGTGAAACAATAAATTATGTATTGAGTTGTTTTCAGAATATAAAGATCTGTTTAATTTTTTTTATTAATCTCATTAGGACTCAGAAGTGGTAAAACAATAATTAAAAGAAGATATTTAGATAAGTAAATAAATATAATATGCTTAAAATGCATTTATTTTTAGATCATCGATTCAAAATATCGTGTTTTTGCGATTTTCTGTAAATATTGTGAATTTTTTTGTAAATAATTGTTCCTGTTGCTACTAATTGCATAAAAAATATTCATAAATAAATAATCACAGAACGGTGAGTGTTAGGTACCTGCTGTTATCTTTTCCTTTTAATCAGATGACATATTATATTTAATAGAAGCATATTTTTGTTTATAATTGTTCCACATATTATTTTTTTTTAAACTGACGTTCATTTTCAGTTTTGTCTTTAGTCCACAATTGTTTAATCCTACTTACTAGTGAATAACTACTAGTATCTTAAACACAGACCATTTGATATGTGCCCTGAACTCCGTGTAATGTTGGAAATGTCCTTCGAGCAGGATCAAAGTCGTGAACATATTAAAGAATTCTCCAGTTGGCCAGACAATTATAAAATTGCTTTAAAGCTTTGTGCGCTTAGTCCAGATTGCCTTGTGGGTATATTCTTACAGGATGAATTATTTTTTAATAACCAACTGATCGGAATAGATTCAAGATAATGAAATTGAGAAGTTATAGTATAAAGCTATGCTACAAAATTATTATTACATACATTTTCACGGAACAGAAAAACCAATATTTCCTACGTTATAAATATTAACTATTGACGCTTAATCTTGTGCTCAAGCTTTCCCGTACACTTTCCCAAGAGGAAAAAGAAACGTTGAAATAAAATTTTATTGAAGCACGCGCCGATTAGATTTATGTATGATCGGTCATATATTGCTTGGCAGGTGTTAGGATTTTACAGCTTATTAAAATCTCGTGCTATATAAATAAAAAAATAAGTCAGACTAAGTAATATATTCATAGGTTAACAGCCATAAAGTCGGACAAATACAAATATTAGACAGACTGACGTACCGATAAATAATCATGACATAATAACACTAAAACAATCACAAAATTAACTATGCCCAAAATCGTTAGGAGAAAGTTTTTTCATTGATGATCCATTAAATAACCATCACGTACAAGGCCGAATGAATGAAAACTGATTAAAGACTTTTTACTCTTTAATGTCGATGAAACTTAATGTGTTTTGATTAACGATAAACAAACATTAAAGAGCAGCTGTTCATTACACTCGACTTTAGAGCTATTTAAATAATTGCACAACATTTTAACAATTACGATCCCTCATAGGAAGTCATAAAAATAAGTCTGTACAGCTAGTAGAAATAATAAAAATCTGCAAAACTAACAACGCCAGTAACGCCACTAAGATACAATTCAATTTATTTATTCGACTGTTGCTGATGTCCATGAGTCACTCATTCATCATCCGTTCCGGAAACTTGATCTTGAATACTACCTGCTAAGTACTTTTTTCAAATAAGGCATTGCATACTTTTTATAGCACCGCGTCGCAAACTGTATTGTTGTGTTTACTTTCCTCCATTTGGAAAAACGAGGTAGACAAGTTCAAGTTCACGAAGAGAAAATATGAAGGTTATAAAAAGATACAAGGGATAAAAGCGGCGAAATAGTATTAAACATCGCATTAATGACAAAGTTGTAAATTACTATTTTCATTAATATTGCTTTAATTTATTCGAACATTTCAATACTGCAGGTATTTTCGACTCTACGGCGTGAATACTATAAGTATTAAAATTAGTAACATTATGCATTAAACTCATGGAACATGAAAGCGTTAGCAACACTAGTAAACATAAAATGTTGTGTAACCTATGTGAAAACAGCAGTAAAACCTAGCAGTAAATTCAACCGAATAATCAAATTTTAGACGCGGCGATGGAAAGACCCATTTTGATTTTAAATTTGGATTCTATATTATATTGTCAGTTCAGAACGCCCCCAGTTGTCAACACTTTTCTGCCACAGTTTTTGACATAATATGTTACATTTTTCGCAAGGGGTCCATTAAGAAATTCTCCTAAGCTATTGAAAATAGATAAATGAATTTTTTTTTTAGTTCAATTTCTAAAGGTTTCGCCGATATTTTTAACGTCACTATATTTCATGCGCTTACCGCGATTTTTCAAATTTAACAATAAAAAATGGCAAAAATTAAATTTTTTCAACTGACAACTACCATTTCTAACGCCAGAAATCAATGTAGAATTGAATTTTAGGGTCGCTTTTATTAACATTCTCTATGCCTATCTTGAGTTGTTTTTGAGTTATTAGCATTTTTTTAAAGAAATATAATTTTTTTTTTCCTAAAATATGTTTGCCTTAATTGTGTAGCCTTTGGGAAATAAAATGCCAAATGAAAGCTAACCACTGTTGTGTCATTGTTATCTTGTTTCAATTAATTCGTGCAATTTTCAGCATGAAACATTATCCGAATGATGTTGTCTTTGATTTATTTGTAATGTATAGTGAAAATAACAGAATAGTTGACAGAACATGCCACGCGTTCCATTTCAAATATCCCCATATACAGGGTGTCCCACTTAAGATGTATCCACCCTCCTAAAATCTTTATTTGTGAACTGATTTTCGAAATCTTTTTTTTGCTGGATAGGACTTGGAACACTGCATTTAAGCTATACCTTACATTTTTTTAAAAAATACATCATGACCTACTGAGACGTACTTTTTTTAGCGAAATTTCGAGAAAAACTATTAGCGATTTTTTTAGAGAAAAACGAATACCAGAATTAGATTCAGGACCTTTTAAAACCCAAGTGGTGTGAATTTTGCGACATTATGATACAGGGTGTTAAAGAAAATGGAGAGGAATTTATAACAACGGCAAACTTTTTTCTGTAAACAAAATCGGTACTATTTTGAAATTATCAGTAATTTTACATTTTCCACAATTCTCTGGTTTATTTGAAGACGCATTAAGAAAAAATCGACAGTGGTAACGACTAAAAATGGTATCTAATTTCTGTTGATACGGTTATTGAAAACAAATAAAACAATACATTAGTTATTAAAGCTAGTACCATTCACTGGAAAAAAATATTGTAATAATCCTTTGAAAAAAACAAACGGTATTGAAAAATGCATAAGGTGAATGGTGAACTCATTGAGAATAGTTCAATTCAATTATTAGTTGATTAATTTGATTATTTTTAGGAACCTTGTTCTTTTAATAATTTTGTCGAAGTTTTGTTACCAGTAAATCTTAAAAAAAATTTATTTGTTTATTTTTTGTTTTTATTTTTACCATTTGTTTTTTCAAAGGATTATTGCAATATTTTTTCCAGTGAATTGTTTAATTAGCTTTAATAACTAATGTAATGTTTTATTTGTTTTCAATAACCGTATCAACAGAAATTAGATACCATTTTTAGTCGTTACCGCACTGACGATTTTTTCTTAATACGTCTTCAAATAAACCAGAGAATTGTGCAAAATGTATTACTGATAATTTCAAAATAGTACCGATTTTGTTTACAAAAAAAAGTTTGTTGTTGTTCAAAATTTCTCTCCTAATGTCGCAAAATTCACACCACTTAGGTTTTATAAGGTCCTGAATCTAATTCTGGTATTAGTTTTTCTCTAAAAAAATTGCTAATAGTTTTTCTCGAAATTTCGCTAAAAAAAATACGTCTCAGTAGGTCATGATGTACCTTTTTAAAAAATGTAAGGTATAGCTTAAATGCATTTTTCCAAGCCCTATCCAGCAAAAAAAAGATTTCGAAAATCAGTTCACAAATAAAGATTTTAGAAGGTGCCACGTCATCATAATGTAACGTTTTCACCTAGCCAGTCGGATGACATATCTCAGGGTAGGTTCT
The DNA here is from genome assembly GCA_963680705.1 of Rhagium mordax. Classification (NCBI taxonomy): domain Eukaryota; kingdom Metazoa; phylum Arthropoda; class Insecta; order Coleoptera; family Cerambycidae; genus Rhagium; species Rhagium mordax. The sequence continues at coordinate 121,296,311 of OY796656.1, forward strand.
TTCGAGTCCAGAGACTCGTGCCAAGTTGTACTGCTTAAGATGAGACCCTAAATAAGTTGTTATAATCAGTATATCTAGTTTATGGAAAATTATATTAATACATTACCGATAAATAGGTAGGACACTCGTAGAGAAATAAAAGAGAACAATCAAGTCGACATTATTATTTAATAAAGCATTTAAAAAAAGAAATATTTATATAATAAATATTTGTTTGATTAAAAAAAAAAAAATGTTCAATCATATAAGATATTATTATAGCGCTTCGAGCTCTTAAAATAAATGAAATATAACAGGCATATTTGTAAAGGTACCCATTGCAATTGCATTAAGCTTACACATTATTAATTACTAAATTAATTTTATATATTAATTTTATATATAGCCGTATTTATTAAAACATTATTTACTTAAATTACTATTCAATGGGAAAATTTATTTAATCAAAATATTAAAAAAGAAAGATTAATTTAACCGATTACCAAAACCAATTTTTGTGCATATACAAGATCTATCGGTCATAAACAATATATTTTACATATGAAGTAACACTTATCTGATCATCCAAATGTATAGGTAATTTGGCAACGCTCGTACCCATATCCAAAGCAAAACCAGTCCTCGTACAAGGAGTCAAAGGTACATGAAGGTGTGACGAGGGAACGCCTTACTTTAGGGAAAGACTAAGACGTCACCAGTATCATAAAGGAAGCGGTGAGATGTTCACAATCCTATTCTCCATAGAACGAAGAACCTTTCTGCTGCTAAACTAGATGATCACGACAAACTGCCTACATTACTTCAGAATCAGGAATAATAATCCAATATTCGAAAAAGAAAATACCCATCCAGAAAAACCTATAATTTATAATATAACCTTATAATCTATGCTTATCAAAAATGTGAAACATAATAAGAACCAATAACTTACCCTCTTGGGGTTTGGGGAACAAGTTAAGTTGATTAACCACGTGTGGAGTCAATCCAGCATTTCGCTGTATAAAAATACTATAACAGCATTTAATAAAATCCTTTAAAGAATCAATCTTCCATAATACAAATCTTCGATGATTTCACTTTATCGTGATACAAGCGGAAATAACTACAACATTCTTCAGGATACCACACTAGAGGTTAAGTTGCCCTAGGTCAAAAACAACCTTGTCTTGTCACGGCTCTCGAACAAAAGGGGCGAGAAGAATATTTACAAAAGGAATCTGCGCAATTCTACTAAGCGCATTCAATTCACCTCGGAACTACTCCGAACGGTTAAGTGCATTTGATTCACAAAAGAACCGATAACTACTAACTCTAAAAGAGAGTAATCTATCTAAAGAAGATCGTTAAAATATGCTACCAATTCGCTAAGCCTGTCATGTGGTGGATCTCAGATGAAAGGTAATCACACCAAGTACTAAAGTGCGCTATCTTGATTTGCAGAAGAAGCCTCTGCATTAATACCTGCAAAATTAAGCCCATGATGACAATAGACAACTAGCAAGCGTTACCACTTTTCGAGACAGATTACTAAGAAGAAGAAGAAAATTTAACTAAAACTAATATTACCTAATTTTATGTGGCTTGGAACACCTAGTGAACAGTATACCCTAAACTGTCACACTTGTGAAAGGATTTAATCCACAAAGAAAAATTCAAAACAAAGGCTTAAAATGCTTGGAAGTGATTAGCCTCCAGATCACCCCACTTGCAACAATATTTCGAGTGGAGATACTCCTCGACAAAACATATTTAAATACTATCGATACATGTCATAATTGAAACGAAAATCTATCACAAGACTTAATCGGGTTTATTTAAGAAGTGTGTGTTCGGAGCAAGTAAGTTCGAACGTATCAGCTAAATGTTTCATGGCGTTAAGTTGGCAACAACACTATGGAATTTACTAACATCTGATTTCTGTTTTCGCAGAATTGTTAATTATGCTATGGATAAACAAATATAAAAATAATACTTAATAACTTATATGAAAGCCAGTTGTTCTCTAGCTTAACTAGGATTTATGTGGTAAGTATTCTAATCAAGTTATTTTAGTTAAAATATAGTATTAATTGTTAGGTTAAAAGCAGTTATTTATTTCCGGCAACAAAAGTTAATTACTGTTTTATATTTCAGATACTTGGAGAATTGATATGGCTTATACTTGTTTAAAGGCATTACAATTACAAAGTACAACTGTCTGTAAAATAAGAAAACAAGATGTGAAAATTAAGAAATGTTTCTAGTATACTCGTACAGCAATAATTATGCCTACCGAATACCTGTGTCACCTTTTACAGTAACCAAGCAACAACCTATTATGATATTCAAATTCCATATGCCTTCTTTGTGACACCCAAGTCTACTCGTAGATAAATCGAAACAATTACAATTATTCTGTCATTTTATTTTCTTTTTTACTTAACGTTCGACATCATAATTACTTTATGGAACTAAGCTGATAACCTTGTATTAGTGCAATAAGTAAACTAATGAGAAGATATAATCTAAGGAACTATTATTAAATAGAAGTTAAATAATGATTCAATTTCTGAGATGCATCGATATGTATACAGTGTGATGTGCAAGTTTTATCAAATTTAATATAAGCTATATTTTACTGAAATGTGAGATATTTCTGAATAAATAGGTTATAAATTTCAACAGATTGTTTTATTTTAATGTACTAGAGTTATATTTTAAATTTTGACAGTTCCAACCGTAACAGATACTCCCCTTCCGTAGTGAAAAAAAAAAATCGAAGATTTTTTTTTTCTTTTTTTTTTGTGTATCAAACCCCTTGAAAAAAAAAAATATGATTTACCAGCCGAAAAATAAAATGATAAGCAAAGTTTGCTTGCAGTTTAACAACCGAGTGTTCGCTACAAAATGTACTGTAACCCCAACTTAAAAAGAATTATCCGGAATTTTCTCCAGATTAAACAACAATTCGTGTTAGAGATTAGCCTAACTCACTGTCCTAACTTAATCCTATATGAAGCTAAAAAGCATAATAGCCCGCCTCCAGCTATTATTACGCCTATAAAAAAAAACTGGACTAAAAACGCATGAGTAGTCAGTCCTACGACTACCCATATAGCGACGACGACGACGGTGGGAGTACTCCCCAAATTGGCCACGACGACGACCCTTCCGACGACAACCAGCAAGAAACCACAGCAGAACATTGGACCGGGACACGCAACAGTGTTAATCAGGCCTCGACCTGACTAACCAAACCGGTGACCTGCTACGAGCCTGATCCAATCCGACGTTCCAGGCACTCTCCCCCAGTTACACATTTAAGTGAGTCGCCGAAATGCCGCCGCCCCTGGTCTACCTAGAGTCCCTCTTTGTCTACAAGTGGCCATACTGAGGACTCCTACCTCACACAGGTGAATGCCGCGGTGACAGTATTCACAAAACCCCTATCACAGGGCTCGTAGTTCAATACATAGCCAACCTAAACTTTTATGACCACATACTCTGAATAAAAAAAATTCTCAAACAATAACGACTAAAATAGGAAAATGTCAAATAGATTGTTTTATTTTAATGTACTAGAGTTATATTTTAAATTTTGACAGTTCCAACCGTAACAAAGGGTGGATACATCTTAAGTGGGACACCCTGTATATAGCAAATAACAAAAGGAAAATTTTTGGACTTAATGGTTTTGATCATGGGAAGTTTACTAAGAATTAAAGCTTTAACAAGAAATGAAGAATTTGAAATTAACGCCCTGGGATATTCACAAAATTTCTTAAGAAAAATTGTCATTCATGCCGGTAACGATTACATATTACGGAACTTTTGGTACCGTCTAACCCCTACTAAATAGAGCTTTCTGAATATCCGGGTGGCCCATATCATAATGTTTTTAAAAAAAGAGTTATTTTGAAAAATGTGATATTAATTAGTTTAGAGCACCCTGTATAATGTATTATGGGACATATTAACGTTTTCGTATTTTTTATATGAATTACATTGGATCAAAAATAATTTTAACATATTCGTAGCCATCTAGATTGAAAACTAAAATTCGAATTATTTTTCGTACAACCCTGTATAAATTGTTCAAAATAGTATAAACGTATCCAAAATGTGATCTTTATTTCAAAAATGTAAAAACATACAGGGTGGTCAATTTAGAAAAGACTATTGGGGCCATTTCCGGTGAAACCGGAAGTGACAAATATGGCGGATAGATCTCAGAAAGTTTGAAATCTTACCTAATTTCACCATAGAAAATTTTATCCTGATATCTTTAAAAACGAGGAAGTTACAGGGGTGGCCCGCTATTCGTTTACACCCGGTATATATGAAATTACATTCGTCAATAATATTAAGCATAAAACTCGAAATAAAAAGATTTCTTTTTTAAATAATGTATAGATAAAGTAAAAAATAAATGTATGTAAAGTCTGTGTCATATCTAGACAGCATCAAACAAGCCTCCGGTTTTTTATGTGTCTTACAAAACTGAAGTCGACCATACCGGATTTTTTCAGAAGAAAGCAATAGATTTATCTGGAACAAAGGTGTTGTCGGAGAATAAATTTTTCCGTGGTTTAGTATAAAGGACTAATTGCCAGGAAACATTTCCATTAGAATTTGAAAACCCAATAATGTTATGTTATATATATGACCTTACCTATAGAAAGCATAGTATAACAATCCCCTTTAAACATCTTTACGAAAAGTACATCATTATGTGTCAGATCTTTACCAAATGGAAATGCTTGCAATTCATAATAATAAAACCTGTCTTGTAAGCTTCTTTCGCACGTATTTTTAACATCTACATATTTCCTTTGTAAAAAAATACCAATTTTCAAAAGAAATCGTTGGCTGCAGTCCATTGATATATATCACACTTCGTTAACCAAACATAATTATTCTCAACTTTTAATATAATTATTTTTTATGGCTCAAATCCAGTTATACCTCTTAACAGCTTAAGATTTGTCCAACCGCCGAACAGAGTTGCCGAAATAATTTAGATCTTATCGTCGCCATAGCTGCATTATTTAGCCGTACACTGAGGGAGCGTTACGAGCCAACGTAGCATATCCATTCCTTTCGGCAAAGATGAAATTATCCTGGATGGTAGATATTGTGGCGTATACTGGGCAAGTGAATACCTTTGCACTTATCCGCGATAGCAGCCTGCAGGCTTGTGCTCGCGAGATTTTACTGTCAGAGCCTTTATGACGACAACAATCGACCACACATCTTGCAGCATACCACTACTGATTCACCCATGAATATCATTAACTGTGGAGGAGATCTGAGCAAATTATTTAAATATATGATTTACGGCATAAGGAAAAAAATTCTTGAAGCACCTGCATATAACATAAATGTAGACGTATTATAATTTAACCTTTATTCAATAATAATATCGTCGCTATATGCCAAAGTGGATGTAGGGGAAAAGGAAATATGAATTGATTAATTGAAACCAAAACAGCAAGCAGCACTATCAACTATTGGTAAAATCACAGTGGTGAGTACTCTCTAATTTAAATCTAACCATAAATGATAATATGAACTTCAATCTACACTTACAGAATCTACTACTGAATTATAAAGGCTTAAAAGGCTGAAGAAGTACGTGCGATTTTAAACATTTTGGTTCGGTGTATTGTATGTATCAGTTTTTACAAGTTTTTGAATTGAAGAAAGTTTCGGCGTCCTCACGGTTTTTTTTTCTTTTTTAATGGCTTTGGGTGGCTTTGTTTAGCCAAGAGCCACCAACGAAATACCCCATAAAGCTATTTACTATTCTTACAAAAATTGTAAATTCTATCCTAAAAAGAAAAAATTGCCCGCCCTAAAACCAATAAGTGGATTTTGCCCAGGGACACACTTTTCACACCAAGAGGTTAAGTCACTGTTGTTAGAGCATATTATCTGTCAATTGTTTAAGTTTTAGCTGGCTAAAACAAACCTTGGAGGAAAAAGCGATGCTTGGAGAATTATCCGGATCAGTACCAGAATTTCAGGGGCAAAATTGAACAGGAACATTTGAAACCATATAATATAACGATTTTTAACATCAACAGCAAAACCAAGTAATATATTAATTTAACGGTTTGTACTGAATATTATACATATAAATATTTCATCTGAGTGTACTACCAGTTTGCAAATTTAATCAGATCGAGGAAATGAAGATTTATCGAATTTTTTTTTTTTCTAATAGGATCCCATTTTCACCTGATGCCTTTGCTTATGTATGCAGGATGCCAATCGAATGATTAATTTTTAATTGGTTGCGTTTCAAGGGAAAAGAAAAAAATGCAAGTTTGAATTTTATATTTAGTTACTTTAAGTAGCAATGGGCCATTTATTTACACGGCAACGCGAGTTGCTTAAGAATATCCGACAGCATACTCGCATAATTGTGCCACATGGCTGGACGGAACATGTAATGAATTTAAAATAACTTGCCTTAAAGTGCGGCACGGCGTCCACTTTGCTTCATTTAAAAGAGCATACCACTAAACAAGTTTATAAATTTGTTGAGTTAAATTTTATGTTCCACCATCATTGGCCTTTGTGGAGGCTTTCTTCAAATTATTTTTTGTTCTTCTTTATTTTATCGTAGTAACAAGTTTGATACACTGCAAATGTCTATACAATCAGCACATATATGACGTGAGAGATAATTCAACAGGACAAAATATTTTAACGATTTTTTTTTTGACCAACGATAAATATTAAGTCTAGGTGGGTTGATGAATTAATAAATAGGCCCACGGTTTAAGATACTATGTAAATCTACCTGTATCTGTGGATAATAAAGCAGACAGGTACAAACTTCCTATCAAAATGGTATGCCGTAAGGATCAGTATTTTCTTGCTAAATGATCTCTCAGTTTTTAGCTCTAGTGAATAATAAACATCTTGTTGTTAATGCTTATTCGATAAAGTGTACAATACCAGACCAGAAGTAAAGTGATCAAATTGACTAAAAAGCTACTTGACTTCTAATCATGTTTAAAAATTGAAATTGCGAAAATATCAGAACATCCAAACGATTAAATTTTTTTTCTTATTTAAAAAAATATATATTTTTATTGTTTTGACGATGCCACTTAATTAATTGTTTTCCCTCTTGCTGTTAGTGTAGATTTCCATTATTTCAAGTATATTTGTGTCTGTTGCTCGGATCTTGGAAGTGAAATAACGGAAAAGGAAAACCAGCAAATCATCGCTTGTAGGTGATCTCTTTCGTTGGTAGACAGTGGGAAAGTGTATACCCACAACTGATGCGCATGTTCGTGCCTCTGTGGTTTGTATATCAAAGTTCAGACTCGTCAGCGAGTCGGTCAAAATTGTCCCTCCACTGTGAACAATCAGGCCCATTTTTGCATCATAATTTGGCACACATTTTACATAATTTTGCACGCCCTTCTTGAATTTTGCACACCCCCAACTTTGGCAATGGCAGGAAAAATTAGGTGGGGGTGCAAACTTGACGCTTGTCCATTACTTGCTCCAATTAAATTGATTTTTGTTTCATAATAATCACCTCTTTTTGCACAATTTTGCACAGTATTTCAATTTTTGCACAGATGTATGTAGGCGTCCATGGCATCCCGTATAATTTTTCCAGCCCCTACTACTAACTAACAAAATCCATATTATTTTTGAGCCATCTTCATCGCCTAATTTTGCACAATTTGGCACATCATTTGGTGACCAAGATGATACAAAATAATATGAATATTATTAGTGGTCGGGGACTGGGAAAAATTATTTGGGATGCCTTCGACGCCAATGTGGGTATGTGCAAAATTTTAAATAGGGTATGCAGAATGGTGCAAAAGTAGGTGATTAAGGTGGTACAAAAATAATATGAATTTGGTCAATAAAAGGGGGCTAGAAAACATTATTCGAGACTCCGTGGACACCAAAGTGTATCTGTGCAAAATTACAAATAGGGTGTGTAAAATTGTGCAAAATTTTGCAAAAACAGGTAATTTTTATGAAGGGAAATCAATTTAAGTGGAGTAAATAGAGGGGCAAACGTCAAGTTTACAACCCCACCTAATTTTCCCTGTTACAAAGTTTAGGTGTGCAAAATTTGTGCAAAATTGTGTTCGATGGTTCACAGTGGGGGGGGGGGGGGCAAACTTGACCGACTCCTCATCAGGACTTGGTTTTATATAAGTATACAGTACCAATAAAAATATTCAACTTAAATGTCTAATAAAATAAAAAATACATTTAAGTTCTGTAAAAGCTAACTACTGCTCAAAACTGTATGGGCTTCAATTTTAGAAATTAGATTTAGATTTTAGAAAGAAATATTGATGAAGGTAACTTTGAAATGTTGTAAACGTCAGTTTAATTTTTTAGGAAATTTAGTTAAGATTTCGCTTTCAAGACATTACATTTTAAATGTAGGTAATATTTATGAAACTGAAACTGATGTAATGAAATAATTGTGCAACTTCGAATTAAACCGAAAATAACCTTTACATTCGATTTTTAAATGGAATGCCCTGTATTTTGTTACGAAATACTAAAGAAAATAATGTAAGAGTTTTTCAAAAGTATCGTAGTAGAAAATTTAGCAATAAAGGAAACTATTTGGAAATAATTTTGACATTAATTTAGCGTGTTAAATAAAATTTCAAATGTCAAATTCAACATTTATGTTCGTTAATTTATTGTGAGATATTATTATTTCATGCAAACCAAAATGCTACGAATATATTTAAAAAATTACTTTCCCAGGATATTAGGCCTGGGAGTTTTTATTGATACACCCTGTATATTCTAAGAACTACCCCATAGGAACCTTTTATCAAAAATTGATTATGCTTTAATCCCAAGAAAATGTGAAAAAAACAAAATGATTTATGTCCAATGAGAAGAAATCTACTAAAATACAACATATTATTATGAACAAAACATTAAAATACAACAGTCACACATTCCAGTCCTAAACAGTCCTAGAACCTAATTTAATGCTATATTATTGCACGTCACAATTTGCAAACTTCTGCTCACGCCTCAAAACTATTTTCTAGTTTGAATAAACTTATATCAATAAAATGAGTATGGTTGTAATGCAGATTTGAAATGTGAAATGAAGCAGCAAATATGCCAAGTGTGCGCATCCTATTGTTCCTCAATGAATCACTACTTGCAAGAAGAATGCGAACTAAGTACACCAGACAGAAGAATGTGCCCAAACGGGTCCATCCAATCGCTGAAAATATATGACCTGCTACTGGTACGACAGGTGACATGAACTTACAAACATCATGCACTGCAAATTCTTTTCAAAGGTATTCATGTTGTAGTAGTCAGTATGTGCGAATTGTCGTTGTCTGTTTCTTATTATAGGAATATTGGTCGACATCTACATACCTATAAGTACCTAGTTCTAGCAGAATTAACTTTTCAGTATAATATTCAAATTAAACTTGATACAAATGTAATTCCTGTGTAAATATTACATGAAATTTCAAAAACAATATATTTTATAATTTTCATATTATTTTATAATTTAATTAAATTTACTAAAAATGCTAATTTAATAAAAATTGAGTGTTCGCAAAATATATGAAATTATAAAAATGTTGTTTTCTATTGATCATATTTCCAAATTACGAAATGTAATAATAAATCGGTTGTTGAAAATGATTTTAGTTTTTTCAGAATATTTCAGGAACCGTTTCAAATATTAAGAATTTTAAAGAAGAATAATAATTATTATGAGAAAAAAGTATTACTTATCTAACCAATCCTCAAACTAGCATAGTTTTACAATTCACAGGCCGACAAAATTAGACGAAACTCCAGACCCTGAGACCAGACTATAGACTATACTTTCCCTAAAGTTTTTGGTGCACTGAATCCGAATCCGAACTCAGAATTGCTCCATCGCTTCAGGTTTTCAAAATATCCTAACCCAAAAGGGCACAAGTACCACTGCCACGGCCGGGAATCGAACCCGGAACTTTTAGGTGAGAAGCAGGTGCGCCACCTCTCGACCATTAGTCATATAATCATAAATAGACTCCGAAAATTAGGAATGTGGATAAAAGATCACTAAAACCAGAATTTGGCATAATTGTGCATAAAATACTACTTACATATTTCCGAAAGTGACACCTACTTCATATTGATTTGTTACTAGAGCCAACTGGAAAAAATTTTTCCAATCGCGGTAAAAAACAAATTTGAAAAAGAAAAAATCCTAGAGAAAAATGTGAATTCGGCACTTCCGGTAAAACCGGAAGTCGACTATTTTGGCTACATCTGCATGTCCATCTGAAATTAGCTCTAACATCCTTGAACCAAATTTCGTCTAAATGGATATAAGCATAACCCTAGTCTCGTGGCCGCCTTGTATATGAAATAAGTTATTGTAAATGCAACCAGTGAATTTCCGAAAAATCTTCTCTATTTACTATCGTTACTGATTGCTGTTAAACATCAAACTTACCTGAGAAATATCCGACACATTCCAGGGTTTGTTCAATGGAACGATTCAAAGATAAATACAGATTGGTTTTTCATACAGATGAGTCACACACGTAGCTATGCCATAAATTCAGTATTCCCAACATAACATTTTTTGCCGAAGAGATATTGGGGTCATTACAGACGCCAACCAATAATTTTCCATTAAACTACTGTCTGATATGTCTCGATTTAAGTAGAAATCGTTTAAAAATAGATAATAATTACGAAGTCAATCTTAATAAAGTAAAAGTATGAGAATTTATATGGCTGCGTTAGAAAAATGGCTAACTAAGTACACAAACGTGCCTCGACTGCTAATCTGTACAAATGATCATCTAATTATAGCGATATGTAAAAGCTACAAATGTTATGTCAAATAGTGATGTTATCTTCTTAAGATCATTTTAAGATGCTCACGCCAAAAAACGATAATATTATTCATATAATATATTATAAATATTTTTGTCTGAAGATCAAATCATTTTGAAAATGATCGAAATTTGTACACTTCTACTTTCACAGAGATAAAAAAATCACTTTAGGATAATAGCCGAATATTTCTCACACAGGAAATATAAATAAAAAAATTAAAAAGTGAAACTAAAGTAGAGCGCAATGGCATGCTGTGAACTGAATAGACCGATCTTGAAAGTATATTGACAAATGTTGAAGACAATATTACCAGTTAATCTCTAGTGAAAATAATGATGTTAAGAGCATGAATTACAATAATAATAAGGGCACATAAATTTCCTATCGCCAACAATGATCCCTTTGTTACAATTGTCTTCAACTAATTGGCTGCAACGTAGAAACAACCATCGGATAGCTACATTGAAGTTTTAGCACAGTGACTACGTTGGAGTAGTTTCTATTTATTAAAAAAAAATGGATGTTTCAGATATATTATGTAGGATATATAGGAAATATAGATGTAACCATAGTAAACGTGAATATTACAATTATAAGAATAATAACATGTATTGCACAAGAATCACCCTATACACCCCCCACAACGTAGAACATAAATTTTCTCTTCTTGGCATGCTGTCAAGCATGGTTTATCATCATCTCGTATTTATTCTTCCCATGTCTTCAAGTAAAACAAGGTGAAAGTTGTACAAATTATCAGGGGGTCCTAATCCCTTCTTCTCTTAATTCTGTTATACCAAACAAGGTCGGTGAACCATAAATCTAAATATGTATCAAATAGGACAGGGCCAGATTCTACCGTATGTTTTAAGTAAGTTTAATATGCGGTTGCCGTTGAAAACTTCCGTATTATAAGTTATAATTGGAGGAACGTGTATCATTATGTGATCAATACTTGTGGCTCTTGTGGTTAAAGGGGCCCCAATAAAACTAGAGTAGATATGCTGCCTGGACGGGAATGACCTGATATTATGTTTCATTTTGTTAAGGGTTAGAAACCAAACTGGTGTTTAAGTAGCTCAGAGATAGAGAAGTAAGTGGTATGTTAATGATTATGGAGAAAACTACGATAATAACATTGAAAGAATGCCTACAGATGGAACGCTTTGTAATATTTATTAGTCAATATTGCACAGCTCAATAAAATATGTGATTGTAAATAGTCTTCTCCAGAAAATACGTATTTAAAAAAAAAACACCTGAAAATTTGACATTACGTTGGAAAATTAGGAAACCACAGAGATATGCAAACATACGAATCAAACTCATAACTTCCTTTTGCCCTATTGCGTCTCGTCTAGCTGGAGTATTTTTCATAAACATCTAATTCCTGATAAGTCCAATAAAATTAAGTCAATTTGTTATCGCCCAATTGTCTGCTCTAAATACTTTCCAAAATATTAGAGACCGCCAAAAATATGTAACTTTTGTACTTGATCAACAATTGACTCGATACGACTTCTGTCAAAAATGTTCATCTGCAAATCTTCTCGCAAATGCCTCAAATAAATGGAACAAAGCAATCGAAAAATAGCGAGACTCTCAAGCAATAGCTCATGTGGGTTTGGGTTATGTTTAATCGACTCATTAGAGACGCGCTCTATATACTCAGGTATTCCACAAGGATTCTCCTCATTGCCCATTTTGTATCTTATTCTCATTAACGATCTACTATCTGCCAACACTAATCGTTTGCAGGGTTTCAATGATGATAGACCGTCTCCTGCACTTCCATCTGAAGTTAAACAAATAGCTAATAATAATTCCAGTCAAGTCTTAGATGGAGAACTAGCTTTAAGCAGGCTAAAGTGATTTTTCACTTGAAGATAATTACTAAAGCAAACAAAGTATTTGTCAGTTTGTTGTTTTCAAAATGCTTTTATATTAACCAACTTTTACTTATATTCTGGGTTAAGTTTTACTTGTTTGTAACATAACTTTATAAGGTAATCACTATTAATTATTTTTGTACGCTGTATGTACCTTGCTCTTTAAGTATAATTAGAATATATTTTAAACCGAGAAAATAAGCTATTTTTGTTTAAACAATCTCTGAAACTTTTACGGCTTAATCGACTAATTAAACGTCGAGAATTTCACTGTTACTACATCTTCCTTTGGTTTCTTAAACGATGTGGGCGTTGTTTACACATTAGAGTCAAATGTTGATGGAAATAAATTCTAAATTATAATTAAAGTCAATTAGTCATACTTGTCCTTTTATTCAAATTGACATAATGATTGCCTCTTAGCTTTACTTGAAAACCAAAGAGGTAATTAATAACACGTGCATATTGGTGTGTATTTTCTGTTTGTAAACAGAAATGAGTTCAAGTCGGAGCACATTTTTCGACAAAACTGGTGTACCTAATTGTTTTATTGTGATACAATTATGATACTTAGAGTAAATATATCATTAATTTATTAGTAATGGAAATGAAGTGGAAATTTCACCATTGTGAAGAAAACATGAAATTTAGTATAAGTGGACTTTAAAAAGTATTGGGTGCCAACAAATTTTTGACAAATTAAAAAAATTCCTCTTATTTTTGAAAATTATATTATTTTAAAATAATTAAGATATTTAACTATTTTCCTTTTGATTTTTATGAAGAATTTGTTACATTTTTTAAATCCGCAAAGAAATTTGAAAGAACTAAAAAATTTACAAAAGGCCGGCCATTATTTTTGTTTCGAAAAATATACAAAATATTTCCTTTATTTCTCTTCAAAGAAAAATTTCTCTGGCATTTTTCGATACTTCGAAGCGTTCTTTGAATATATTTAAATATAAGATTTTTTTAATAATACCTGTTTTCCTTTTTTTTTCTAATGTACGGCTAATAATTCACTTGTTTATGAACTTTTGACTACTAAAAATAAAAAGGATTTTAGTGACATTACCTCGTTTTGTTTTTTTTTTTTAATATATATACCTATCAAGAAAATTATTCAACAAAATTATAGAAAATAATGAAATAAAAATTAAGGTTGAGTTTTCAATTATTATAATAATTTTTAAATCTTTTAAGTATAAAATTATGAAATTTTCAAATACACAGGGTGGAACATCGAAAAATAATATGAGTTTCCTTTATAAATATTGCCTCGAGTTACAGGATAGGGAGTTGAAGTTTTTATTTTTTAAATGATTTCTTTAAATATCTCTCAAACAAACAAAAATATAAAAAAAATATTTGGTGCTCTAAAATATTTCGTAAAGCACTAATCTATTACAAAAGTTTCTGAACGTCACCAGAGGCGTCAAACTGGGGAGTCGTAGTTTTCCTTTTTCCTACCAGAACTTCTACGCCACTGGTCCTAGCCATTTAGAATTTCTTTAGAATATATGATATTTTTTGTACAAGAAACCTTGCTTGTAATATCTTCATAGGTTGCACCGTTTTTGAGTAAATTGCTAAAAACCATCGACATGTGCTTCGAAATTAGTTTGAGATTCATTTTAAAACATCCCAATAGCGCCGTGCTTGAAATAGATTAAGTTTCCAGAGAAATATCTTTTTGTTAATATTTGAGTGTTCTCAGATACAGATTTAGAGAACATAAAAAATTACTCACAGGAATCAAAAAGGAAAAGAACTTGCAAGGTAATAGATCCGGAAATAGACTTATTTTTCTTCTCAAATTTCTAACTGTTTATATCATAAAAAACAGATATAACAAGTTTCATGCTTCCTAGTTACAGTTTTCTAGAAAATTATTGCCCTTTTGGATTGACCAATTTATATTTATAATTACTTATTATATACTTAAAATTTAAAACATTTCTTTGTGTCAATATTCCCATTAGCTTCTTTCGTCATTTATAAGTATATTTTTTTGGTATTATAAGAAAAACCATTTCCGTAGATTTTATTTCCGCGCAATGATTGATGACAATTAATTAAACATTAATGACGCCTAAAAAGTCAAATAACTTCGAAAAAGCCACATTTAAATTATGGGCAATTAACTCTAGTTTAGTGTGATTAAAATAAATGCATTCACTGACTATTTAATGAAAGTTCAGTAACCTGAGCACATTTAATAAATAACGTTTAAGAAGTTCAACAGGCAAATAAAAATAAATAAGAGAAAATTAAGTGTCAAATTACTATTAAATCCAACTCACCTAACATGCGACTGGTATGCAGCACTACATGATAATGAAAAATAGTTATGTTCACGTTCAAAAAATCCTTCCAAATTGAAAGATAAATCTTAGCAATCATTTCATGCGAGAGAATAAATCGGGGGAATCGACAAATGTGATGAAATTTTAAAGGCATAACCCAGACAATGGCTCATTTCAAATCACTTTCACTCGGATTAAAAGATGCTTATCATATATATTTGTTAACAAATTACTGAAACTCTAATTTGTTTCAGATATGCCTCTTTATTGTAATTTGACGCCACGCTGTTGATAAAAATCAAAACAATTGAATGTCAAATTCCCCGGAGTTACGTACGACGAATCACAAAATGTGTTTTCGTATTTTTGACGTGGGCCTACTGATCGGAAAGGAAGTATAACAACGAAGGGCGCGCCCAACAATACGCGATACATTTCAAAGCTGAATGGGACCAAATTAATGCACAGACGAAGAGTTTCATAATCTAAAATGTTTTGATTTTATTTGATGCAGATACGTTTCTCTCGATAACTCTTTTGTCGGTCTCTTTCGCAATACCCAACGTAATAAATTTGAGTTAGTCGAAGCACAAAATTAAATATTAACAAATAGATACTTAATTGTTCTGTGATATCAAAAATTATCTTGGTTAGAGATGGTCAGGGAAATCAAATTTGCCGTCTTAGCTTGTTTCTTCCTTTTGTAATGATTGTGAAATTTATTTCCAACATCATCCACTTAATTTTCAATAGTATTGATTTTGAATCAACTTGAATTTTAAAATTTTCCTTCCTTATTTAGGAAAAATATCGAAAATATCGAAATTACAATTTCTTAGACTTGACTCATTAGTCAGTACAATAGTTTCAATTATAACTACCAAATTGAGAAAGTCGTTTACATGAATTAAGAGTAAATGAGTCTCAAAACAGATCCTCGAGGTGCTTCATCATAGCGAAATTGAGTATTAATATTAATATCTTAAAAAACCCAGAGAGAAAAACGAATTTCCTCATCATCAAATCATTCATGATTATAATTTAAGACGGTTTATGGTTATCCATGATTTGGTCTAATATTCACAAAATATTTTAAGGAATTTGAAATGCGTTGATTATTTTTTTATTCTCTTGCGAAGTTGATGATTTCAGAAAAGTTTCCAGGTTCTTTTCCACGTTGATTATTTTGTATTCTTGAAGTTTTGACCATCTTGTCATGATCTTTTTAAACGAAGAAGATGACAAGATGGTAAATATAAATTCAATAATCAACGTAGACAACAACCCCGACCCTCTTCTACTAATGTTATAGGTACATAATTGAGGACAAAAGTGGATGAGGAGTTAATGTCGCACAAAATTAGTTGTTCTATGCACTCAATGAAACCTCTGTATGGTAGAGAAATGACGGTATACAAGTATTACAATAAAATATGTCCACATTGGAAAAAAGATTTTTCAGAAAATTTTTACCTTCAAAGTTATTCAGGGTGTCTACTATTGGTTGGGATAACCTGTAAATCGCCAAAGTTACTTTGATGAAAATAAATAACTGAATCTATTTAACAAAAAACAGATAGCGTGACATAATGTCCAATCTAGTCAATCTTCAAATTATGTATGCATTGAATTTACATAGAACGAAAAAGAGAAAAATTCAAATTAAAAGCATGTAAATGAATTATAAAAAAATACACTGCAGATAACAAAAAGCTTCCAGCACCAAGTACATTAGTTACAAGATCTACCGCCGCGTCGGGCAGCAGTATCGCTTTAAAAATTAAAATCCAGAACATCATTTTCGGATGTGACAACAATTTGGATTTTAACTAAAATTAATCACCTTAGGTTTCGTGTACATTCTGCCCACTCTTTCCGCTCAAAGTGAGATACATTTCGGTTTACAGCAAAATGTCAGCCGACCAACACCACGGTGTATATTATTTCACGCCAGTGGGAAGAAAAATGAAAAATACGAAAGGAAACCATAGTGGATACAGAGTGAATAACTTACGAATTCATACTAGAATCAACTAAGTAGATAAAAAAATGTTATGAAAATATTTTCTTTTATGAGACCACAGTGTTAAGTTTTTATTTTATAATAACCTCAAAATAATTTTTTCCTAAAATAAGTGAGAACCTGTGTGGTGCTTATGGCGCGTAAATTTTTTAGATATTTCTTATAAGGAAGTGAAATGTTCATTCACACCAGATTTTTATCATGAATGCCTTAAACAGTTAAATAAAAAGACAAAAAAATATAATAGTAGCAATTACAATTTTAAAAGTAAATACCGCGAAACAAATTGGTTTAAAAAAATTAGTGAAAATGTGATGTAGATTGTAAATGATCAGAATATATTCGATATCTTCATGGTTTGCGTCAAATTATTTGACATCAAACTAACATGGCTCTTTTATTTCATAAAGAAGGAAACCAGGTACGTAATAATAGATTAAGATTATAAGTGACATTTTTTTAAGTTAAATAATATACTTGTTTTGTCTATGATATTTAGTAGAAGCGCATGTGTCATGGCGTGGGAAATAACTGATTAAAGTTAGAAACATATTTTTTCTGTTGAGTTACATTGTTTTATTTAAGATAACTCATGTTTCCACCAGCGGACGAGCGGGCTTTGACCTTCACCCCCCCATAAGGGGTGTTTTCTTCAATCTTTCATATCTCGTGAACGGTATGAGATAGCGACTTGATTTTTTTTTGAAATGATTGTATTTTTGTATAGAAAGAAAAAGGTCGGATAAACTTTTGTCATATTTCGAATAGTTAGGGAGGTAATTTGGAAAATTATGTTGTTTTGTCGCACTTGAATTGAAACATGCTTCCAAAACAATTGTAGGTGATGGTGCCAGCTTCAAAATGGTATGGATACCTACCTGTCATTAATTTACTTTATTTGTGCAATAGAACACTCAACAGGATAAGGAGATGTGAGGTATCTACGTTGCTTTGGTGGAAACTATACAAATTGAGTTTTGAACTAAAATGATGCATTATTTCAAAATGTTCTGTCCTAAATAGATGAATTGCATTTATACATCGTTTGCCACAATTATGAATATATTCGTAGGTAGTTTCAAGAGAACTTTTTCATATGATATATACCAGTGATTATTGTTGCATTGAAACTATTCGACCTGAATGTTATAATAAAAGTCGGTCTATTAAAATGTTATATTTTTAATCCTGTACAGAAATTTGAGAAATCGAACCTAATGAAATAAACGTAATTAACTAATACATAAATAAATGAACAGCAAGTTCAAGACATTCTACAAATCTTCCTCGCTGAGACGCTGAGGTCAGTTATTGACGTTTTTTCTTGATCCTCGTCACCACTGAACTCTACTGAATACTTCCGTTGTGTCGCATCCCGATTCCCGATAATGCATGCATTGCTAGCAGGGCCTCCATTTGTACTTTGCTTAGCACAGATTATTGACTAAAAAATAATAAAGAGGTGCAACTGTCAAAGTTTCGAGATTTTAGTATTGTATTTCTTTGCCTATAACT
Organism: Rhagium mordax; assembly: GCA_963680705.1. Lineage (NCBI taxonomy): Eukaryota > Metazoa > Arthropoda > Insecta > Coleoptera > Cerambycidae > Rhagium > Rhagium mordax. The sequence continues at coordinate 121,314,904 of OY796656.1, forward strand.
TCATGATTGTCATCAATTTTTAATGCTACAGAAAGGTATTTGTAATGTGGCTGTATAGCCCTTAGAATTAAAGACAATCATGAAGCTATTGGTAAAAAAATAAAACAGTAAAATCTCGAAACCTTGACAGTTGCGCCTCTTTATTATTTTTTACGCAATGCACAGATGCTACGGATGAAACTGTTACACCTCTTCTCTTGGATCCACTTCCTGTTTAAAATGTGATATGGCAGGAGAAGTCGTCATAATACTTCAATAAGAGAAAAAATACATCAGAATCTGGAGAGCATAATATGGTAATAGTAAATAGTAAGCGATTCTCTTGATGTTGAATGTAACTTGGTCGCTGCTAGAGAATGCAATATAAGTGTTGTGTCCACTTCCTCTTGCGTACTTGCTAAATGTTCCAAATGACCTTTTTTATTAGAAAAGCAGATGCCACGATACTATCAGATTTTTAGATTCAAACGTAGCCGATTTCATTAACTTCACTGAAAGGTACTCAGTTAGGTCGTTCTTCGTATTATTATGAGAGCAAATATTTCGTAGATATATTCTGATATATGAAATTGTTTAGATAACGGTTTGCTCTTGTAGCTTCTTTAAATTAATTATAAATAAATCTTATTATTATTATTATTATTATTATTATTATTTATTATTGGGAGTGTCATTCTGGATGATAGTTTCAACTTCCATCAAGAGCAAACAATGACCGAGGAACTGCTGAAAGTTCATAATCTCCTAGTATTTGTTTCAGGTTTAGGTCGGGTCTTGAACGGCACAGTATTAAAAGTCTTGAGAATAATAATCCGTCAGCTATTAATTCCGTGATAGCGTTATCTTTTTTGGTAACTATTTTTTTATTGCCTTCACGGCAGAGATGAAGTTTTAATTTCTTGACTGGATTCCATAGATTCATGTCATTACTGTGGATCCGAGTCATCTTAAAACTTTCATAAGCTTCAAGGCCCAGTTCAGTCTGCGCACTGATCCACATTTTAACGGTGTTTCTATATTTGCGGCTTTCGGTCGGTGGCGTGAAATGTGAATTTCACACGTTGACATTTAAACGAAATATATTGTTATATACATCGTTTTAAAGCTAAAGAACGAATGCAACTTTTTTATTTAGGGATATTTTTGAGAAAGTGTTCTGCTTGTTTTACACCGATGAAAGGACAGAGAACTTTTTTTTTAATGTTGTTTTTTCCGAATAAGTTAAAAACGCATAGAGATACGACTAACATAATACCTTTTTTTCTTCGTAATAAAGAGACCTTTAATTTGGCGAAAAAACGAATATTCTACGATGAATAGTCCTTGAGATATCTTAATCAAAATATTTTAACCTTCAGAAGGTGCAGAAGGTGAGGCCCGCGAAGCTGAAGGTGGAAACATGGATTTTCATACATAGAAAGATGCCTTTTAACAAAATAACTATGTCTCCAACTTTAATCATTTATTTCCCACGAACCCCCTAATTTAGCCGTATGCGCTTCCACTAATTATCGGACTGCTGAATTTTTCGCATTACACATAAACTAGGAAATAGTAAAATATTTTGCTACTTATGTAAAAATGAAAGTAAAAACAAAAAATTAATAGTATCATGTTTCCCTCGTTATAATAAGTAGCGTAAATAATTGTAACAAATTCCTTTAATTAAATAACAGTTAATGGACAGTTCAATTAATTTTAGAAAATACCTTATTCTTGTACGGTGCTGCATTCGTATGTGCCATATAAGCATGTGAAGTAAATTAATTAGCGAGTGGTAAAGCAGATTTTTTACTTTCACGCGGGTCAGCCTAATATTGTTTAAAAGCACAATTTGTGAATTGAATAAGTCAAAGAAATAACTAGACATCCTAGCCTGAATTAAATATTTTCACCTGTCAGAAGCAACCTAACAAATCAATGAAAATAACAATTTCATCTCAAATAATTTTCTCACGTGTCACTCTTCTATCATCCGGATTGTTCGCCTATCTGTTGTGACGTACACATTGAAGAGACCATTAAAAATGTAACATGATTATTAAAATATTCAACGTGTCAGCATCTCATGTTATATTTTTTTATATTTGGGTCATTTTTAAGAAAGACTCTTCCTTTCCATTGCTTTCAACACTTTCTCCAATGGACGTTTTTTAATCAAGGGCATCCTTTATACATCGTACTTAAAGGGCTGGGGAGAACGAACATAATAATATTAAATTCCATAACGTTACTGTTCGGGGTAGAAAGCATTCGGTTAAATGAATTAAATTCGACAATGAATCTGCATTGTCACTGACTAGTAAAACGAGATTAATAAACAATGAAAATACCAAAAATACATATTTTTTGTTGCACCATAAGAACTTTCAGCTTTCATTTGATATGAATTATGTTTAGATTTGTTAAGCCCATAAGTGTAAAATACTATAATAAGCCAGCCCCTTTCCATTAAAGGGAATAACATTCCAGCTCTCAAAAGCAGTCAGCTGCTTACTGGTGATTATTAATTATTAGTATCACAAACGCAGTAAATTTAAATTAATCTACTACAAAACACTAAGAGCAAAGATCAGTAGCATACAACACCATTCGTAGATCGGTTTCCGGCTATTGGTCTTCATCAGCACGGAGCAGGTAGTTGCATAACTTCATTAACACGCGGGATTCTCCATGGCACATATGCAGAAGGACTTTTTATATATTTTGTTAATACTCACCAACAATGAAAGTAACTCACCTGGAACAAAATAAAATAATTATTAAGGATGCCATTGTAAATAAAATTGTTTAAAAAATATAAGATTGTATGTTCTAAAGGTTTTAACTATTAGCTCAAAATTACAAAATTCATTATTATTTCAGGAAAAAAACCCGATCCGATGAGCTCCCACAAGCCTAGGACCAAAAAACAAAAAAGTGGTAAATTTTTCGGTTTAGGAATAAATTATTGTGGGAGGGTGGCTAAAAAGTTATCCCCATCGTGTACCCCGCCCTCGAAAACAGGGGAGGAGATGTTTTTGGCTGATGCTGCAAGCTGCAATACTTTTGGTATAAAATGCAGTTTCTAATGGACTATTAACAACTTCTTTGAATTGACCCACCAAGCAGGGAGGATAATTTTAACCATGTACTTTAAAATATAATGCATATGTTGAAATCCCCATTAGACACTGCTCCAACAAAAGTAACTTGACTACAAAAAGAAACAATTGCAGTTTGATCGCTAATTTATTATACAAGAATCATCCACTTCTCACTACTGGCAATATTTCTAATGCAATAGAGTCACCTTGTAGAACTGCGTTTCTGAAATTCGCAGCGGTAAAAAAGTGCTCCGGGTTATCTAGGATGGCAGAGCAACTCATAAATAAGTCCTTATAAAGGCACAGATATATGTAGTTATAAATAACTGTGTTTCTTAGTTGAATTGGTACAATAACTGTATGCCAGTGTTTTTATCTGTTCCTACATAGGCGCCATCGTGACTTAGTCTAGCTAAAAATGTATTGTGGCTAGTGTAAAGTATATTGTAACAATTCTGTTATTGTGTTCAGGTCCTACAAGCTAAAATCCTTTGTGTACTACATTTCATGTAAATTTCTTTCTCGGACAATGTCGCTGTTGCTTAACGTGTATTCTTGCGTGTAGGTAATATAAACATGTAATATTTTCTCGGTTTAAGAGTGTGCTGTTATGGAGCTGGTGACAGTGGGCGAAACGACATGATATGATACAAAATTTACAAGTTAACATATACCTACTCTCGTTTGTTATAACATAATCTGTTAAATTTACATTACCTACTTAAAAATTCAAATCAGCTTAAAAGCGCTATTTAAAGGTAAAATTCAATAAATATACAACTGGTGAATTGGAATTTTATGCTTCTTCGAGGTATGGTGCCTCGAGCGGGTGCTCTCACATATTTTAGCTGATCGGCTCAGCTTAACTCAAATTTATTAAAAAAATTGCCAAAAATGTTAGTAAGGAAGAAGCAAATCCTAAACGATTAGGATGATTAGGTCATCTAGCAGTAAGATGTCCATCATGGAATATTTAGTACTTTGTAATTGGACATGACTTTGCCCTTCATAAGATATAGTGAAGACATCCACCATAATTATTAGCATGATATTGAAGCTGTACTAAATTAGCTTGTAATAGTCTATGAATATATCTGAGCCTCATCCAGGATTTATCTTTATAAGTCATGAGCAGTGTAAGTAAGGTCTTAGTAAAGGACAACGTTGACACCATTACCCCCACCACTATCCGTATCACAACTGGGAGCGGTTCTAGATTCTAGAACTTAGGCATTAGTATTGGAGGAATGGGTCTTTCATCTATACTACAAACTTATACCTAGAACTCCAACCATAAGGATAAGACTAAGAAAGTGTATCTGACCTTATAGAAGTGTTTAAGGTGCTGGAATTGTCCGACCAATTGAAGCTGTTAACTATTAACATAGCCCATTTCAAACGCTTGAACAAGTCTAACAACTGTTAAATCTGTTGGGAGGAGTCAGTCCAGTTGCACTGATTGAACCAGCAAGATCCGTTCAAACAAGATGTCATAACGGTTTCTCTTAAAACATTTGAAACATTCACTAATAATTCGATAAATAATAAAATTCGTTCAACAGGTGTAATAGCTACAAAAGGTTTCATTCATTTGGCAAACATTCCTAGCCCCTATTAGCCACCTACTACGTATACAGATTTAATTAAGATGATAGTACTGGGCAACGCCTCTTAGATTTATCTTCGAATCACCTATTGCTAACACCTAAATTTTTGAATCTAGAACCACTGGTGGGCGTAAGAGTGACAGTGTTGTCGTCATCTATTGAGGCAGTTGAGTTCACTTACTTAACTAATATCGTTAAACCAGCACATTCAATACAGTGATTCCACAAAGTCATATCTTCTATATTATCATTCAGATAACTTTGGTGAGAATTACTTCTACATTACCATTCACTTGATTGCAACATAATTATGTAATTTTATCATAAGTGGGAATCACAATCAGCTTTGTTGTGCACTTTGTATTTCCTTGGTCCAACAACGAAAAACTGGAAATTCTTTTTAAGACATCATAATGGAGCTCTTCCAAACTTGATAAAAGAGTAACAAACTAAGCCTTAAGACATTTCTTAAGCATACAGTTTAAGTCCTCATTTTATGGTGTCATCAATATTTATTTTTTCTTACAATATTCAAAACATATCCTTATAGCGAAAGCTTCAGAGACTTTTTACATTTGTTTCTATTAAATATTATTTTCGACCTGGTAATATTTATATTTTGCACCACATTGAAAGAACCAAGCTATCTTACGTCCACTGACGGCATACAAATCAATAACTCATCAGGCAACATCGCCAGAATGTGGCCAGGCCTTCTGGTAAACGCATAAATAGAGGAGTTCTGACCAACGGCACATATTTCTCTTCTGAAGAAGACAAGATGGTTGAAAAAACTCTTCTACAAATATACCTGATTATGTTTCTTCGACTGAGCATAGACTCAAGTTTAGTGTATTATCCTGAATACATTATGTTGACCTATATGGATAAACGAATTCGGATCGATGCTATCTACAATGACATCAACAAAGATTTTGATAAAATATATTATGCTTTCTTGTTGAGGGTGGTGCTAAAGGTGCCTTACAGAACAGCGTATCCTAAATATTCCACCAGTTGGGGCTTCTTGTATTTAGAACCTATATTAATGACAAAACATTGCTTTATACTTGGTAACTTAGTATTCTTTGTATATTACTTCAACGTATTTTACGGAATGAGGTGCATTTATTTGGGAGGCAGATTTATGAACCAAAATTACGAATTTAAAAAAAATTTATTAATCATCAATGAAAGGGATACACTCTCATTTAAATTGGTCCAGAATATGAGCGAAATTTAGTGAATGATTTAGTGATTCAAGTTCTCTAATGAACGATTTTAACCGCTCAAAATAGCTGTTCGACAAAAACAGTGCCTTATTTTATTCCCTTAAAGGAGAGTAGTCTGGAAAAAAATACATTCACAGAAAGTCTGAGAATTCGATGGATAACTGAACAACAAAATAAACGTTACAAGGCTAAATTTGCTCTAAATTTGGAATTGAGTAAATTTGGATTGCTACCAGCGATTTAGTTTCTGTTTGGAGCATTCGCTTGTCATCAGTCCATGTTTTTGCTAAAATTAAGTATTTTACATAAACTTTCGGCATGATCACATTTGACCAAAAAATTTTATTTCTGTATTTATAGAGGACCACAATATCCCTAACACACAAATGTCTGTATCGTTCATCATTCATGCTTTCATCTTCTAGTATCACTAATTCACTCTCTTCATTGCAAGCTGTCACTCCTCCACCTCCAAAAACCACCCTCGCATCCATGTGCTCTTTCATAAATCTTTCGTTCCTTCTTCTCCACACCAAAACACGCCCATCCGCCTAAACAAACAAAACCCACTTTCATCCATAAACAAACACCTACTCCGCTCTGCTATTGCCCAGTGTTGGTGATATCTGGCCCTTCGCAGTCGAGCTCGGTGTTGAAGTCCGTCTTCCTCCACCAATGATTCTTAACTCATGTAAGCAATTAGCATCTTGAAGTGTTCAGAATGAATGGTTTGTTCGAATGCCAGTTGACGTTAATTCAAGTCTCTCATAATACCAGATTTTGGGAGTATTTCAGATTTGGGTCACTTTTAATGCAACGCTGTATTTTAACATTTTATCTTGACTCAATTATTATCCCCGCATCTTCTTACCTGATGTTTTAGCTTCAACATGAGCCCAAGATTTTGAGAATCAGTTTACGAATGAAAAAGTTATCACTGCAAGACCAAAAAGTGATTTATTTTGAGATCACCCTGTAAATAAAGGAAATAAGCGGAAAATTCAAAAACCCTTTCGAGATCCATCCATCGAAGTTCATCTTTATGCCTTTAGTGTTAAAATCCAGACATTCTTTAGATTGTCTGAGAAATGTTCAGAAGTGTGCCAATAAATCCCAAATAAGAAAAAGAAGAAAAATGGGACTATGGGGAAATTTCAGAAACTTTGGGTAAAATAGGTATCTAAATTTAGCAAAAACACAAACTTAGGTATAGATAAAGGATTGGACTAGCGAATACTCTGAACAGAAACCAAATCGTTGGCGGCAATCCAAATTTACTCAGTTCCAAAGTTAGGGCAAATGTGGCCGTATAAAGTTTATTTGGTTGATTAATTTATTAGAAATTTTATTCCTCTTAGTTGAATCAATTTTGGGAAAACGAGTTTCTGCTACACACCACACACCTTTGGAAAGGTAAATAGCCTATATAATAGCTAATTTCATAAAATTTTTTGTGAAAGCCCTCAATTAATATTTTTCAAAGAATCTATCTACCAAATATCTGCATTAAAAAAAACTTACCTACATTGTCTCTAATATAATCATAAAATCAAAATTTAAAGAACCAATAACATTGCAAAACGATCATATGCACGCAAAAGGAAGATCCTTTAAACACATTGAAAGTATTACAGTAAATGCGCTATGCCGTAAATATGTCCAAAGCGTTAGTAATAATGTTTGGGAGAAACAATAAATGAAACGATGTGCGGTTTGTCATGTTTTAACAGTGCAACGAACATTCCTTCGATTTATTAACGCATATTAGTATTTGTCCGGAAACAACCACAAGGAGGTTAAAAGTTCCGCCTAGAACATAAATACATCAAATAATCGCGTCATAAAGAATTGCAATCTAAAAAACTAAGCGTGCTTTGTTCAGCAACTCTAAGAATACATCACTTGATTCACGTAACCTTAAACCACAATAAAAACAATAACCCCAGATTTCTAGGAATCATTATCAACGTTATTATATTGTAATATGTCGTGTTCATCAATGTGTGAAAAATACTAAACATCAGACAGCCACGATAAAAGACTTAATTATGTTAAAATCTAAAATGGAAGTTTCATATCCATATAGTTTATCTCTATCTCTATCCTCGGTATTTATAAGCGATAAAAATGAAATACCCAATTCCAAACAGCAGAAATAAATATTCTGTGTCAGGTTTTTTCGATTTATAAATATTGATTTCTAGAAGATTATCACACTTATGTCGCTAAAATACAGCGAAAGTCCGACAACTCGTTCTCGTTCTTGACTTAAGGGCATCCAAAGACCTTATGACAGGAGACTCATGACGAGAGATTGTTATTCAGTTTGTGTGGAAGATCAATGACGACACCCCTGCGTCGAAAACGGCAATAAAATTAGCAAATTATTTACCTCTCATGTCAGATTAAGGCTGACGTGACTCAAGGTTAGCATCAATGGAATTTGGCGTTTCCCAAAAAAAAAATTGTGATGCGATATTTTTCTCACCATGACCTTTATTGTCTTTAACATAATTTACGAGTGCAGCGTTTTGGACAAGATTCTTATTTTCAAATTGTCAAGTTGTATCTGTAATTTATGGCTTGGAATTAAGACAGAATTTGAATGGAATTTGTATGTAGGAAGTTATTAAAAATGTTTAATTGTGTTGACAGTCGAATAAACTAATGGGCTTCATCTAAAAAGGTAAGTAAAAATATCACGATGCCCTGTTGACATCAATTTACAAAACAAAGGCTTTTTTTCTTTATTTTAAGTGTTTCGACTTGACCTTAAAAACTTTAGGCAGAAGCGATCTGAAAAAACAAGTTCGAAAAATTATCTTGAAATATTGAGTAGTGGTGGAAAGTATAAAATATCAGCAGATGACGAACAGCAGAAGTTACCGTAGTAATAATATATTTCTGCTTCTGGTGACCTATCTACAGACGAAACCAAGTCCACACTTTGAAAATGAAAATATTCCTACATTATCAATAATTTTGTATGAATGCGTGTCAGCAAAATAATTGCGAAGAAGAGCAGGCAAGGACTTGCTACATGCTTTTAAAAAGTTTATCTAAAACTGAATAGATGGGATAAAGAAGTCATGTAAATGAAAGATTAAGTGTCAGTTTGGTTTATAAAGAAGTTGTTAATATGGATAAATTTGTGGAGTAAAATCATGCATATATTGCAAGTAAAATTATATATTCTATATTGGAGTGCTACTAATTCAAATAATCGCTGAAAGGTATTACAGTATTTTCTGAGACAACACTTTATTTGATATAATGATTTAGAGAAAACATTGTGCAGTAACTTTTGTTTTCTACGATTGTACGACATTTTGTCACTCCATTTTTTCCAATGGACATTTTTTCCCATAGTTTTTTTTTCCACTGGACATTTTTTTACATAGTTTTTTTTCATAGGTCATTTTTTCCCATAGTTTTTTCCTCATATGTTATTTTTCCATGTCATTTTTTCCCATAGTTTATTTTACGATTGTATGACACTTTTGTCACTCCATTTTTTCCACTGACCATTTTTTCCCATAGTTTTTTTCCATAAGTAATTTTTTCCCATAGTTTATTTTTTCACTAGGATGTTTTTATTTATTGACAATATAATTGACATTTGATTTCTGTCAAACGTATAATTCAACGAAGTAAAATGGTCGAAACAGAAGTCCATATTGTCCGCTCATACGAAGAAAAAAAAAGAAGGCAGGATTGCAGAGTATCTTCACAAAGTGGGCAACAGCATCTCGTTTTAATTCACGATTTTGGAGACATAGAATGTTTTTGATAGTATGTAAGATCAGAAATATCTTAATATATTTACGAATAAATTTTTTTTTAATTGAATGTTTTTGATAGTTTGTAAAATCTGAAAAATCTTAATATATTTACGAATAAATTTTTTTTATTGGAAATTTTTGTGGGAAATTTTAGTGGAAAAAAGGTCAGTGGGAAAAAGAAGCAATGGGAAAAGTGGCCTATGGAAAAAAATGTCAGTGGGTAAAAGAAGCAATGAGAAAAGTATCCTATGGAAAAAAAGGTCAGTGAGAAAAAGAATCAGTGGCCTCTGAAAAAAAATGGAAAATAACGACTGGGAAAAAGTGGAGTGACAAAAATGTCTCACTACCGTTTTCTACAGACTTTTTACTGCTTTTGTGTGATCATTATCCAAAGTAAAAATTAGTTGCACGTTACCCAACATTTACTTGTATTTTGATAAAATTGAGGGTTTTCAGCAGTACCATATTTTATATTCATCGTTTTAGAATTTCGTTCAATAAGACGTCATTTTAACGAGTTCAGTAATAATTCTTATTTAACAAGATTTTTATAAAGCTGAAAACTAAATTGTGGTGGAAAAAATACTTCAAACACATCTGAAATTGTCACATTGAAATAGAAAAAAAAAATTAATTTAGCTGAACGGTTTTCAAGAGATCATAAAAATGTATTAAAAGACTTTGAAAACCAAACTATGCAAAATTCATATATTAATCCGTAAAATTCGATTTAATATGACAGCCTTATGAAAAATCTTAGCACCACCGGCTGCCCCAAACATTCAGTGTTTTATTAAGTTAATTGGCGCAGTGCATGGTAGCGACAGCCGTTCTGTGTTTAGAATCTCTGGTTGAATTTCCTATGAAAATAATATAATATTTTTTAGACGAATATATAAAGAATTATTCCAATTCCATATTTACAAATGAAAACAACTTAGTTGTATTAAGAATCTATTTGATTATTTATAGAAGCGATATGATATATTTTAAACAAAATTAGGAAAAATCATTCGATTTAGATATTTAAAAATTGAATAAAACAAATTTAAAATTGGAAGATTGTACATTTTCTGGATATTATTTAATATGAGAGCCTTATGAAAAATTTACTAACGGTTACTTTACACATTCAGCGTTTACGTTAAGTTAATTGGCGCAGGCGATGGCAGCAGCAACTTTGTTGTGCTTAGGATCTCCGCTTAAAATTCTTGTGAAAAAAATTTTTTTTTAAATATACGGAGATACTAGACGAGTGGGTAACTTTATAGATTCACGTTATAATTATTTGGTATTAGTCATAAATAAATTGAAATAATTACTGTGTTTTATAAGCAAACTTTACTATCTAAGTATAAACTATCTATAACTAAAAAGCACGCTTCTATAATTATTTTTGAGGTAAATATTTTAGAAACGAATTGTAAAATTAATTGTTTTCTTTTAAACCTGATTACTTAAATTAAATCGGATATGTTAAGTTAACAATTCAAATAACTTCTAATTATTGAACATGAAGACTCATATTCCACTTTCCAGGAATAAATAAAGTTCTTTAAATTATTGTTTCCATAATTATTGGTCATATTATACAGGCTTCCCTTCAAGTTTTTTAAAATATTTTTAAAAAAAACGAACAAGACAATGGTTATTACCATTGTCTTGTTCGTTAACTAATATATATCACGGTAAAATATTTCTTTAACTAATCACTGAATTAAATACCGTTACAAATGTGTTTAGTAAAGATAACAAATATTTCAATTAACATTAACAATTTAAATTTTTTTTCCAGTTTTTTCACAATTTTGTCACCATTTCTTAAACAAATACCAACTTAAGATATATCGTTGAAATCTTAATTTCATAGCTCACAAGAAAATGCAAAAATATACATAGTGTCCCATTTAAAATAAGAAAGTTGGCGTCACTTCCGGTTAGACCGGAAATAGTATTTTATGCATAATTATGTCAGGCTTTCTGGTTTTAGTGATCTATTATCCACGTTCCAAACTTCAGAAGTCTATCTTTCAAAATAATTAAGTTATTCCGTAGACAATACTTTTGTGGCCACAAAATCTTCATATTGAGAAAATTATTAAATTGAACAATACAGATGACTTCCCTTCTATCCTCGAGGAACCTTACGCAAGAGGAAGCTGAACATTTAGACACAACGAGCACACACCCAATATTCGAGTACATAAAATTAATTACTTCTTTAGAAAAAAGCAATACCGGAAGTCAAACCCAAGTAAGCTTCAAGTTTGCCAAGCAATCATTATAATTATTATAGTTTCTTTATAATAATCTCAAGTGTATTAGCTTCTCCTTTAAAGAAAATTTTTATAGTACGTAACCAGAACAGATTTCTAATGTATCGCTCGTATCGTATATAAAATTAATTATTTAAATAATTATGATATGCAATAATATGCATGCGCCCATTTAAAACACTTTCAATTTTACCACATACCTACATATTTGTGGATACTTTGCTTAGATGATATATTTTTTACTCTACCTAGACAAATTAATCATTTCAATTAAATGCCTATTACAATATAGAAAAAAATATATAGTTTGGTCGATAACATATTTGTGCTTCGTAGTCTAAATAAATGGGACAATATTAACATACAATGCGATATATGCATTTATTGGTACGATAATATGCATATCATAACAAACATAATTAATTTATTGTAAATATCAAGGTTATTTTCAATATACCACACAACTATTTTGTACGTTTGTATGCTATACTATATCGGATATTTCTATATACATAAACAAATTGCCTTTTATGTTATAACTGATCGCATTGGAACATTGCATTTCTATTTGCTAATATAACGTATGATTGCTATTGTTCCAAGTTAGTTTACAATAAACAACTCATGTTTTATCGCATTATTATCTATTCATAGATATGCAGAGTGTTCAGAAGATTAATAACTGTTTGACATTTTGCATTTCAAATGCAACTTCCAACTTAATGGTTACCTACCATATAAAATGATTTATAAGCCTTCGAGACGTTTTGATAGGATCGCTATTAAAAATATCAACATAACTGTTGCACTCATATGGGTTTAGTTGGACAGCGTTGTTAATTCCGTCGAGGTTAGTTTGCAACTGAATATAGGGCAAATTTGCAAATATATGGTTCACGTTAGCATGAAGCTGGTAAAGTGAACGAAATGTCATATTATAAAAAGGAAAAGCCACTACTTGTTTGATTTTAACTTTTTAACAAATCAAATTAATTTAATATGCCACTTTAGGGGTATACCGGGCGTTATTTAAGTACGTAGACAAACTTTAAGAGGTGATTCCTTGTATGATTTTAAGACAAAAAGTTCATGAAAACATGTGCCCTAAACGTTTAGGTTTTCAAGTTCAAGATACAGGGCGTTAAAATTAATAATTTTTTTTAGTTTTTTAAATTTTTCTTTGACATTATTAGGGATAATTAATTCAAATTTAGTACAAATAATGCAATTACCAGTATCTATGAAACAACGTTATTAACATTTGAAATAATCTACAGGGTCCTTGTTTTTTCTGTGTGGCCTTTAAGGTGCCACCAATCTTTTATTACGACTACGTTTGGGAATAAAATCTAATTTATCATTTGGTCTCCAACTTTTACTCTCTTTAAGTTTTTCACCATCAGTTAAGGAAATGCATTTTGAGCGGAGGATACATATGCGTTGCAGTAGGGCGGAGAGGGCATTTCCAACAGTTACTTAAGTGTACTTCTTTCTAGGCTAAAGGAAAAAACGCCTTACTCGGAAATCATAAAAAAATCTTGATATTTAGTCCGTTTCTCTGCCTTCGTGACGTGATAGCCAAATAACATAAATCGCCTTGGTTTGGTAATCAGGCTTACTAACTTTAATATGTCTGCTAAACAAAGAGTGCAACTACGATCTTACGGACACTTAATTTAATCAAAATAAATTTTAAATAGATATTTCATTTGTCAGAGTATCAGCACGGTATTTAAAAAAGTGACACACACTAAATGATAAAATATACTCGACCAACATTTCGCAAACCTAGTTGGCATTATCAGGAAACGATAATAAACATAATAAGTTTAATAATAATCTCTACATGACGCCAATCTGTACGTCAAGACGATGTTTAAGATTTCGGTGGCTAAGAAAACTTGTTTAGTGTTATTGCGTGTTAAAAATACTAATTTCTTCAAGCGTCAATTAATAATGTTATTCTTATAAAAATTTGCATTGACCTTTGTGTGATTATGGGGGCATCTCATTTTGTACGCCCGCACTCTTTTAAATTTTCAATAGAACCCGGCTTACCTTGGTATACTTTTACTTTTGCTAATTAGTAAATCATTTTCCAGTATGGTAACTTTAAATAAACGTTCAGAGAATTTCTAGTGATTGGTCCGTAATGGTGTCATTGTCGAGTGAAACTATATTGACACAGCAGTAAAAAAAAGAGTATTATCTATAAAATTGGGTATTTTCTTATTATCAGATCAAATCTAGAAGTTTAGCTTGTAAAAGCCTAAATAATGATATAAATAATAAGAGTGTTATTTTCCAGAAAATATACGTTGCACAAGGATTACATTTTAGACTTATCAACTAGAAATATGGTGATTATTATTAACCTATTAACTAAATACAAATTAATCTCGAAATTAATCCCTGATACTCGTATGTATTTTCATCCCTTTAATTCAAATCTCAGGTCCTGATCACTCTAGTATAGCTCAGTTCTTTACCAACTCCAAACAATAGGTTAAAATTCGGAAAAATTGTGCTAGATATCGTTTTTCTATGATACTATAACTCGATCAGGATATTTTTAATTTTTAAATCTGAAACTGAAACCATATCTGATGGCGTTTTTTTAACCTCAAAAATAACTCAAAACCAAGCAATTTCATACTATTTGTGGTGGTCTAATCTACCGGACATGGTACTATTTTTTTTGTGTGTGGCTGCGTATAATTAATTAGACAATGGTCTTACAGTTAAGAAAACATTCAATTGTGTGATCGGATTGATGTGGGATTATGTAAAGGTTTAGAGGTACAGTTTGGTCATAATAAATATGGTAGTAATATTTAACACAATTAGGTCGCTAATTAATCAACATAATACCAAGGTTCAATTTTCTCTCTTTCTGACCATTAACATAAATGAATCAAATAATTCGAGATTAATTCAAAATCATTTTAAAATTACCGGTCAGTCACATTAAACATTAAAAATCTCTGAATTCTCAGTACAAGCAGTGGCGATAAATAAGTCGGGTCTGGGGTGTTAGAATTGGCAATAATTTTGCATCGAACAGTAATATTGTATTACCTATATTATATAATATTAGTATTAGATATTAATATTGTAAAAACCACGATTGTAGGCTCTTTCTCAAATATCTCGAAAATTAAGCAAGTTAGGTTAACAAATATGTAAGTACCTACTTTTTTGTAGTCACTTACGAAAATGATTTCAATAATTTTTAGTCAGTTGTTTAGCTTGCACGTGTTGTCAGAGTCCCACAGTGGCCCCAAAGTAACTTTTTTTCAAATCAGTCTGCAGGTCCTAATACTTAAGCAATCGGAATGTTTTTCTGAAATCTTCGTTTTATAATTATTATGTGTCGACGTGTAAACCCAGATTTTTTATTTTTGTCTCTGATTACAACGTAAAATTTTCCAAAGAAGTTTGAATTTGTATCAAAAAACGTCTTCCTTTGTAAAATATCACTGTACAGGGTGTTCCAAATTGCTTGATTTTGGCTGGTTTTCGTATTTCCAGACCAGGTAGAGAAAAACTGACATATGAGTCTAGAGCTCGATTTTTGTGAAACGCCGATTGGTGAAAACCACATTTCGATATCTCTAACCGTTTTCAAGATACCGGCAAAAATTGACATTTTACAGATTCAGAAAAATTGTCAACTTTTTTATTTTTGGATATTTTTTCAAACGGTAAAAACTTTTTGACGTAGAATAAGATGCATTTGTCAAAAAAAATATATCGCTTTTCGATTGTTTGATATCAAAGCTAACTTTGTTATTTCAAATGGAAACCATAGTTTTGGCTTTGACTTTAGAAAATAGGAAAAAAATAAGCTTTCCAAAAATATATATGCCAAGATATGTCTAGTCATCCTTGCTGCCAATATAACACATATCTCTTTAAAAATAACAATTTTTAACGTTAAAAAAAGTTTTTCGGAATCTGTATAACTTTTGCCGATATCTCGGAAACGGTTAGAGATATCGAAATGTGGTTTTCACCAATCGGCGTTTCACAAAAAACTCATATGTCAGTTTTTCTCTACCTGGTCTGGAAATAGGAAAACCAGCCAAAATCAAGCAATTTGGGACACCCTGTACAGTATTTCTTAAGTATGTAATCACGACAATTTTTTTTTAGAAATGTTCATTTTTTAATTGCTCATTGATCTGTCGAGTTAGATTTTCAATTTTTGCTCCTAATTTTTCAAAAATTTAAACCTCTTTGGAAATTTTTCAAAAATTAATTGCAAAAATCTACATGGACAGATCCATAGGAAATTAAAAATAAAAGATTTCAAAGAAAGAAAGGAAATACGGTCTGTAATGTGGTATTTACACAAAATAAGATGTTTAGAAAATTCAACCCTCAGAGACAAAAATCGAAAATCTGGTTTGACATATCCGTAGATAGGTAATTAAAAAACGAAGATTTCAAAAAAAATATATTCCAATTGCTTAATATAGTAGGAGACCCCTCGGATCAGGATTTTCGATCTAATTCATGTCAATATGAAAAAAAAATGCTATTGCAACTGACGTCTGTCTCTTTGCTAAAGGCGTGAAAAAAATTATCGAAGACGTAAAAAAAATGGGCCATAACAGTTATCCGATTATCCGAGTTCGGCCGCGGATGGATATTAAGCAACCAAATTTTCAAGTATCCGATAGGAAGGTTGGTTCTAGCTCTCCTGAAAGTTCGTTCGAAAAAATCCTAAGGGGAGGGGAGCAAGGGCCCCCGGAAAAGTACAGTTTTTCGGCAAAATCGATATTATTAAAAAATTCATATCTCGGCTAATATCGGAGATGTACCTAATAAAAAAAAAGAATTCTTCATTTTTCCTTCTTCTGCGTCTGGGTACGGATCCTCTAGACTATTAGAGAAAGGCTGTGGCGCGTTTCTAAAGGGTACATGTTTGAAAAATCGCTAAAATCCGACAAAATCGCCACTTTTCACAAATTCGTAACTTCGTTAGGAGGCAAAATCGAGAAAAACTATTACTCCAGGGGATTTTCTAAATTACATCTAGTTTTCAATAAAAAAATACGCCGCCGGTCCATTTCGAGGGGGGCGCGAGTTTTTAAGCTCAGCCCAAACGCGTGTTTAGAGAAATTTGAAAAATTGAAAAAATTGCGAAAATACGAAATTTTTAAACGGTTTTTCAAAACAAAATATCGCCGCTGGGTCGCCGTTCTGGTAAGAAATCCGAGGTAGAGGGTCCAACTTAGAACTACATGGTAAATTGCACGGTCTCGCTGTGATTTTAGAGGCAGTAGGAGCGAACGAAAAAGTGTAATTTTGACGTTTTGACGAGAATTTTGAAGTTGGGTTAAAATTTGGAAATTTCCTGAAGCGGTCATTGTTCTCGCATCTCCTTCGAATCTCACAAATTTTACACAATTCTCCGACACGACACTCACAGTAAATTAGTGCGAGTCTGTTTGATCACCGAAATTATTTTTCAGACTGAAAACTTTTTTTTACCCTTTCCGCAAGATCGTGGAACTTTCCGTCATAAAAAAAAACTTGTTTCTTTTGACTCGAACTAAACATGTTTCATGAAATTACCCGTGTCGTGATAACTTGAAATTTTGGTCGAGGGCTGTCCTACTACATAGGTATATAAGTATTAAGACCTGCAGACTGGTTTGAAAAAAAAGCTATCCGGGTCACCAAAACGCTTGGTTTCAACCTTCGACCATTTTAAACGTGTTTCCGTCGATTGTTTCTGCAATTTAATATAAAAAAAATTCACGAAAAATCACACTTTACCTAAGATTCTCAAGTAAGACTTTCTATGTTTATAGCTATGTAAAAGAGGAAGACTTTGTGGAGTTATCAAAGTTTTTTGTTTGTAATGATTTTCCATACAAAATCCATCTTAGTACTCCAGACTCGACTAATTTATGGTGGTTTCAATTTGCACTCATTAATTCGAAGCCACTAATCGGTCTAAGCATTTCTCAATTAACTGAATTTCCTAATAATTATTAATGCTAGAAAGCAGAATATCGATTTGATCCACTAGAGTTAAAGAACTGTTTAAATAATGGAGTTAACTTAAAAATGTTCTGCATAAAATCTCCAAGGATTTTCGGAACCGTGTAACTTCTTCAGTAATAAACAGTTATTGATTAATTTTAATAACGCCCAAATATTTGCGACGACAATAATCAAAGTCATATATCATTAAATTGAGCTTATACTCGTACCTTCCTCCGCCATTCGTAAAATACTGCAGAGCTGTCATATAAATTTTATATAATGCTTCGCATTATAAATAGGTTATTAAACCTTGTACATGACTTGTATATATGGAAATATTTATTGTTATTATTACATATCAAAATTACATACAAATACAATGCGGTAGAATTTCGTTGGTATCAATATATTGCACGATGCTGAAATTAATGTCAAAAGAAAAATTTTAGATAAACAAAAATAAAAAATTATTAAGCATATCTTATTTTGTGTATTTCATTTAAAATGTTCCCCAAAAGACAACAGATATGGAGAAAGTGTGGATCAGATAATTTGTAGCGTTGAGGATTATTATTTTTTTTTACTACCTATATAATTTCAAAGAAGAGCTAATTTCAATATCTTATCTAATATCACACTTGGTAAATTAATTTTCTATAATAAAGACAATATTAATATAAACATAACGCCTGGGTCTATTAAATAATATAGCATTTGTCCCAAGATTTATACAAGACACAGCAAAGGAAAACTGAACAAGGTTATTTGGAATACAAAAGATTCTCAATAATGGTTTTGCCATCAAAAATACGAACAGGGTATATTTAATTTTCTAGGTGCGAAAGATAAATAAAATTTGTGAAAATCGTAAAACAGTTTTAAAATCTTAACTACCTAGCAACTGTAATATCTATTTTAAAATGTACTGTTACTTTTGCTTTTAAGCTGATTTAAAAATACTAAGTAGAGCACATCTGCAAACGAGAATTCGATAACGATTATATAAAACGTTATGTAATTTTTAAGTAGCTAACTATGTTTGTTCTAATTTTCTTTCATTAATTTCAGAACAATTTGCTAAATTTGACACCAAAAACCTCATACAATAATAGATCATTAGTTCACAGAACTCGCATTTATATTACTATGGTTACACGGTGCTGGCAAGAAAAATCAGCATTCAATTATTCAAAACTCGAGTTCACTTACCTCTAACCTTGACAAAACCATTAAAAAGCAAAAGTCAGTAGTATTATAATGAATAATTCATGCACTGCCTAGATAATGATCTACTTTATGGTACCAGAAACACGGCTTTTGTTTTTAAATTATTTGCAAGGATCCTTAGCAGTTTTGCATGGTTTTGTAATTTGGTTATGTAACAAATGGCTTTTATAAATTAACCAGCGAGTATTAAAATATTTTGTTACAAGCAATTGCATAAGACCTTTCGTCGGAATGACTATTTTTTAAGAATAGTTTATTGATGCAATCGCAGTTCAGCTTAAAAAATTACACAGGCCACAAAAAAAATAGTTTTGTATCCAGCAGACTATAGATTACCTTAACTTTCTGAATTTTGAGACGCTGAATTCTGACAACGAGTTTTCTCCATTGAGCCGCAATTTTTTTTAATATTAAAAATACTTTACAACTTATTTTTTGGGGCATTATTGTCCTGCTTACTGAACAGAAATAAAAATACGTTTTTCTTATGTATTTACTTTTTTTGATCTTTTTTCCTTTTAGTATCAAAAAGTCAAGCAAGATTGAAGACAGGAATATTCGACGGACTTCAAATTCTTGCGATGTTGAGGAATACCTACAATTGTTATTATCAAAATGGATTCGAAATAGCAGAACGGCTAGTTTTCAAAATATCGGTAAAAATGTCTTAGGGAATCCCGATGTCGAAATTACAAGAAAATAGTCACCGAAATGGTTAAAAACTAAAAAAATTTTGACGTTTGATTCATTTGAAAACAGCTATATTCTCATGTTGATTAGGTACCTACTTGCCAAAAAATCATGGGGATAGAATTTAAAGAAGAAATTGAAAAATATCACGTACCCAGAAAATAGTTCTAACCTATTGATCGATTCTTAATCCTTGGTTTAATTTCGTTTTACCACTTGAATTCGCGGTTAAAAATCATGATTTCAAAATATTCCGTATCCCGTATCTGTTGATGTGTTTTCACGTAAGAACATTTATTTCATAAATTTTAAAATTTACAAAAATAAAATAAGAATAGAAACCATAATAACCTGTTACATCCTACACTTGGGAACAAAGCACGTCTTAAGAGCGTAAGCTACTAAGTACCTCAATGCCTCGCCAACAGAAGAATCCAAAGATGTTTCAGTTAAACAGATTTCCGATACTGTCACTCATTATGTTTCCTATGTAGATGTTGAAATCACTTTCAGTATTCGTTTAGGCCTTATTTGGTATTCCATTGGGTAACGGTATAATAACCTATCGGTTACTGTCTTTATTATAATGAACTACATTGTTTTAGGAAATAATTAGAAATTAGGTGTGACACGAAACATTTCTTAACCCTCAAATGAATATCTCAGGAATATTACATATTAGCTTCTTGTTAACGAGTATTTTGTTATTCTTTTTTACACGTTATAACGTTAGTCATACTTATAAGAAATATGATGAAGGAGATTTTGGAATAAAAGATTGAGGAGAGGTTTTGCTGTTGACGAAAAATGCATTATTTTAATTTAAGGAGAAAGTCCTAGAACGCAAATATGTTACAAGAAAAAAAAGTAGTCAAACTATATGGCTTGAAGATCAATAATTTATTAGGAATAAAGCATATTGCTGGGAAAAATGTGTCTTATTAAGCTGTAAAGGTTGATTTTGGTTGAAGATAAATAAACAAACAGGCCAAGGACCAAATATATAACGTATACGTATATATGGTTCAAGAGAACATTTAGTTTTAAATTTACCAAATTTATGAATCACCTCAGATCATAACCAAGGCAAAATACGAAAAAAGCTTGTAGGTTAGGATAAACAAGACTGGCCTTTGCCTTAATGGTTACACTGGAACCTCGGTTTTCAGACCACCGAAATCAGATTTGAGATATTATAATTCTTTAACAAAAATGCTAATGCTCGCTGGAAATTCTCATTTTACTCTACATAGTAAGAAATTGATAAATTCTTTAATAATTCAGTATTCTTAATGAAGGTATATAAGATCAAAAACGATCCGCAATAATTACTTTCGTATGGGCATATTATTACGTTGGCGCAAATAAAATATCCTGATGAATTTGAAAAAATTAGCTCTATGGAAAACACATTATTTTACTGAAAAGTTGACAAGTTTGTAAAAAATGAGACTACTTGAAAACACGTCATCGCCTTTTTAAACACATTCTTCAATAATGGGCATTAACTAATTTGCAGGCACATCATTGGTTTAGCAGTAAATAAATACGTTGGTAATTTGGAGAAGTAATTGGTAGTTGAAAGACATCAATATTTATACAAATACCTAGATTTTCTCTAAAATTGTAGATTTTGTATTTATTTCATATCTTATCAAATAGATACTCCAAAGTTAAGAAGCTTTAACTAACTATTAAAAAATTTACTCAAACACGACAAGATTTTCGATTATTCTTGAATCTTCCTTTTGCTTCTTCCATTTATTCATCTTAAAGACCAATCCTGCTTAATTATAACTTAGCTTGAGATTGCTACTTAAACGGTTGTTAATATAAGCAATTCTTATACAGTAATTTGACTGAAAAAACTGTATATCATGAAATGCCTGTCAAAATTTTTTAAAGAATGGAAGAATCATAACAATAAATGTTATTGAAAATCAGTTATCCCATAATTTATACATATTTGTTATGCTATACACTTGGGGGAAAGGAAATTAAGATGAATGACACCTTCAGTTGAATGGTTGAAATAATTCCATTCTACCCCGTAGAGCTTAGAAATGCCGCGCCATGCAGCTGACAATACTGGTTCTTGATCCCCAAAAAGAGCTATGAGGAGCAACTTGATAATCAAGTGCCATAAGATAAGTTAGGTTTAATAGCTGAGTCATGAAAACTCACAACTTTGAAAGAGACTAGTTTATGGTTTACATTGAATTTTATTTATTTCAGATTTATCAAAGATTTTACATGTTTCAGATTATTATATTAACTAAAAGCAGTACTTAAGTTTCATGCAAATCAAACAACTTATTAAAATACTTGTTAGTGTTCTACAACTTTACTAGCGTTATAACCCAAATTATCTTTTTTATGTTCGTGAAAAGGGTTTACATTATTCTTCTTCCTCTTATTTTCATTTTGCAGGAAACCAAACAGAAATCAGGTCATCGCAGTAGGTACATCACTGCATGTGTAAACTAAGCTGTTTTAATCAAAGAAATTTTTACATCAGAGAGTTTGGTAATAAAATTAACAAAATTACTTGCAGTAGAGTTTAAGACCAAATATTTTTCTTACATCAAAAATCACAAAGTCTTTAGAAGTTTTATTCAATTTAAAAACTTTTTTGTCTTTGGCGGATTTTTTCTTTGTTCATAGAGCCAATTTCAAATTTAAAAAAAACTGCAACAAAACACAGGCTTATGAAAATATTATTTAAATTTTTATTGAAGCACAAAGTCAGCGTCTCTCAGTATGTAATTTTTCATATGATTAATTTCAATAAGGTGCGCTACAGGTACTGTCAAGGAATATACTGTAATGTACTTGGTGGAATTTATTTTTGTTTTTTATTTACTATTTCATTTAATTTTTTTTTACAAATTATTTATTATTATTATTTGATTTATGAAATATTCTAATTTAAGTTTATTAGTATTGATTTAATTTTTTTGTTTAAGTTGATTAATAATATTTTTTTGTTTTATCGTATCATTTTATTATAAGAAAATTTTACACAATACAAATTTCTTCCCCGGAATATACCACATTCAATCTTATTTCTCTGGCATTATTGGTTCATGCCTATGAACGAAAATGTGTACGTTACCAGGAGGATTCACTTGCTAGGGTTGGTTGTAATCCCTTTTTAGTTTATATTTTCAGGGCGTTCCAGGGGTCCTTATTCTCTAGGAGAAGCTTACCTTGTTCTAGAGCCTGTTTACTTGTAACTAATGATATTAAAGTTTTGTGGAAAATTAATTTGGTTTATTTATTATTTATTAAAATGTACCTAAAGGTTTCTATAAATGATAAGATTGCACCATGTAATACACCATATACTAGGAGAATCTAGCGAAGGAGGGTGCAACCTTCGGTACCTAGAAGGCACTAGCACTTATGAAAACTATTAATTGTGTAAAAGTCGGTTTTTTGTATTCGAATTTTTCCGTTGAAATATCGTTGTAAACAAGGTGGAAAACTTGATTTATTTATAAATTGTCCTTGTAAGAACACAAAATGACACCTAAAAGTTCACACGCAATAAAAGCGACTCGCAATTGATGGTAATTTTATAAATTTTACTGCCAATTATACAGGAAATAATAAACAAAGGATGTAGATCACCTTGAATGGAAGGAATTCATTACCAGATGCATGCAATAAGAACGTATTCCAGTTAAGTCCAAACTTACTAGTGCAAAACAATGCAACAATTCCCAGAAAATTAACAATAGTTTCAATTACGATTTGAATGCACTTTGCTTTCTCCGTTTAAAGTAGGCATTAATAACATATCAACTAGGCCAATTGTGTGTCGTATCATATGATACAACCTGGAAAAATTGAGTCAATGACACATATAAAATAAACGTTCTTGTTACCCTAAATATCTGTATGAGGTAAATCCACCTCGGCCACAAATATAAATAATATACTATCAGTCAGCATTAGTAAGGTAACCAGAAGCGATTATATTTAATACAACACGGATATGATTGTTCACATACACACACACGTTGGAACGATAAAATGGTGAGTGGTATGCAGGCAATATGACAGACTCATTCCACTAGGGTTAGGGCTGCAGCATAATCAGTTTTACCAAGAAATTATGTTGATATTTCCAAGAATGCTATTCTTTAGAAATTTTATTAAAATCCAACAAAACGGTCAATCATAAATGATTATCTAGCAACCTAGACCGGAGAGAAATGCAATTTTGAAATTCAAGGTAGGTCGAAGAATGTGGATGTAGTGATTTCCTAAATCAGGCAATTTGTTGTTTCCTTTTAGGCAGAGTCCTAGGTAGCCAAATAGATTATCCTCAACAGATTGCAGACACATTTTGAAGAAAGAGCCATGTCGTTGAATTGTGAGGAACGTTCCAACTGATGGCACTTCTCTGATTCGGGCGACCACCCCATAGCTCCATTCTTGAAACTAGGGAATGTGTTTTCATGAGAAAATCAAGTCATTTTCTTCTGTAATAATAAGATAACCAATAGTAAATGTCAATTTACGCCATGTTGACGTCATTCCCTCATGGGAATACATTCCTTACTTTCAAGAATAGATCCCCAGGAAGCAGCAATCTCCTATGGCCAATTCGTCATTAATTTTAAATGTAAAACTTGAAGATTGATAACCTAAATTTCGAGAGTTGGAACTTTTCATTTTAAAGGTATTTCGGTAATTAATATTTTACCCCCGGTATGCAGTGCTGCCTACTTTATTAAGATGATAACCCATGATGAGTAAATAAACAATACTGAAATTAATAGATATGAAAAACAACAAAGTGAACGAATTGTTGCAATAAACAACAATAAATGTTCCCAAACTTCTACTAATTAATGATATAAGCTCGCAGTTTCAACAACGCCAACGTTTAAAGTTCTCAGCTGCGCTACCGCAAATATTAAACTCATAATTGCTAG
Source organism: Rhagium mordax (assembly GCA_963680705.1). Taxonomy (NCBI): domain Eukaryota; kingdom Metazoa; phylum Arthropoda; class Insecta; order Coleoptera; family Cerambycidae; genus Rhagium; species Rhagium mordax. Next base: position 121,339,750 of record OY796656.1, read on the forward strand.
AATTTGAACTTCAAGTGTCATAAAGGTCTGGAAACAGCCGCATACGCAGTACGAAACAGTATTAGGTTATATCATAATATAATACACGGCATAGCACTTGAAGTCACTAAATATGCATCAGCTATTCATAGTCGTCTAAAAATATGGCTTTTGAGGTCGTTATACCAGAATGCAGTGGAATTTAGTTTCATTTTACAAAGTTGAGGCAATAAATACCCATGAATGTAGGTAAAATAAAACCTACATCAGTAAGAATTATTCTTACTATTACATGGCTACATATGCGCATTTCGAAGTTGAATGCTGCAGTGTGCAGTTACAAAGTCCAGCGCACAGTAAACACAAATATCTCTAGACAATCCTGAATTTTAAACAATAACGACATTAATATTTGGCATAATGTGGCGCACCTAAATAAATATAAATTAAGGTTAAATTCTGATGTCGTTACTGCAGGGTGTGCCCATGCAAATAAAGAACTTAGGAGACAGTGGGCAAATTTTAGAATGGAAAATACCATATTCGTGGGTAATGCGATGAAAAGTAAAAGTTTAGCAATTTCGTTTTCATCGTTATTTAAATTTAAACTTTTATTGTGAATCCTAAATACGTTTCGTCATGCAAATCACCTTAATAAGTTCCACATTTTTTGGACCATTTTCAATCACCTTCCTTCGTTAAGATTATCGAGCATATTTTTGAGGGTATCTAAATATGCTTCGTAAATCAGGATAGCGTTCAAAATTTAGCCTAAATAAAAGAACAAATTAAAATGTTTGACCTTACTGAATTGTTTACTTGCCGATTATTTGCCCTTTATAACGTAAGCATTGTGTGATTTTTTTATGGATAAAAATAAACATCCGATTTTTGACTAGTTCAATCAATAGACATAGAACCTAACCTAACTTGCAAATCGCAAATCCATTCAATAAATTTCCTACAGACCCTCCGGATGATTTTCCAAATGCATCTTGAACTAGATCAATGTTAGCAACGCAAACCAATTTTGAAGGATTTATGCTAACCTCAACTGCCAAAAACAGCAAAGATAAAGTTGTAAGTGAACGCAATGTTATAGGTCTTACATACCTTGCGCGTTCACCAGACTCTCCACCGAGAGGACTTGAAATGGATTCCATCCAATAAATTTCTTATAGTTGTAGATGTGTGTGTGTGTGAGAGAAAGAGGTTTGGCTTCGGAAGTTTCCATTAGCCACAGAAGATCCATGTATTCAGGAGATTAAGATATAATTCATATTGATACTGCAGCCTTCCGTAAGAAAGCTACAATAGAATAATTTAAGACGAGTAATTGTTGAGGAGTATAATTTGGAGACTGAGAATTCCAATATATGCGGAATAGATTTGGGGAGTGAGGGATGAATAAGGGAGTATGATTTCTTTGTAGACATAACATATTCTATCCATGTTTTTTCCCATTTTTTTCTAATGTTTTGTTATTGAGTTTGAATAATGGATGTAGATGATGAAGATGATTTTCCAAGTGTATCTTGAATTACTGCCAATGTTAACAACGTAAATAAGTTTTGAACGTTCTATGTTAACTACATCTTCCAAAACGACAGAAGTAAAGCGGTAAATGACTGCACTGTTCTTAGATGACCTACGCCTTCACCAGATTTATCACTGATGGAACTTGAAATGAAACTTGAAATTCATTTAGCTCATCCTAGTGAGAACATGTCAATTTTTTTAACGTGCATATAACGTTGTCATCGTTGAAGAGGCGTTTTATGTTGAATATTTCAACGTTGTTTAATCATCTAAATTCAACTAAAGGTTACATTTATTCCACCATTTTTATCAACGCAAGGTTTCATTTATGTTTAAAAAAACATCAACATATTCATATAAATTTACGGGTAAATACACGTTATAAAAACGTAAAACTCTAAGTCAATAATTTGGTGGACAACGTTATTTAAACGTGAAGATTAACGTAATATTTCTTCACGTCGCTGAAACGTCACAATATTTTCAACGGATTGTTTTATATTGGTGGTATATTAATGTGAAATTTGGGTGGTTTAAACACGTTAATTTAAGTTGCATTCTATATACGTTATAAAAACATGACATTTATCTAAAAAATTACTCCAGGGATACTCGTCAACGTTTTATTCACCACAAAAGAAACTTGATTTCTACGTGATTTTTATGTTGCTTATATGTTGAAAGTTACGATACTTTTCATGATCTTCATAACATTAGTGATATATGCACATGCAATTTACGTGGTTTAAAGACGTTAGTTAATCCAATTAAATGTTGCATATGTTGTTAAAACGTGACAATTAAAATATAATTCCTCAAAAAAATTGCACGTCAAAAACACGCTGGAAATTAACCGTCAAATCATTTTTTTGAACCTCGTTAACTTTCGGTCTTTCAAGTTAATTGCAGTAGATGGCAGCAGCGAATGAATTTGTATGTCACTTGCTTAGAGCGGGTCCAAGGCTACGAGAGCAGTCCAGGACGAGGATAGGGTGTGCTCTGACAAGACTGTTTCTAGAGAAAATGGACGAAATATTTATATAGTATACAGATATATGAATATACATATATATGTAACTATGCATATATAATATGAGAAGACGTTTTTGAAACGTTTTCTATACATGTTTAATGGACGTTTTTAATATCGGATACATATATTTTAAAAACGTTTGAAGAAGACGTTTTTGAAAGATTTCCTGTAAATGTTTAATAGACGTTTAATAGCGGTGGAATAATTCTGAAAGTTTGCTAAATATTTAACGTTACGGTTACGCTTTAAGCACGTCGCGTCATTACATTATCTAGCGGTTCAATTCAACAATTAAACAACGGCATTAATTTTTTCGAAAGAAATGTTTATTTAAAGTTGATTTTAGAGTCGATTTGTACCATAGACTAAACGTTATAAAAACGTTGTAATATGCATTGAAATATAAGTTAAACAGCGGGATATTCTTCCGTTGAATCAACGTTGTAATACAATGGTTACTCAATTGTCGGTTATCGTTAAATTTAACGTTTTTTAAACGTTTGTGTTCTCATTGGGATCATTCCGATGATTTTTCTTATCACGATTAAACAAGTTATTAAGTGAAAATGTGAGACCTAGTTTTGTGCAAAAAAATAACTAGAAGTCAAAAAAAACATTTGCACGTTTTTAACAGTTTTAAAAATATGCATCGAACATGTGCACACTGCACATTTTCAATGTCTAAATAATTAGCCACTGTAATCGTAATCATTACCAAATAACATTTACAAGATTATATGAGATAACACACTTAATTATAAATAATACAACAGGTGTGCATCAGCTGAGAGTAAACGACCTGAGTAGGTATGTACAACATTTCATCCTTCATTAAGCAAATTACTGAGTAAACATCACATTACTGGCAGTCGTCGTAACAAAAGGGTCATTGACATTTTATTGTTTTTATATGAGATTCTGAAAAGAATGTAAAATTTTTCAGATTTATTTTATAAATTTTTTATAAATTTAACAAACAATATAATTGCCTACATTTTCGTTAAAATCCACCATAAGGCCAAAATAAATTGCCAATCATTAAGATTTAAATTAAACACATATGAAGATTTATTCTGGATTTGTGTACCGATATTTAAATCAAATAGTTGATTGAAGATGAAGTTACTTTGTGGAAATCCATTTCTAGTAAAATTTTGCAATAAAAATTTGCGAGACTGTAATAAAGTGGAAATTGACAAGTAATTTACAGTCTCGCAAATTTCTATTGCAAAATTTTACTAGATATTTAAATCGATTATTTGTACATCTTTCGCAAAAATTTTAATAAAATATCATATTACAGACGATCTAGAAAAGTCAGTAGAGAATATAAATAGCACATAGTTCGTGTCAAGGTGGGCAATATGAACCAAACCTCCGCTGGAATGTAGGACACGATTCAAATTTAAAGACTGTGATACTTATCTAATATCAAACAGTGTCATTCTTAAAATAAGTATCTTATAATCCATATCAACGATTGTCGGCAAAATTTAAGTTTTATCTTAAAATATGAATCTTTTGCAAATTTATGACCTTTCAAATTTCGCATGGCCAATCAATTGGTAACCTTAAAACTTTCTACAACAAGTAGAGGAATTTAGAATACATTTAGAGAATATTCATGCTAGGTGTAGAAACTTAAAAAATGATGTTATGAAATGCGTCGAAAATGTTTTTAAACGACTATGACTAGTTCATTCACAAAATTTGACATATTTGAATACATATTAATTTAGTAAAATTCTTAGACAGATATCATAGGATTTTAAGTGAATTTATAATATACAAAAACTTTTGCGACGAAGCTGGATTTTATATATAATTCAGTCTTTATTTCATTTCCTCTCGGAAATACGTTTAGAAGGCTTAAGTAACATTTCAGAAATAAACATTGCTGGAAATTGAAAATTTGCAAATGGAGAATATATTATAAATAAAATATAACATAAATTGCTTTATATTTCTCTAAATATTTCTTGTAGAATAATTTTCTATTTGAGACAAATCTATTTTTACTGCATATCTAGGTAAAATTTTATACGAATAAGTAATATAGAAAATAACATTTGTAATGCTCAATATTAAAGAAAAATTTACAATCGAGATGGGAATGTGACTTACATTGAATTACTTTCAAGCTTTACTCCACTTTTGACATACTATTCCCGTTTGCATAAGATACTTATATTTTCACACTTGGCTGTTAAAGCAAGACAAAAAAATTATACCATCAAGTGCATATATTTACATTCGTCTTGCCTCAGGCTAAGACTAAAAATAATATGAACAGAATTGCAATTCATTCTGCTAAAGCACTCCATAGTTCTGGTATCGAATATTCTGCAACCACGTTAAAGGTAATTACTAATTGAATAAGAATTTGGTAAGTAATATTCTGTGACCCCATACCTAACTTAACACCAAAAAAATATATATGTATGCAGACCAGTGTAACCGATTTATACATGTAATACTTACATCAAGTTTAAGTTCATTTTTTGACACACTCTTCTTATTTGCATATGTGAAATTATTAATTTGTTAAGGCTATAAAATGTATTCACACCTGGCCGTGTTAAAACAAACCAAAACTTAATGATACCTGTAAGTTAGCAATTTAACGCTGATTTTGCCTGAGGACAAAGCTAATAATAATAAAATTGCTATAAATCATAATCTACTTTGCAATTAAAGGTGCCGAATCTTTTTCTATCTCTGTCAATATTACTTATATGTAAATATATTTGGTCTCTGAATAATCAATTTTTAAAATACAAATTCAATTTATTTTCTATTACCAGCCTAGGATGTTAATCTCAATGAACTTAGGTCTGGAGTACTACAACTATAATTGAATTTCTACCAAAAATTCAAATAGGTACATATAATATAGAAAGTTTACAAAGATGAAACGCGCCTTTCTAAGCTTCGCAAATGTTTTTTAAAATAACCACAAACTATATTATGCATCTTTTGTGTCATTAAATTATCTGCATAAATGATGTCAACAACTTTTAGCGTCAGATCCAGTCATTTCGTGCGTATGCGACCTAGAGAAGTCCGACGTTATGAATTTTTTCAAAGTCCAAAAGTCCTAATTTATTTGTTTACAATGTTTACAAAGCTGCAGGCTAAACAACAAAGTCTTGAGAATCGATGGAACTATAAATAGTTTTCTTTGAAGTCCTCGAATATGTGTTTTTTGCGGATTTTTTATTCCATTATTTTTATTAAATGATGGAAAATATCTGCAAAGCATTGAGCATTCGATTTATAACTGTTTGTGTGGTAAATCATTTCCACTTACAGTACGCCAGAATCGACTTACTTACGGTGGTTGTAGCTTGAATTGATTCAGTAGAAGGTGTTAATAAGTCGGTCTGATATGACTGGCCCGAATTAAAACTTTATATCTATAAAGTTAATATTTAGATTTTCTAGCGTCAAAAGTGGACCAGCGGACTTTAACGTTAGTACTCAGCCAGCCACTGTCGTTCTTCTTCCTTATTAAAAAAGTCTTTTGAAATACCATGGACTATTTTTTTTCTGATTAAATATCAGATATTTATAAAAAATTACTCTGATTAATTTTTGTTTAATTCAAGAAGTATTAAAATATCAGTTATTTTGTAAGGAAAACAAAATTTTCTTGTTCAGTCGTGGATATAATACAAATAATTAACTTATTGTAGTTAATAAGGGTTTTAAAGGCAAATGACCCAAATTGTAAATAGTAATAATTTCTTTTTTTTTTTTACTACGCCAATTTGTTTGAAACAACAATCGGGTCCATTGCACTAAGACAAAATGGCATTTGCTAGCTTACTAATGGAAATGATAGTGGTTCATAAATATATATGTATTAATTATCGACGCCAAATAAATTTAAAAAATACACAAACTTATTTATTTTCGATTTTCTCTTAATAAAAACTCCTGCTTACTTTGATAATAGCATTTCTGCTAAGAGTGTTAATATTTTCTGTACCCGCAAAGTTCATAACATGGAAAAAACTTTTTTTATTTTCGATTTATTGATCGCTCAACAATAATGTCACTTTTATATTGATTTAATATAAAGTAAAGTGGTAAATTTTAAAAAATAAACAAATTAATCTGAACGCACAGGGTTCTCAAAAAATTTCTAAACTAAACAAAACTAAAACCTCAAAGACCAACCAAATAAAATCGGTTGAGTCTAATTTATTATTTCAAACCACTTTATTTGATATTCTACTTTTAAATGAAAATAAAAGTTATTCTTGAACGAATTTTTTTATCGATAAATCGAAAATAAAAAAGTTTTTGCCAGATTATGGACTTTTCTGGTCAACCTGTACAGAAAATATGAACACACTTAGCAGAAATGTTATTTTCAAAGTAAGCAGGAGTTTTTATTAAGAGAGACATTTTGTAGAAAAATCTAAAATAAAACAGTGTTTTCTATTGTGAACTCAATCTGGGGAAACACTATAATAATCAGCAACAATAAAATAAATAATCAAATTCTAAAACAAAAAAACGTATAAAAAATAAATAAATCGAAAATAAATTCTACTTATGATTCTGAAATATTTATTTTTTATTAAACCACTTGAGCAAAAACACAAGTTTTACCACCAACTTAAAGCAAAAATTACAATAATTACTATTTTTGAATTGGAATTGATTAGTTTAATATTTTCACTTAAGCGTACCTTACACAGTCAATATTATTGAAGCAATATCGATATTGATCAATATATGCAACGTGTAAGGAGTATATTGAAACAATAATATTGATGGCAATAATATTGAAGAAAATAAAATCAGTTCGATTTTTATTGAAGGCCCGCAAATATATTGAGGCGGCGTCAATATTTTTGACACATGTGAGGAGTATATTGCCATATTGTGCAATAAAACGTCAGTCATGCTCAAGACGCGGTAGGGGTTGTTTCAATTTCTTGTACTATTAGGAGTGTTTTATTTATTTAAGAGTTGTTTTGAGATGGAAACTGATAAAAGTTCCCCATATCCCCATATCCATGACTCGTACGTCTATTTAACCAGCTTTTTGTCCACACTGTTCTTTGCCTTCTTATTTTCCTCTTCTTGAGGACCAAAGCAGACGCGATTAGAACCGGTAGATCCATCCTCCCTGACAGCACAATTGAAACTGACACTTTATTGATCAATATTATTGGATCGTGTGAGGGCTACCGTTTTTTTACCAATATTGCGTCAATAATATTGCTTCAATAATATTGACCGTGTAAGGTACGCTTTACTTAGAGTTGGGAAACATTTATTATTTATTGTGGATTTGATTTAAACCAATGATATTTTTAATCATTTTATTTATACGCGATTTAAATCACTGATTTAATTTAAGTGATTTATATCAGGGCAACCCTGCTGGCGGGTCATCCAAAAGCCAAAGGGGGGGGGGGGTATGTAGTATACTAAAAACAATTATGAATCGTAAACAAGCCAAAATCAAATATTTAATTATTCACTAATTATTATTAATCATTATATATTTCTTATTTCAAACACTTTACAGACAGAAATAAAAAAAAATAATAAATTTAGAATGGATACTCTCGTGGATACTATAATAGTAAGTTTTAAGTCTTATACATAAGTCGATAGAAAAACTCGAGAACTCCTTTGTGTTTCTGAAATACTTGCTGATAATATGGTGATTCCTGCAGAAATGTGTATATCGTTATAATCAATAATCTAGATTCAGCAGCTCCCATATACAAGTCTTCAAAAATTTATCGAGAATCCTCCAAGTCAAAATGTACCTTGCTCGGGAAGATTTTTTCCTGGTTTTATATTGGCCTTGGGTAATTCTTATTAGACTCAAGAACATAATATTTCTCAACTACAAGTTATAATAAGGAAACAATAACAGAAGAAAATGTGGTGTAAAAACATGGTTGTACAAAAAACTTGGAGGTGAAAACTTGGAGATAGAACTTGATGATTAAACCTTGAAAGAAAATAATTTCTCTATAAGAAAAAAAATATGTTTGCGTGAATTGAAGCTTACATTTAGAATATTAACAAATAATTGTTTACCTAGTTCTGGAGGGTTTTCATCCGAAAGAAATAAATATTAAGTACCGAAGTTTTTCGTATTCATAATTACTATATCCTTCTCAGAAAGTTCCAAGGAAATAACTACAGACATCCAAATATAAACATCCGAAAAATTTAAAAGACAACGACACAAAAGCTTATTTCACAAAATGACTCCCTATTCCCTTGTGTAAAAACAAGCAACTCTGTCGGTTTAGAAGCAATATCGATGTATCGATCTAGTTTAAATATGAACAAAACAGGTGGTCATTTATGAGACAACTTCGAATAATAGGCTACAATAAATTAGTAAAATCGAATTTTGCGGAAAAAAGGTAAGTTAAATACGTAAAGTAGACTAAACACTTCAATTCATTACAGTGACTTTTATTAGCAGTATAACCACAATCTTTATTTATTTTAGATATTCATTAGTAAAAGTGCAAAACGAAATCACACCAGTTCCAAAATATATCAAAACATTGTACAGATGCCAAGATTGCCAAGTGATAATTAATAAAACAATCAAGATTAAAAGCTAAAATTACAAGAAGTGGTATTCGAAGAAAAATCAGCTGTAGAACATTACATAACAACCAAATCGTAGTAGGTGGATATGATTAACAATAGATTACCTCTGATGATTATCATACATTTCCTCTTCAGGAACCTAAGAGACGCGAGGTCTAGCACAATATCTAGTTGAACAAATTAATGTTGTTCAATTTTAAATTTATTTTTTAATATTAAAATAAAGTGGTAAAATTAATTTTATTATTTATGCTAAAAATGCGCGCCTCTTTCCTCTAATGTCTTAAAAAGCTCTTTACAGAGCTTATTCGCAAATTCTACAATAATATTTGCTATTGTAAAAGTAGTAGGGAGTAAAACTTTGTTCTATACAAATCTCTTATTATTTACTCAGTTAAATCAAACTTGTTTACATAATTTAATTATTTAAGTGTAAAAGTTGAAGTTATTAGTTTGAACTCTAACACTCTCTTGTCAATACATTTGCTATAGTTGAGGTTTCAGTAAAATGAGTTAAACATAACACAAATAAATATAACAGCCATTTGAAACATTATAGAAATTTGGTGGAGCAGAAGCAACAGCGCAAATCAAAATTTTGTTTTTTAAGTTTATAACACAAAACATCACAAGTGCTTAATTTATTTTGAACTTCATATAACAAGAAATGTTTTAGTTAAGACCGTTTACAGATTGGTTCAGAATAGGATGCAGTTACAGACGGCTGATCAACAACTCTTGGATTTATTTTTGGTGGCTTCCGAAATACTGCATGCATCGAAACCCTTGTGGTTTGTGTTTTGTGCACTAAAGAACTAAGTGACTGTATGTTTAACAATGCCACAATAAAATTAATTACCTATGTAAAATTTTTAATTTTTATTACTAACTAACTCTAACCAAAAAAGATAGAATCTGCTCCCGTCCACTTTTTTATATTCAAAAACTCATGGCCAAAAAAGCGATAGAGATAACGCATGTATTTTAATACCTCCAATGCAACCACCTCCATTATAAATAACCACCAGCGTCTCCTTCAGTATCGCCGTGGAGCAGTTCAACTTCTTCTTAGCCACTTGCGTAAGGAATGGAAGAAAGTGTGGAAGCCTATATTAAACTCCGTTTGTTACGACGTGAAAGCTAAACGCTCTACGATGAGGGACGCGGAATTTGAGAAAAACTATACAATAAAAAAAATCATCCGATGTCGATGTAGCAAAGAAATGGAACGATTACTACGAATAAATAATAAAAAATGGTAGGTCGCGGTTCATGGTGGTGCAACGACAATTTGCTGCTAAAATTGGTTATTAAAAAAAAATTTAGTTGTACGAATATAAATTCCAAGAACACCTAATAAATCGATGATTGACAGTTTAAGTAAGTTATAAATTAGTTTTGACAATGGCACCGTTTTCATATAGACACGATCCTGGTGGTCGATCGAAGTCGGCCAATAAAGTAACAATAAACCGAAGGGTAAAAATGTACATAACGTAGAAATGCGGGTGGTCGTAACCGTATAATACGCGTAAAACCTACCTGCCCTATTGAAATGTATATTTAATATAATTATTTACTCCTCAACACAATTGAATTCTATGGCGTGTTATTACAAAGGCAACTCAACGCGAATAAAGAATTAAAAATTAATAGCGTGTAATTCGATTAATTTGAATATAACTTGAAGAAATAAATACAGTTCTAGCGACCACCATGGCCAGAATTTTGGTTTTAAGGAGATGTTACTGTCACTGACCTAATTTTGATTGATAGAATGAGTTGGATGCTGTAGGTTCTTGTACGTTGAGCGTCAGGTTGACAGATATTTTTGGTTTTATTCCGAATGGTGCCAGTAGTTTTTTTTGGGAAAGTTAAATTCACATAATGGAAGCGCCTTATTATGGGTTATTTCAGCGTTATAATCTCGCGATTTATATTTCGGCGTGTTACTTTAAATACTCGTTTTCATATTAAATGACTTGTTTAATAATCATAATTGTATGTTCAAAACCACGCAAACCATCGTTGAGATCTTTCGACAATGATGCTTTTAGTTATTATGGAGGTTAATATATTCATTGATGCAATTTGGGATAATAGTATGCGATTTAATAATTCCCTAAAAATATGCATAGTTATTTATTAGGAAGGGGGATTTAAAAATAATTAATTCTATGGATTATTAAAATTAACGTCATATTATTTAGGTATAGGAAGTGTTTCCCGGAGTCGATTCTGTTTTTGATATCATGGTTACTTCAGATCCAGCGCCTAATTTCAACGTAAAGAAGTAAACTAGAAACTTGAAATTATACAAAGAAAAGTTGATAAGCTAATATCATGAGTTTATCTCAGAACCCGCGCCGAAACTAGTAATGAATTAATGTGGCAATTTAAATTGGACGCTACTCTACCCAATTTGTAATCCCTTACATAAACTTGGATTATACATATTCCTACCATTAGACTCACCGCCTTTATGCCCATTTGTGCCAATAAATAAATCCCACCGAATGGGGTGAGTTTTTGCTAACTGGGTAAACTTGTATATTTATACGAATCCATTTACTGTTTACACACAATGTGGCAGTCACAGTGGTAGTTCATAAGTGAGCACAGAAATTTGACGGCAATAAGAGGCAGATGGTCCTCTTTCACAGTAGGTACGGCCTTTCAGAGCAGCTGTTCTTACTTAGGATTTATGTTTTTCTCACAAATATAATTCAGCATTAATTAAAATTACTTAATAAGGATTTTGCGTGTGTCTAAAATAAGAAAAATTCGCAAGGTGGCAAGCCGTATTAAGTCAGCGTAGTTGGTACTTATTTAAGTTAAAAATATTTTTAAGGATGTGAGTATTTTAGTTTTATGGTTTTGGTTTTTAATTAAATTAAAAATTCTCTGAAAAAATAAATACATTTCTTGAAGCCAAGCATGCTTCACTTTATTTGCGCATTCTTTTCACAGCAGTAGACAAGAGGTTAGGACAATCTAGGCCAAAATTCGTGAAATAATTAATTATTTAACTTTGTCATTAATAAAAATATGAATATATGAACAGTACGAACGAATTTATGCTGTAGTTTATGGAGATAGAAAACGGTCTTAAAGATACTTATGATTTATTGACACATTAAGCATGACGTCTATTTCTGTGTTGCCATTTTGATGAAACAAATAGGAGATTAATGTTTGATGAAAAAAGAACCAATTTTATGGGCTGTAGATAAATGTGGGAAACTGCCAGTCAGATATAAGAATTAAAATTTCTATACTTGTCACTACACCAGACATTTCTAGGTCACTCTCGAGTAACTTCATAGTATTCTTGTTGCGCTAAATGATCTCTAAAAACTGCTTTTTAGGTATCCCATTGGCGTATTTTATTCAAAGAAAAGACATTCACTTTCGTAATAGAAAACGAAAGTAGTAAGTGAGTTGGTTAGCAACGTCAAAAACTTGTTACAAACAAGAATGGCCTTTACATATTTTTGGCAGTCCTTGACTTGACTGAATAATTAGTTTGAAAGAGAGTTGGTATGCTCACTATGTGATTTACTAAGATCCAAAATGAGGGTAAAGGATTTGCGAAATTAAATACCGAATTCTAAATGACCAACCAATTCATAGCTCCTGAAAACCAAATGATTTAAATTTTACTTCCCTCACATTTATAACAAGAAACCATTTCGGACAATGTTTGCTCTTTAACGTAGTTGGTATTAAAAATAAGACATATTTAGATTTAAATGTTTTAATTAATATATGAATAATTTTTAAAATCATATTATTAGCTATAAATACACTAAATATTAAAATTAAGTACATCCTTAATAGAAAAAATTTAGATTGTTATCGTTATTGTTTCCGGCATTAAACATACAACCTTGCATAGAATCTAACATTAAATAACAATATCTTTTTATATTATTACCACGATAATATGAGGTTAATTGTTACAGTTTTAAGATGATTTATTATGAAGATATATCAGGATGTTTAGCTCATATTGTGAAATTTGCATAAAAGTACTGCCATATTTTTTCATTCGCATCATGGACAAGTACTTAAAGTTCAATTAATTAATTGTAAAAATACGTGTATAACATAAAAGGCCTGAACCTGCTATGGATATACTTCATATTAAACTGGTATATTATTTTTAAATATAATTAGCAGCTTTTTGTTCAATAATCAAAATTAATTATTGTTTTGTGTATTTAATAATAAATAAATAAGTACAATATTAATTGTGTGTAAGAATAATAAATAAAATTAATATCGTCAATCTTGAATTAATTATTCGACACTATAATTTATAATTTCTTGTCTGTACAATACTTCAAGGATTGCAATTTTTATAGACAATTAAAATGTTTGCGCGTTTCCTGTTTTCGTCCGCACACAAGTTGTCGCATTGTGAGACATTTTTTTATAATTTTTTGATATTTATATACTTACATACAATAATTATCAGGTATTTTAAAAATGATTAATATTAGCTCGAGTTTTAACCTAATAGACCAGTCATATCTGATTGAATCTCCTGATTATAGTAGAAGCTGCAACCACTAAGTCGGGTCTGAGATACTAAACTACTACTTTTGGATCGAAAGGTTAAACAAATAGGAGTACACAAAAAATTATAAAAAATATTATAAAAACAAAACGTGACTCTTGAATTAATTTCTCAAAGATCTCGAGAATGAAGCGAAATAAGGTAACAAACTCTGTGTCTTTTTCGTAGAGCATTTTATCTACAATAATGACTGCAACAACTTTTACCTTCAAGTCAGTTGTTTAACTTGCACGCGTCAAAGTTCGAGTCCCGAAAACGATCGATTTCTAAATTTCTCCGCAGGTTTTTTTCAGTTTTATATACTATGCAGATAGGAACTAAATCTGCACTAAAACCACATAGGTACCTATCGTTTATTACCATTTTTTATTTATTTTGTAAGTATGTAAGCGGATAAATTTGGCTGCTTGGAGAGATCTTATTATAATGATTGTTTAAGCCCGTTGTTTATTTTTGTTCTATTTTTAGTTTTTTAATTTTATACATAGATTTAGTTAGCATTTTTTCGTGCCTATTATATTTTTATAAGCATCTAAGTAAATATTATTTATTCAGACAATAATTGTGCTTCTTCCCGTAGATTAATATTTTTAGCCAGTAGGACAGAAAAATAATTCTGTGTTCGACCACGAAGTGAAAGAGAAATGAGGAGAGTTTCATTGCTCCATAAATTGTGCGTGCTTTCTCAGGTAATAAGTAATTAATTCTCTTCGCCCATTAGCCCCTGTTTTTTGTGTACCCTATTTAATTTAGAGTCCGCAGCCCTTGAGGAACGGGTTGTAACCTTAACGCATATTGAGGAAGGAAGAAGGTAGATAGATGTTAAATTTTCAACAAAAAAAGGCTCAAATGATCAAATATTGTTCACATACTTACATAGATTACATGATTAATAAAAAAGGTGTAAACAAATCCATCAGAGTTTCATTAATTTTTTATTTCATATAAATGATCCAAGAAAATCGAAGAACATCAAAACCGAACGTTGCTCTTTGAAGATCAACGCCTTGGAGGTAAAAGCCGTTGGAATCATTAATTGATAATTTTATACTCTATAAGAACGATGCATAATTTGTTACTCTATTTCGCTTAGTTTTTGAGATTTTTGAGAAAAAGCTTCGAAGGTCACGTTTCTTTGGATTTTAGAAGATTTTCTGAAAGACAAGTTATAGGTACAACGTTTATCTACAGTGAGAGAAGTATTGATATTGCTGAAAATCGTTGTTGCAATTGTGGACAACAACAATTTAAGTTTTATTTTTAAAAACGTGCGCAAAAATTGTTTACTCCAACACTTATGTTGAAATCGGACGTGTATTTATTAAACATATTATTTAATCGTAGAATAGTAAGTAGTAATAACCTGTTATACAAAAGTAACTGCTTCTGTTGTAATAACCGACAATTACACTTGTCGCTGTAACTAAGTATACAAACTACTATCGCAGGTTCCACCAGAGATCTTATATACATTTTTTAAGTAAAGGACTGCGTAGTAGTAATAGTACTAAAACCTGTTAGGTCGAACAACAATAATTACTGGGTTCAACAATAATGACCAATAAGTATATTTGATTTTGCAAATATACCTACAGTAACAGATAGCTAATGAATTTTCCAAGATTCCTTCCTATATTTTTAATATGACTATAAAATTTGTATTTTCTTCGAATCCTCTGAAGTATGAACTCCAGCTCTAGCTTAGCATCTATTTCTGTCAATGTAATATAAGTAGGATGAAATCCTATTAAAAAAGTGATTTTCTGTGGACCTATAAGTATTGTTACCCAATGACCCCATATTTTAAAGGTATTTTCAATATTAGTTAAGGATTGCTTATAACATAAATGCAATGTAAATGTTACTCAATGCGAACATAATAATATAAATTTATTATCTTGTTGTAATAAGGCAAATTCTCGATATCGCAAATTAATAATTGCACCAAGAGCATCCACTGAATAGCTCCAAATTCACCACTAGCCTCTTTCTTATGGGGTTTAGTATCTGAAGGGTGTCGTTAACAGTACACACCCAAATTCTGTGCAATATTTGAGACTGGTTATTGTGGCGATGTGTCAAAATGTTCCTCATGAAATATTTGTTTTGATTAAATAATGAATCTACTTGGAACTTGGACTTAATACATTTCATCTTATCATCCTTGCTCTGTCTTTCAAATTACAAAATTTTTATAGCGATGTTAATTAAATCTATGGGGTGATATTTTATGATCCCAATTGCCCACATATTCTTCTCATGATATTCAACATTTAAATATAGATGAAGTATAGTTTCCGTAAATATATCCAATGCAGCAGGTACTGACGAAAGACGTATTACTTCTTCTTACTCTTCGACTTTAAATCTTTAGTAAAGAGTAGAGTAGTAGAGAATCTGAATATAATGTAATTATTCTTTGCACTACTATATCTAATCATGGGTTCTTTTTTTTTTAATTTTTCATCGCTATGTCGAGCTGCTTAGATAACCAGGTATATATAAATAATAATTAGTTAAGTCATAACTTCTATGAAAATGGCACAAGCCTTGGCCAATGTCAAACCTTAAGCTCAAAAATGCGAAGAATTTAGATTAACTATTTCTCCCGTTTCTGCAATGAATGGATATAAATAATTTTTGCAACTCATTGATAAATTACGCTTCTCATGTGTTCCTATTAAAGCATGTTATTATTTTTTTATGCCACATTATATGTATAAGCATAAGTTTTATGCGAGGTGTTATGATGGCACATTCAATAGCAAAAAAATGGGTAATAAAAAACTGATTACCAAACTGGAGCCCAATTGTATCCTGTTTGATACAGGTATTATAATAGTTTGTATTTGATTAGAAACGTATCATTATAGCTTCAATATTTCTAAACGCAATGTAAGGATATCGATTTATAGTTTCGTAATGACTGTATCAGGATCAGTGATTCAAAAATCAGTAACAATATTAATTCTTTTATGTCTTCGAAATTGATACTCAAAGTGGACGTATGCACTTTTTAAGTATCTTTACATGTACCTTATATACATATAGCAAATTTGAATCCTGTATTGAAAAAAACGAGGTTAATTTATTGATTTAAATTCAATTGAAATCAAGTTATTGGGTTCACTGTCTGGTTACTTTGAAATATTTATTGAAGCAAATATTTGATGTTTCTGTACATTGTAGAGCATGTTCAGAAGATATTGGGGTATTAGATGCAATTTCTTGTCATCAAAGTGTCCAAAATTCTATCTTAAAACCACACACGTTAAATTTGAAACATTAAGGATAACAATTCCTACCTTTTATACAAAATAATCCAAGTGATATGATGCGCAAATTCGTATAAAAAATGAAAAGTTACAACACAATACAAAAAGCACAGTCACAAGAAACACCAATAATTGCAATCCACCAAGGGATCAGTACATAAAATTAGAGCACACAACAATATCCAAGTCTCATAAAAATTGCAACACACTACCCGCTGTCAGTCCCAAAATTTCAAAATACCCACAGAGTCACAATAAACAAGAAAAATACTAATTAATCGAACTGGCATTTATGTCATAATAATTTGCTTCACACCGAATGGACGATGTTCTTTGCCCAACGTGCTGGGCAATAATAACAGTCGGCTGTGACTTCGCCGGCGAGAGCGCTGAGCGGTTGATCAGAGATTGCTGTGAATGCACTCGGCGCGACGACCAGGTTTTGCTCCTTGTCTCCCCCACATCGCAACGACAACGTTCGCTTGCTAAGCGGTAGACAGAAAATGAAAAATGTACAAGAATCCGACTCTTGCTAGTCTTGCCCTGTCCGCAAACGTTCTAAAACTCTGCAGTAGAAATAAAAATAATGGTTTTCTCAGTTTTTTTTTGCGATATGTCGAAGGATGTATGGTTCTATGATAAAAACTGTGGCACAATTGGACGCACTAGTGCAGAAACCGGACGCGTCTTTTTGTTAAGTATTATACCTACATATTGGGCCTCTAGTGTGTACCGTCATTATGAATTAACGAGGTTTCTAACCTGTACTCTTACCGAATAATTTTATGTGAATTGCCAGAGGTGCTCGGAATCAATTAAGAAGAAAATTTCATGCTTCAAGTACTTCGTATTAAATCGCATTGCGATTAATATTGAAGATAGTCGTTGTTGCGACCGCTTTTCCTTTGGATCATCTCATGAAAAAAATAGTGAAAACGAGTCTATGCCGATATCCTAAATATTTTTTGTGTTTCCTGTGTAACTTAAGAGAATTGCTTTGCATCTAGCGAGTTGCGAAAACATTGATCGTAAAATGCTGACCTAGTTACTTCCGTACGTATTAAGAAAATCTGGTAAACAAGCGACCACAAGCAAGTCATTAAGAGATTATTTGAACTTACTCCAAATGCAAGTTTGGCATTTAGACAACGTAAGGCAATCAATCTCAGTTATTTTGTTATAAAAATTGTTAAGTGTTAAAGTATTTCTTTATAAATCTGAAAATTCTTAAGCACTGTTGTCATGAAATGATTAGTGGTAAATGCTGAGCAATTTACGATAATGAAACTTGTTCTTTTAGGTTATCTTAGTTGTTATGGACTAATTTACTAAGTGGCCAGAAGTTTGTGTCGTACCGAATCTGTATTGGAAAACAATTTGCCAGTTAGAATTTTTGTTTTAGAAAATTTGTCTCGCTTATTAGTAATTCACGAAACGAAGACGATAGTCCTATATCTTGGGATTAAAAATATATTTTGCAGAATTTTCCATTTGATTAATTTCCTTTCGGTGAGGAGCTTATCTTCCCTTTCAACAAGCTTCTTTTTTCGAAATTGCATTAAAAATTAAAGAAACACACTGTCCCAATAAATTGAACTGTTTCTTCATCGCCATTTCTGGAGTAGATACCTATTGGTGCTGCGCTTACAGGACACTCCTTATTAGAGTTTTCCCACTCCTACCCAGAAACCACTCATGGTTTATTACTAATTCCCAAACCCATTCTGGATCGTCTAACTGGTTTCCTCGACATACCAAACATAAACTGGCGAGCATGAAACAGAATCTTTCGCCCCAAGACTAGTTAGTTGATTTGATCTGTTGTTCCTTGAACCGGCACTTTACAACATCAGCAAATCATTTTCGAAACGATCTGGCCGTTGTAGCAAATATATATTTTTCCAAGAGAGAAAAACCTGTTCCACAATAATTACTAAATTGACCGTGCTTTCCCTGTTGGCTAACACTGCTATAGCAAAAACATCTGCCTGGAGACTTCCATGTTCTCCGCACTGCAGGTTTATCTGCAAGTCATCACTGGGAAATACGTATCAGTCTTACTAGTACATGTTAAGTTCTCGTTCACTATTGGCGGTGAAGCTCTAATTTACTCTTGTGTCCACACCAATTATCTCTTGGCTTTACAAGAGCCATATTTATGACAAAGAAGATCATCTGTTCCATATACTTGTTTCTACACGAAATAAAAGTAAACGTCATATCTTATATCCAAGGAAGATCTAAATATGGTGCATAAAAATAGTTTCAAGATCAGAATGACTCAAAGGAATAAAGCAGTACACTGAATCATCGCGTACTTATTGCCGAAACACAGCGCTATATTAATATGAGAATGTACTAATGCCTATGATAGAATGATTACAAAAAAAAAATGTTGGCATACAATTGTTCAAATATTATATTTACAGAAATAAAATAATACTGATGTTTTTCCAAAATTTAGTGTTTTTTAGCCTCTTTAACCTTTGACAACTTTAATTTATCTCTAATTCGAACATTAGATGCCTGCATGCATATGGAACACCAAAATCATTCTGTCAACATCATGGTGACCACAGCTGACCAATAACACATGTGACAATCATCTGAGTAACTCTTATATGGATAATTTGATTTGGGCGTCAAATAAATAGTTATTTGAAACGCTTTGGGGCCTTTGGGTCAGGATAATACAAATAATCAGTGTTGAATATGTGGTAATCTTATCAATGAGATCCAGCTGGTTCGATTTCCATAGCGACTATGCCTACGTTTTCACATTTAATAATTCAGAAATCCTTGATATCAAAAATTGGATACCAATAGATCTGTTAAATCTGTTGTTATATGCGTTATAAAAATATAATATTAATGAAGTATAAAAGAACATCTTATAGGTAATAATGACTAACGATTATTGAAAAAAACATCGCATTGATGATTGCATAGCAATTTAGATTCCACTGGCATTAATAACTAAAAGATATGGAACTGAACAAAATTAGATTTGTCGAATTGGTATTACATGAGTATTACCGTTGACTGAGAATTTTAAATATATCACTGCTTATCTGCAAAAGAGAACCTTGAATTCGTCTAAATCCTAAGCAGCTTCATAAGAGTCACAATAATTAGCATAATATCTGTACAGCACAAGTTGTAGACCCTTCAATATCTATACCTATAATTGATATTATTTGACTATCCCACTTCCCAACTTCAAATATTACTGTAAAATCCAAATTAATCTTGGAATCCCTAGTTCATAATATATGTGACCTTCCATTTAAAAAAATTTGGTACTGTTTTAAAATCATGTTGATAGTCTTCTCCCTGATTAAAAGTGCGGAAACGGAAGATAAGTATAATAAAGGGCCATACGTCTTTTGCTATTTAGAAGCGAGCATTTTCAGACCAATTGCTAAAGCAACTGCAACTGTTCAAAGATACTTTTTTAGGTTTTTGGTAAATATTTCTGGATCCAGAAAATTCATTTTTAGCTTACATTCAGAATGTTTAAATCAAAATATTTCAAACACATTCAAAGATCTACTCAAGAACGTAGAATAATAGTATGGTGATCGGATTTAATTTCTCATAATATACGAATCAGAAAAACTTTTCCACATAATGATAATATACCCGAAAAATATTCCCACCTCGTTTTAATCATATTTCGGCTTCTCTTAGAACAAAAACACCCCTTTAAAATACCGACAGATAATAAGCTAATAATATACTTAACACTCAAAAACAATAATAACCTCCGCCCTAACTACATTGATGGATGAGATGAAAAATATCTCTTGAGTTCACCAATTTAAACTAGGTACGGTTCCCTTAAATTCAACCCCGTTGTTAACCAAATCGGCTGACAAATTGGTTTTTTAAAGAGGTGCTTATGAGGGTTAAGAGCCGAAGGCAAAATATAATCTCTACAATCTAGATTTGTCCCTAAGTGAATATTTAATGCGGTCGGAATAAATTTATCCATAATCTCTACGCTCAGAAAAGTGGCTGATTGTCTATTATCTAATAAGCATATCACAAAACAATTTTATAAATCTCCTAAAATAGTCTCGAAACACTGCTCCCTGTATTTATATGAAAACCAAAGTGGAAATATAATCGTGTTACTGTATTCTTTATCTTTTTCTCCTCTATTTAAAAATATATTGAAGGGTCAGAGTAATAAATAAATCAAAGACACTGATAACCCTCTTGACATAATTTGGCGAGGATGGCAAGTAATGGTAGACGCCTTCTATATAGTGAACAAGGCAAATAATAAGATGACATCTACGACTTCCTCTAATACCGAAACATTAAATTTTTACTTTTGGTTTAGTTAGAGTTTCGGCCAACAGATTTGCATAATCATAGAAGAGGAAAACAAAACATTATTTTATAGATTAATGGTCAAAGTTATTGTTAGTTTCATATCTTGAGTCTCACTTTAAGGCATTCAAAGTTAGAAACCAAAAACAGAGTTTGCATGAGAGGAAGCGATATGAAGGCAATGGAATGCTTGCAGAAATTTGAAATCCTCTAGTAGAAAGAGAATATGACTGACTAGTGACATTGACTTATTTTTATTGTGTCAGGTTGTTTTACAAGGTCTATTCTAACAGAAGTCACAAATTACTTAGAACTCATTTGATTGGTGAAAACAGTTGCTAATTGATCAGTTGGTCAATATAGGTAGAGCTGGATAGCTCTGATCAGTTCGTGATTTGTGTTGGAACAAACCTACAGTTTTTTTAACGGTTGTTCACCTCCTGTCGATTTATTTATAACTGTGTATCTTGTGTAACCTTGCAAATATTATTTGGTAGTGATTTTCACGTAACGTTGTTTTGGCCTACCGTTTTTGCGACCGGCAAATTTATTTTAAGGTAACGAAATATTATATAGGTCCAAACACTAACTCTTTAGACTCGCCCAATATATTCAACATAAATCAACATTTACGCAATTCTGTATCTTCAGTTGTAATCAATGTATTACCAAGAAATAATTTTTTCTTACACTTAACATTAATATATTTGCTTATCCTATCATGTTGTTGCTGCAGCACGGGTCAATCAAGTACTACGAGTATACTCGTTTATAATGAGTATTTGTGCAACACTCACTTATTAACGGCTATTAAGAATTAAGCAAGATATCGTCGAATTTCTTTATATAAAAATGAGGACGACATAATTTTGAAAGACAATTAAGATCCCACGTAAAACCACTTATATTATTATTGACTGACAATACGCAACAATGCAATAAATAAAAATGTGGTTTTAGGGCCACTCAGTTATTAGGACTCATTAATTTATGTATATTTTGGTTTACAACAAACACCTTTCTAATCTAATAGAATCCTACGCATGCATGTATTTATCTACTTTTATTTAAAGTGGACTCATAAAATGATTGAAGTAATTTTCGTATGTTTCATGGATATCTGATTTGAGTATTCAATTTAACAACTTAGAGCCGGTTTTATTACGATTTTGAAACAAGACTTAATATACTTATGATGACCAGAGACATGGATAAATATAACGGTTATTTCGAAGCGTAGAAGAAACAACTATCCGTTAGATTTCAGACGATAAAAATATTATTGGTAAAGTAAGGATAAGGTACTGGGTAGATACCACTTTCTGTAGGTTTAATTTATCGTTTCGAAATTTGCAATCAAATGACTTTAAAAACAGCAACTCATAAAATCATCTGTTGTATTTAAAATTCAATTCAAATTATATCCTTCGTTTTTTGATACTATACTTGGCATACCATTTTTGTGATTATGTTCTCGACATATTTGAAAACAACCACTATTCACTGCGTAGAATTTATGTAGTAAAAAGAAATAGTTTAGATAATGTTCTTTCAATTACATTTTGATGTTTTGTAAAGTCTCTTGATTTTCTTTGGATATATGAAAGCCACTAGTAGATAATAATGCTCTTGTGTGCTTTTGTCACATTCATTTAATTGAGTTTAGTTCAATTCTTTCCATCCATACTGAAATCTGATGAATCACAATTATGATGATATTAGGGATCTGTGAAAAGAAACTTCTTGAACATTTCTGATGAGTGTAGATATCGAATGCAACTAATCTTAATGAAGGACACATAAGTTGGAAAAAGTAATAAATCTTTTGAAAAAATATAGCAATTCTCATTACTTCGTCCTTAAGGAAGGCACGTTGTTCTACAAGCTGGAATGCCTTATTAATCTTCTCTACAAAGTCAAAGTACTACCAAGTAGCATTCAAAGTCAACGACCGTGGAACCAATATTCTTTTGAAAATCGGTCAAGACCCAAGGAAAAAAAATGGATATTGTAAAGGAGCATTATTTTCAAAAAATGCCCTGAAAGTTGAACTTCTATATTTATGTAGAATTTTAACGATTGAACAATCAATTACTAGCTTAAGTAGGTCGTGATGATGTAGACGGTGATGATGTGGATGATGAATTTTTAAAACAACTCTTTCTACTTAAAGGTTAACTTCAATATGGTTGCAGTTTTAGTCTCGTTCCTGACGATGTGGAAGCTGGCTGTAACCTCATGTTAAGGACTGTATTTATTTTTTGATATTGTATTAAAAATACGTGGATTTTAAAGAGATTTTAGTTATTATCATACAGTTCTGCTTATCCAGATTACGTGTTGCCAATAATTAGCCCGCTGCTATTTATGTATTTTTCTTTAACGCTCTTCGTTGCCGGTTGAGAACCATAGCGAGTAAAAAGAATAATGATAATAATATACAAGGAACAAATTTATTCTTTCATTAGAACAACCAATATAAATAAATCAAAGACACGCTTTAGCAATAACTTAACCTTAACCTAAATCAATTTAAATAATACGTGGTTGTAGACGTACGCCCATCAAAACAAATTGCATTTTTCGGTGCTATTAACGGACGTAATTTTACGAACAGTTTCTGAAGCAAACCTTGTATAGAGTTTTGATGATACACCCAAGGTGTGCTAATGCAATGTGAATAAAGTAGTACCTAGACCAGTAGTTTCTCCAGATTTTATTTATTTATGACGCCGTGGTTGAGTATGAAAGTATTCACTATGCCATTCCTTGCAGAAATTCTAATGCAATCTTTGTAACAACTGCCAACGTATTAAGTGGTTAATGTTAAAGAAACTAAGGTCAAAGTGAAGGATATTTGTTAAAGATTAAACAGTAAGGGAATGGCCTGGAGTGAGAACAACGAGCACATTGGAGTTAAGATTTAGAAGACAAAGAGATTTCGAACGGAAAATATTCTATACCTACTATTATGTTATCACCAGTGATCATATTTCGGAGTCGAAGTAGAATAGACTAGATGCAACTTTCCCCTAACACACTAATATCTGGTACCGACAGTGAATTAAACGATCATGTCCTTTTCTTCGGAGCTGTAGCCTGTTCCATATCTTGAAATAATATTCGAATAATGCCACATTACCAAATATACATATACATGTACACGACTGCTGCAGGTTATGAGCCTCCTAAGCAAGGAGTCTTTCTGTAGAGAGATCCGAGACCAATTCTATATGAAGTGCTTTGGTATCAAAACAATCGAATAGGCAAATTTTGAAATATTATATTTCTACGTATTTCAAGTGTTGTATTAAAGAGTCGTCCGTAGTGAAAGGAAGGCGGATTACCCATGGGAAGTTAGAGAGAAATAGGCTTAACCCCAAAATATTTACGCCACTATGAGAAAGTATGACGAACTACTCGTCGAAATAATGAAATTCAAAAAAGCTGCGCTAGTACAGAAATGCCCATGGGTATTTTCAATAAATAAGCTGTGTCTAACGCCAGCCTGAGAAGACCATTTTCTTCAATAAAGCGATTCAATTTACTAAAACATTTAACAATTTGGGTTCCCTAATCTAAAATTGCGATGTTGTCTTTAAAAATTATATATTAAACCCATTTTACCAAAAAGGAGAAGAATTGTATTCAGTTCATCCACTTCTTTATAGTCATAATAAATAAATAAATAAATACACCACATGTAATTACGACCCCCTTTATCCCAGAAGGCTCTAGAAGAGCCTTGTGCGGGAGGGGGCTACACATTTAAAGACCAGGGACACACATCCAATATCCGTGTATAATGGAAAAATCCCTCTCACAGTATTTTCCATTGCCACGGCCGGGATTTGAACCCGGGACTTTTGGGTGAGAGGCAGGTGCGCTACCATCTCGACCATCAGTCATATAATAATTATGATATTCCTCCTTTCCTTGTTTGGCATTTATTACCATATATTGAATATTTTGAAAATACATGTAACCTAGTAAATTCCTGTGTTTTAAAAAAAGTATCCTCTAGGTCTATGACTATAAATACAAGTAAAGATATTTTGCAGATGTTTCGCAAACTCAATCTGGATTTTCGAAATATTCAAAATATGTGGTAATAAATCATAAATCCCAAACAAGGAAATAAAGAAAATTAAACAATGTCACAAATAACTTTTAGACATGTTTATGATTTCTTTCGTAAATAAATATTTAAAATTTAGATTATGAATTATTAAAGTACTATAGCTGAAAATCTCTATAGGCTACTTTATGTAATTATATACTGATTTATTTTCTAGCTATTAATATTTGTAAGTACGGATTTGATTACATCAAAAAAGCTAACTCAATACGCGGGTACTAATGTCTATATACGCCGTATCTTCGTTTATATAGAAGATATTATATTTCGCATTAGAATTCTCTTATAATGTTTAAAATTCGGAAAGGTCATTTTGAATAAATATGATTAATTCAACATCATCTAGATAACATCATAATTATATAATTATGCAAAATTTCAAGGATAATTTGTTGAATACCTAAACGTTTAAACAATTAAATTAATAATGTAGGTAGGTAATTAATTCCATGTGAGATACTTGGTCTAATTTGGTGTTGCACTTTATTTACATTTTTATAGGAACAAAAACAATAATTTCATTATGAATATACCGCAAGTGGTAATGTTTCCGAAAGATTTATATTTGAAAAACTGACTGCGCAAATCAATATTTTCTGCTATCTTTAATTTCCCTTCCCAGAACTATATTTCCGGATCATGAAATTTTATAAAATATGAACGTTGCGTCTTATGTCAATGAAAATAATCCACCTTTTAAACGTTGCAATTTATATGACCATATATATTCGATACAAAGCTAAAAATGGTATAAGAACTAAATTTACTGACCGGCTCAGTACCTGCGTTTATTCAATTAATTGAGTACGTAAATTACCAGAAAACATTTGAGTCGGTAAACGATTACTGAACCTCAACGTTTCCTGTACAGTTGTATTAACAATAGCTTATAAATAGTAAATAGGTATTTAGCTCTACATATCCAAATATTAAACCAGGCTCGTCCGGTGTTGGACATGTCTCCTTGGGTAACTATAAAAACTGCGCATATTTTGCAAAGGTTTTACAAAGTAGGTAATCTAATGCAAATATCTAGATTATAATGTCAACACATGTTAATACAATGTTTGATATTTTGGTGCTTGTGTAACCCAGCGAAGCAAAACAACAGTTAAATTATCACAATAGGAACAATTAAATACAATTTATTAACTGTTTACAAGACAAGTACACTTGACACAGGTTCATAGGTAAATATGTTTTCTGCTATCTTCTTCAGGCCTACATTAAGCAGTTCTCAACAATTACGTCATCACGTTTGTTTAATAAAAGAATTGGCCAATAATATCATTACAAAGAGCTTGATGCTTTTGAGGAACTTCTAAAAATGCTTAGTGTTCGTCATCAGAGCTCCCAATCAAATTAATAACGGTTCAACTTTATCATAACACGCTTCACGTTCCCAATTTTTTTTTTCCGGCACCCCTCACACATCTGTCTTAAAGATACAGTACCTAATTTAATATAATACTTTATGTTGCATCTCCAAAAATTGTTTCTCTCCTAAATCAACTTCACCATCATAATATACATGTTTGCAAATACTTGCAATAATTATATTGGATTATATTCGATGACTATGTTCTTAAAGCAATTTGTCTATGGTTTGTGTCCAAGGCTTTTGTTTGTTCTAACTACATACCTAAATTGAAAAGTTTAGTTTGCGAGGCATTTTTCCAAAATAGTACACCTCTATCATTAAGTCACTCGGCCAGTTTTTTAATTTTTATTCTATTTGAAGATTCCGGAAGATTTGGTGTTAGTCCAAGATCAATATTTTGAAGAATTTTGGTGCGTTGAATCATGGTAGTCCGTGAAGATGAGCAAGTTATTTTGTAGTGTGTGTAAGAAAACAAAACGCTATCTGATGAATGGATAATGAAAAGGCCGTCAAAAACCTATTATAGTAGAACCAAGTCAAAGTGGTTTGACTCTCAACATTTCAATGGTTCAATAAAATTGTAATGCTAAGATAAATTGATAAAACTAAAGTTGTCACAGGAGACAGTTTGTATTCCTTTCTCCTAACTCGCCACATCTAACCCAGTCTCTTGACGTCAGCTATTTTAGAAAATGGTTTGGAACACCACGTTGTGTATTCAGAAACTAAAGCATGCATCTATTGATTGTGTGGAAGAACTTGTTTTTTCTCGAATGTTGACAAAACTCCTGGTTGTGATAGAAACTAACTCAGCAAAAAATAATAAGTGGATTCAGGGCTACTGAGATGTATGCACTTAAAACTCCAATAAGGTATTGAAAATATAACCTAGAGATTCAAAGAGAAAGTATCAGAAAATATTGACGCGACTTGGATTTCCTGAAGAAGAATAAAATGAAAAGAATAAAGAAGAAAATGTTCAAATTTGCACCAGGTTGCTCTTTAACAGGAGACGATTTGGAAAATGGTAACTTGCAAAGGGAGGACTATGAAAATCGTGCAAGCAGAAGAAAATGAATTTATGAAAAGTTAATGAAATTGAAATAGGGAATGTAAAAAAAAATAAGAGAATATGAAGGAAGATTCCTACGTTCAATTTTTGAAAAAAGGAAAATCTTGTTTAAGGTTAGTGTTACCACGAAACAGAGAAAAAAACAGAGATGGCGTTAGTTAAATTCAAGGAGAAGATATTTCAATGGTGACGGGAAAAATATTTTTAGTAAGAATTTTACAATTTTTAGTCTAATTAGTTTATCGATTTCTTATATCAGTCTATAACTAATGTAACAATTCGACTAAGATTGTCTTGTTTGTCCATCTAACAAATCCTTGCCTTGAGGAGAATTTGACATGTTTGCTCATCGCCGGCTGGTCTGGGATGATTATCAATATGTTTAGTGAAGCTGGCTACTTTATTCGATAATGAGTATTTAAAAAATATGTAAACTTTTTCATGCCCTTTTTTTATACCACGTGAAAAACTTTATTATACATATGACGAAACAAAATAAAATTTTAGTGTGATGTTTAATATGGTTTTAAATAATACAAGAGATAAGATAATGCCGCAGACCCCAAAAAAGAAACATGATGTAGCTACGGACACGTGTTTCGGAGTTATTGCTCCTCATCAGCTCCTTTAAGCTACGCTACGCTGATGAGGAGCAATAACTCCGAAACACGTGTCCGTAGCTGCATCATGTTTCTTTTTTGGGGTCTGCGGCATTATCTTAACTCTTATAAAACTTTAGTATTTCAATATTAAGAATTATGACTAATTTGAGAAAATAAATAAACTGACATTTCTATATGACTGTATGATGGTTAATTGATTAAGCAACTATATTGAATCATGCAACAATATATGACATTTCCTTTGCAATGCGTTAAACTGTTTCGCCAGAATTACCAGAAAGGATATCCCAACCAATGTTTTGCTATCGTGTAATATTTATACCAGAAGATAATATCAACTTAATATGAATGACAACTTGCTTAATTGAAAAAGGAAATACCTACTATTGGCCAATAATTTCTATTTAGATATAACACCAAGAACAAACTATTAATAGAACAGCCTCGTGATTCCAATATAATAAATACACATTAATTTAAATTAATTTATATTTTCTGTGTATATTTTTAATCAACACGCCGCGATTTATTTGTAATTCGAGATAATTTATATTTTTATTTTTATTTTCCATTTGTTAGTCAACCCATGACGATGTCTTGCGTCCATACCTATACAATTTTATTTTTTATTGTTTTAAAAATGGCATGGTTTAGCTCCTGAACGTATTGAAAAAAATTCATAATATTAATGTTTACCCCTGAAGGTGGCGTCATGCCAAAACTAGTTGGGTTCTCAAATAATTACGTTTAGAAATAAAAAGCATTAAAATTTATGGTTTCATTTTGAAAATTATTCTTTCTAAACTATAGGTAATGGGTTTTCGTCAAGAAATTTGTATTTGTTTACAATAAAAAAATGGAACGTGTTTCAGAATTATTAGTTTAATTTTCAGTTTTTCAGGTTTTTAAGTGTATTTATATAATAAAAAAATAGTATATTTCAGTACATACCTATTATTATTATCAATTATAATACCTGAACTAAAAGCAACAAAAAATAATTTACTTCACGAAATTCTCATGTCAGTATCATTTTCAAAAATATTGTTTTTTCATTTTCTTCAATAATTGTTTGATGAAGTTGATCATCTATAATCTTATAAAATGCTAACTTTGGATCTTATTTACAATTATTAATCTATTGTATGTTTGTTCTCTTTAAATTTATTAAACTCCATTTAATCTAAAATCATTACTAGCAGAAGGCAATTTCAATATATATTTAGCGATCTATAAATACATTTTAAAGGAAAAAATAAAGTTATATTGAATTAAACTAATCCTAAAAAAATATGTACCTATATAAAGCTACAATGTACTTACTATGGTAAAGTTAGGTTAGGTTAGGGAAATAGAAACAAAAAAATATATAAATATATATATATATATATATATATATATATATATATATATATATATAAAAATATGTACACATAGTATTAAGTACTCCTAATGTCTATCCTTGTGTTCATTCCCCCCGATCTGAGGTTTTTTTGTGTATATGTCAAAATTCGTCATGACGAACCCCTTAGCGGCGTACCGTATCCCTGTGAAATCTCCCAAAAAAAAAAAAAAATCGTAGGTTATACCCAGTAAAAAAAAAATGAGAAATAAATAATAATCAATCGTTACATATTAGTTTAGTTACTTTGATACTGAACACAAACGTCGAAATCTTAAACAAGTTCTCGCATATTTGGATCCCCCTTTTTTTTAAATCTTTTTTTTGTTTCTTTTTATGATTTTCTTTAAATTTACTCGAATATTACTAATACATGACACTGTGCGAATGGCCACGTTGCCTTAGCCATTGACTTGGGTATAGATAGATAGATAGATAAATTTATTTTGACTAGACAATAGTTTTGTCTTGAATTGGTTAAATCTTTTATTTATTTATTTTTTCAGACCGGTATAATTTACCTCACCTATTTAACCGAATTTCTACTTTTGCTCAATATAAATTTTTTGGAAGGATTGAATTTAAAATGCCATTGACTTCTTCAATTCAATCTGCCCAGTTTTTTAATAGTTAAGTAGTTTTTGATATCGTCTTCATATTCTTCTTGGCTAATTTTTCTTAGGCTTATTTCATTGATCCAAAAATTCGATCTGGAGGTAAAAATGTAAACACGAATCAAGTGGCTCTATTCATGCAGGCACTGTCGTTGACTGAAGTTTATATAACTTTTGCTTCCGATACGGAGTTTTGAATCTGACATCAGTTTTTAAAACTGAATTAAGCGAAGAAAACATATTTTTTGCATCTTACTATCATATTTTGGAGAGTCACTATAACAAATCAAATAAGGTACAAAACTTATTTTTTCAAATTTTATACGTTACATACTTTTGCATCTAATGATCTCGTATTATTATCTAGAATAAAACATTATACCACTAAATAACTTATTTTTATCACAATGCCATGATGACATGTATTTACCTGTTAGAAACTTCCGCAATAAATATATTGTTGGTCTTAGGCAATTAAAACCGTGATGCAATTTGTTGCCATCGCTGTAAATTAAACAGCGGAAAATTTTAACTGCCTTGAAAAATTTGGAAAAGTTCACATTACGCCACTATTAGATACGCTAGATAACATCTAAGATATTCGTCTCACCATTTCTCCAGCCTTATCTAGGAAATCTTCAAGCTGGTGAAATATATAACAGCCTCCAATAGACAGTAGCTGGGGCACTTGCCTACTTCATTAGACAGGCGGACAATAACTCCAATTGAATTAAGTAGATTAACAACAATTAAATTATTGCCAATTGACCATATAATATGATCAGCTGTTAGATTTTACTACATACAAGCTGTAATTGAAAGCATTATGGTTAATATAATTGAATTATGGCAAATAAATTAATAGAACGGGCCAAATAATATATTCGTTGGAGGCACTTGTCTTGAAATTTAATAGTATTTTTAAGTAGATAAATGCACTAACCACGTGCATATAATTCATAGTTAAAATACTAATGCATGATAAAGATTAAAAACTGTAGTTTTTTCTCCGTGTCTCTAGGGAGTGCAAAATTTCTACTTTAAAAAAGCAATCACCACAATACTAGTTCTTATAGGTATCTAAAATAAAATCACTGATAGCAATGAGCTAGCAATGAAGATTATATTTTTAATTATGAGAACTACACATATTGGGTAGGAAAAATTATGTTTATTTGGCAATCATCAGCATGGTGCAGGTAACTCATACCAGATTCAAATTTCCAAGTCACTTTAGAAAGGATATAAATTGAGTGATAGACCAAAGAAATATATTTTACATAAATTTTGTAGAAGAGTTTTTGGGTCCTCATCCGCGTGAAATATTTTAAATTCAAAAGAAGGAATTCAGATCGTTCAGCGTTGAAGGGAACTCCCAACCTCTTCTATAAATTCTTCGCCCACAAAAGTGTTAGGAGTCAAAATATTTTATATAAAAATACAAAGCACAGCTAAGTTGCCAGAGATCTTGATAAAGTCTAGACTAGATAATGAAATCGCACATAAGGATGGCCTTTCCATGGCCTCAGAAAAGAACGATCGCCATAGATAAGGTTCTGTAAATCATGGAGTACAGAAGTTAATATTGAAACCTAACAATATACATATATTAAGAAAAATCTTTACATATAATAACACAAAAAATAAAAGAGGTTCTACTTGCGGATCATTCAGAAGGTTCAAATAATGTTCTAGATTTCAATCCTTCCAAAACAAAGCCCAACGTGTATTCCAAATAATTCAAAATAAAAATTAACCAAACATGACCATATCAGACCAAGCTGGGAATAGAAGTCTCTCGATATCTATGCTCGGATTAACTATTGATTGGTTGATGATCTGTAAGTACTGGTGCATGGATGTCAAAAAATATCTGTTGCATAGAACTTAGTACTATTTCACTTCACAGTACATGAGGCGAAAATAGGTCCTGGTTTGGAATATTGCATTTGTAGTCTTGCATGAAAATATTGGAAGCATTCCAAAATCCAATTTTACGATTGCTCTGTGATGCAGCTCTTACGAGCTCATTAACTACTTTCGATCTTTGTTCATTCTATAGATATTTTCATGGACATTGTTTGCAAAAATTTCATAACTATTACCACCAAGAGCAACGTAGACTCGTGGTGATAAAAATATAACAATTCACCTACTAAATAAAGTTATGATATTCTGTACCAGATACATTTCTCCTTTCTATTCATCAGGCCTTTGACTTTCCACACTCATGGCTTCCCTATGTTGCTCTTCAAGAAAATAAACAAAAATATCCGAGCTTGTGTACCAATACTTGAAGAGTTTGATGAAAATATAATTTCAGATAATACAATCCAACTAATAGTGGATTTCGAAACCTAAGGGAAAGTTGTGATTGAGATGATCACAGGAATTTCAAAATGAAAAGAAAATGAAGATAAGGAGAGGCCGGGAAGGGTAGGTAAGAAAGATAGCCGCGACCTGAAGTAAAACAAAAGCAATATCGGGTCATGTCACTAAAAGAAGGAAATGGAAGGGTCTTTATTCAGTAAGAATTCCATACTACCCTACGAGATCCAAGAGGATTTCCAATCCTCCTAAAAAAAGGTAGTGAGGATTAATGATTAAGTCTTTCTTCTCCTACCTTATCATTCTCTCATTCAATTTATATACTTTTCCAGTCTATGGGTAGTGTATAAATCGCCAGCTGTAGTTCTCTCATTCAATTTATATACTTTTCCAGTCTATGGGTAGTGTATAAATCGCCAGCTGTAGTTCGCTTGCCAAACTGTATTATTTAAAATAACACAAGTTATGCTAAATTATGCGTCACAGGATTTTACTGTGCGTGATATACTATCAATCTAATTCAAGCAGCTCGACAAAGGATAATTTAACAATGTCACCATTTGACCTTAAGAAAATTAAATTGAATTAATGAAAACGATGCCATATGTTAAAGTGCACGTAAGTGATAGAATAAACTTATAATAAGGGATGAAGTGTTTTTAATCGCATTTATATAAAGGTCGCGTGAAGTAGTAGAAATACTCGTAATCCTACGATCATGGTCGCAAAGTACACTTAATCATGGGCGTAGAGAATCGGAAATAAAGTATTACATGGAATAGTAAACATGGGATGGTAAACATTTCAATTATGCATCTGTACTGGAACTAAAGCAAAAATAGAAGTAGTAGATAATACCATAAAATGTTTACTTTAAACTACCGTTATGGTTGCTGATCGTTTCCGTCAAGTTTCGTTTTCTAAATATCGCTAACGACACTGCAAGACAATAAGAAACATTACAAAGTTAAATAAATAATTCTGCTATAACTTTTTATTAGTAATATCTACGTTACCTATATTGAAGAATTAATGCAAATTAAAAATAAAGGATGTACCTTAGACACACTTCCACATAAGTGCCTCAAATCCAGTTGCAGTCGTATTAAGCAGCACAGTGAACCATTCATAATTTTCCAACCAAAAACATTTCTTGGAATAGTTTACTTGGAATTATCTCTTGTTACAAGGCTCAGGACGATGCGCTTGAAGGCAATTTTCGAGACTGGCTTCGTCCAAATGATTTATTACATTCTTTCAGACATAAACATGCACCATTTAACCACCCACAATTGTACTGCAAACTTTGGAGCAATCATTATAATGGAAGTGTTATGGTAATTTGGGTTAATGTGATTTTTGCATACACGTTTTGATTCTGACACACTTTTTAAAATAAATACGTACGAATGCCATGTAAGATTGTAAGAATCCTTATGATGATGAGGGGATACTCAATGAGGGTTTTTGTGTGCTTGCTTATACCGTATATAATTGAGAATTTAATTAAGTTAGACCAACAACGTGAATACATTTGAATTTAATATAGATGAATTGAAAGAAATTATTTAGTAAAAAATGCTAATAAGTGAAAAGCCAATTAAGGAATTCCGTTACCTTTTTAGAGGTTCTGCGATGGAGTGGAGGGTAAAACTGGAATTATGTGACGGTCGACAGCATAGTGTAAAAAAGGTCAATTTAGTAAGATAATGACATGTTAGTGTAGCATTGATACGTCAAATTGTATTGATATTCTTCTTCTTCTTCTTCTTCTTCTTCTTCTTCTTCTTCTTCTTCTTCTTCTTCTTTTTCTTCTTCTTCTTCTTCTTCTTCTTCTTCTTCTTCTTCTTCTTCTTCTTCTTCTTCTCATAGCGCTACACCCACCCCAAATTGAGCCTTGGCGTCCTTTCTCTTCTGCCTCCATCCTTTCTTATCTACTGTATTAATATTGATATTAGATATTTGGATTGACAGATCTACGGACAAATGGACGTAACTGAAAGACATTACTTTTCGTGATCTACATCAACTGAAACACGACAATCCAACGAATTCGAATTCTTGGCGGTTGATTTTTTTTTTTTTTTGGATTAGAATCATTTCCTTTAGATAAAGTGAGGAAAGTAAAACATAAAATGTAGTAAAATTTCAAATCTTAAAGTGCCGTTGGGAAGTCTATGGAAACAAAGAACTTTTTGATTTCAGAACGTTTAAGATGGATTAGAGCCCAACTTAAATAAAATAATGAATAACTGAATGTAACTCACGTTTGGTAGTAATAAATAATTGATCTATTAATTTGAAAATGAAATATTTAGTTCTTATCATCAAAGTTATTGCCTATTATTTTAGACAATACAATAGACAGTACTATAAACCCAAGATATACATTATCCGTTGCTATTGCAAAGTTAAACTGTAGGTTTCATATAAGTGTAAGTAAACAGGAATAGAGCAAGGTAATACAAATAAGAGAAAAATAAATAATTTCCTTATATACCTACCTACCTCCCAGTATTATTAGCTTATTTCCCCAGAGATGCGGCTATGCTCAGCTGTGAGAACTTGCACTCGCCACAGTAAATAACTGGAATTAAGGGTTAGGGATCCAGTTGTAGTCTGGGACACTAACCGTAAGCAGACAATGGCCTAATCGAGCATCCAAAATAACGGCGAGGGCGTACATAAAAGATACATTGTTGATTTGATGAGTTGTATTCCGTTTGTGGATAAGCCGCCTCCGTTTAATTTCGTCTTAAATAAATTACTATTTTTTTTAATTAAGGATACTTTTTGTTCTTTAAATGCATCAATTGTTTAATTACATCGGAATGAGCTGAATGATGAAGCTCTATGAATGAGAATTTATGTTGTTGTCTAATCGATCGAGTACACTTATTGTGGGCTTTGGGGGCAAATTTAATCAAACGGGTATCTGTCTCCTTGATCACTTCTATTACAAAATGCTACGATACTGTCAAGCACTCATTCTACATGGAAGGTACCGAAATCTTTGCATGTTACAAGGACTTGAATTACATACAAGAGTAGTATCGAAATGCCTTTAATAAACGAGATTTAAGTGCAATAATAATGAAGCTAGTTTGATTTAGCCCTTGACATAAAACTTTTTTATTTTCAACGATTATTGCCTATATTGTTCCAACTTACTTCATTCATAAACCTATCAAATTTATTGTTAAAACCATGATATGATTACCGCTCACAACATCCAATCAACCTCTGCTGCAGAAACACGTGTTCTAGAAATTTCCCCGAGGTACTCCTCTATTGTAAAATTATTTACATCCCTGCTGCCCTACGGACCTAATCCTGGGTCAATAACTAACGATGTTACCGCCATTACTAGACCTGAAATTACAGTTCACTGAACTTTCTAAACGCTCCTTACTATAATAACGATTTTTTTGTAACGATAATCATTATAATAGTATCCGAAATTTCAATGGCGAATAGCTAATACGGTACCACCTATCTGTAAATTACAAGATAATTTCCAAATACTCCTCTGTACACACCATAACAATTTTTTTTGTCCAAATTTCATTTCCTGTTAATATTGAGCTGAACTTCGTTTCATTTTCAGTTTCAATTTCGGCTAGTCAAAAAAAATTAATTTCGAATAAAGCATAACGTTATTATTAGCACTATACGAAATGAGTAATGGGTCACGCACAGTCTAGTTTAACTATTTATTAATCATTGACATTAAGTATGAACTCTAGTTATTTATTGGATAATTTTACCATTATATATAGGCGTTAACCACAAGAAAATAGAAATTAAATACATAATTAACGTTTTTACTCTTAAGTCATTTGACTTTCATTCATTTTGCGTGCAGCAAAACCACTAAGAAATGGGAACACCTTAATTGTGATTAATGCCAGCGTATTATTTTACTGATTGATAAGGTGCGCTTAAGTGCCGGCAAGTTCATGAACGTACTAGCTTTTACAATGATAACGTGTTAATACCGCACTCGTTAACGTCGTTAACTTTGAATTATTTTTGTCCAAGGTGAAGTTGCAGGATGCTGTTTAAAATTACAAATTCATTTGCAATAATATAGGTACTGAACTGTAGCGCAACATGAGGGTCTTGTTCAATGGTCAATAAAACATGGTGAATGAGCAAACCTTCTATCATATTACTAGATTTGGAGAGGGATGCAAAACTGTGGATTTTTGTGTGTGCGATGTGCGCACGTTATCTTTAATGTGCTGACATTGACATTGTACTCTTTACCATGATAAAATAAGAGCTTACTGATGGTGTTTACAGTAATAGCTGTAGACAGTAATTGATCTTGACAGCGAAGTATTAGGTATAAGTATATAATTGACTAAAAATTACTACATTAATTAGCTCACCTGTAATACAAAAGTAATACTTACTGCTTCAAAATTTAAGAAATCCTAAGAAGGGATGTCAGTTTAATAAAACCTACCTATTTAACACTGGAAACTTTCTGATGTACCCGTATGTTTGGTAATTATACGTCTAGATCTAGAGGGCAATAGGGGACCATAATATTTTTAACGACCGCTGTCTTTTAACATTAAATTAAAGTAAGCCCCTAGTCGCCAAATCTTTTGTATACGAAATCGTTATGGTTTTTATACAATATCTTTCAATGTTCTTCTCTTTTCTTATTTAGAATCTATTATTAAGTATATTTTGAAAATCCAGGTACATAATCTGAAAAATATTTGGGTTGTTTTCAGAAATAACACTAACGCCTGGAACTTCATAAAATAACAGTTTAAGGTAGTTTTTTACACCAAATATAAATAAAAATAAAAACATTTTGCAAAAGTTCTGAAAACTCAATCTGTTTTCTTTTTCAATGGCTTATTCTCTTTAACTCGTACATTTCGTAAAGTTACAAATTTTTCATTTTCATGAAGATTTCATCCAAAATTTGCAAACAGGTTTTTGAACGTGGACATAGGATAAATTGAGATGCAGCAAAAATTTTGACATAGAGACAGATAGTAATTAGAAAAAAATAAAGAATCTGCAATAATATCAAATGCGTATCAAACTGTTTTGCAGATTGTTGTACAATGTGGTTACCGATGCTAAAAAGAAAAGATTAGCATTATGAATATCTGTGATCATTTGTGTGAACGTCATAAGTATCTAAGGATATGAAATAAACATCCATGTGGTATAAATTCATGAAATACACAAATCAATGAGAATCTACACAAGAGGTTATTTAAAAAATGTATAAAAAAGTTCTTAGATTACCCGAATTTTCTAAATATTCAAGAATATTTGGCAATAAATTCCAAACAAGGAAAGAAAGAAAATTAAAGAATGCCACAAATAACTTTTAGGCTATATTATTCTTCAATTCATTGTAGTGTAATTTTCTCTAAGATGCCTATTATAGTCTCCACATCATTAAAATTAAAATCGCCTAAAGGTGCAGAATATTTTCTTCTAAAGTTATCATGTAATAGGCGCAGGAAACTAAAAAATTATGACATGTTCAACCAAGTAGATTTTTGTGATCATTGTTCTAAATAATTTTTATAATTTATAATACATATAAGATTTATAACAAATTTATTGAGAAAATATCAAAGAAAATTTTACTTTTGAAAAAAATTTTATTTTTCGGATAATTGTCAGTGTAACTCGTTAGTTTCGAAAATATTTTTAGATTTAAATGAAACTTGGTAGAAAGGAAGATGAGCCTGTCAGACGTTGAAATCGATCGACCAGAAGCAACATTTTCAAGGTCATGTTTGATTTACGAAAAAGTGGAACAATTCACGACTTTGAATCAGAAGAATTTGTTTAATAAAGCTCAAAAATGGGACGAAACTCAATCAACTCAATTTTCCACTGATATTCGATAAAAATTCCTGTTTGTATTGATATGTTTCAATGGTGCGTCGGATGAAACTAATCTTAAAGATTGATTAAAAACCTGAATAATTTTAAATAAAAATGCTCATAATCACTATGATAGAAAAATCCTCCAGAAATGGCTTAATACATGAGGATTTATAGCTACACGTATGTCATCTTCGCCACTTGTTCTAACCACCACGTATGTACTTTTGTACTTAATAAAGACGATTATTATTATTATTATTATTATTATTATCTCCAAAATAATTCTTGACTTACAAAAAAAATTCTATAGGTATTGCAGACCACTTGGTCGATTTTAATAGAATGCTCTTTCGAGGTAAGGTATATAGTGGTGTCCAGGAGTCGGAATTTTGGCCTAAAAAGCCGATAAAATTCTGCAGCAACGCAACCTACTCCCCACCCTATTTTCTAGGATACTGAAAATGAAAACATAGTGGATAAAGTTTTTAGCCACCGCAACCCCTTCAAATGTCCAAAAACTAGCCCTTCTCCGCGTTTTCCCGTTGTAGGGCCAGTAATATCCGTGATTGGAGGAAATTATCTGGGAAAATCATTAGGGTTGGATAAAAAAGGAAAAATAACAGCAGGAGAAGGCTACCCTTGGGGGTTATAACAACCCCCAGGGGTAGTGAGAGGCCTTCCCCTGCCATTAGCCTTCATTTGTTATCTAATCCCAATTACATTCCTAGCTAATCCCTTCCCTTCCGACCCCGCACTAGTTCTATACCCCAAAAACGGGGGTATAGAGATTACAGAAAAAAGAAAAGAAAATTCATTTTTCCACCCTCTGGGAGGGTTGTAACAACCTTCAGGGGTAGCTAAAAGTTTTCTCCTGCTGTTATCCTTCCCTTTTTATCAAACCATAATGATTTTCTTAGCTAGTTTCCTTCAATTACTAGCTTTTAAAAGATAAACGCGAATTTTGGATTTCGACCAATCAGGTGGCTGCTCGTTAAATAGGATAATTTTTACCTTTATTCCTGGTAAGTTAAAGCTGCTTTTCCGTTACTTTTTCGCATTTGACCTTGACCCATCATTTGAAAGTCCTGGGAATATACATTCCCAGTTTAAATTATAATTTTCTCAATTTATTTCAGGAGCGATCGTACGTGGGTAACTCAAATTTTGTTTCTTTTCTAAGGAACATGCAGAAAATTTGCCAAACCATGGATTTCTTGATTCCCAACTGTCATTATGGTTTGTATTATTGCTTTTTTTTAACTTTATTATATAATTTTCCTATGAAATTATGTAATTTTCAGCATCCTTATCCCCTGACGAATTTGTTGATATTACGTGAGATGAATTTTTGCCCTTCCGTTCACTTTGACGAAACATCACTGAACCTTTCGAAGATCTCTACACAACACTTCTTGGGATCTAGTTTACATTGTGTCTAGTCATTTGAGGTTTCACAGGTAAGCCTTATACTATTTAATTATAATTTTAATAGAAATTTACAGAAATAAAGTTCATCTTTGTTTAACTGTTATGTTGAAAATCGTTCAAACTTTGTTTAATGCATGTAATTAACAGCTGTTCTGTTATTGATTATTTTAAAGTAACATAGTACAATGCATTTACTTTACTTTCGCCTTTAATTTGTTTACGTTTGGTTTGTTTTAGCGTGGCTGACCCTTTGTTTACATGTGGCTCGTTGACCTCTTTCGCCTCAACAAGTGTTCTACAGCAGATTTTTCAAAATGGTTCTCCGACATGATATCCTTTTTCTTAAACTTGTATTAATCTATTGAGTTATACCATACGTTAGTTTCTCGTTATTTGTTTTATTAAGAGGATTATTTTATTTTATCCTTGTTGTACCTGAGTTTGTTTTTAGTTTTATTTATTTAATAATCGGGTTTTAATTTCTTTATAGTTTAAAATACATGACAATAGGTAGATTCCTTGAATTTAACGTGGTATCGTCTCCCTGATGAGCTAAAATAAAGGCGAAAGAACATGTACATCTTCTTGGGGACATCGTTTTTTAATTGGTGACCACAATGAATGAATTTTGTGGTGAGTTAAAAAACAATAATTTTGTTCAATAATTTGTTTTTACGTTTTGAATTTTGTAATTTTTAATCCAGTTTTTATCATACATTAAGTAAAGTCCAATAAACTTAATAATTGGATGTTTAGAGATGAAACATCAATATAAGTATATCAAATTGGATATATTTGTTATTATTATGCTTGTCTAAAGCCTAAATAAAGTCATGTATAAACAATGCATATCAAGCAATGAAAGAGAATTGTAAAAAAATACCTATTATAAAATACGAGAAACTGTGAAATCTGTGCATGGACTTGCGTAATTGTCATTACTCTCCTACAAGACCACTAATAAGTTAAATATTTATTTAAATTCGGATAATTACTGATTTTCTTTGTACATTATTGACACATCATTATAAAAAACACCCAATGTAAATAATTATAAACATACAAAATTAATCTGCACTAAAAGCTATCGATTAGTAATTTCGAAAAGTTCTGCTTTACTAGTTAAAATCCTGCCGGCAGATATTTTGCCCCATATACGTGCAGCCTTGAGCAACTAATAGTAGAAACTAAAATCATAATTGAGGAGATATCGACACCTAATATTTGGTTTTTGTAATAATAATAAAAAAGAGAAAATTTATCACCTACGTACATTCCGATTTAATGAAATCTTATTAGTTATTATTAATCAAACGTAGGGAAACCGATATCAAATTTTAAATATAAATTTCACACCTCTTGAAGAACATAAAGATTATAAATGCCTTGCCTAAGGACGCACTAATTTAAGGTAATTTAAGATTTCCGTGATTATTGCCTGGATTCCTACGGACAATAAGGACATGATCACGTGACCATCTCTCGAGGTGAAGTAAAACTGTGGAAATTAGACAAAATTTTCAAGTAAGGAAATAAGTACAAATGAGAGGTAATTTTTCAACAGCAACAACACGTCTTATTAGTGTGGAGAAATTAAAACTAAATACGGGAAATAATCCACTTACATATATCTTGCTGATTTTGCGTAGGCACATACCTGAAAGAAAGAAATAAACTATTAGTACGTAACTAAAAAAAGGGACTAAAGACAATTGCAAAAAAATCCACTTATATGAAATAATTATTAATTCATGTCTTTGATTAGACTATAATTATTGTGATTTACATTTTATCATCTCAAAATATTTCTCAAAAGAAACTCAATTTTTACTGATATCAGGAAAAGTTCACCATTTTATAAATTTTATTAAATTTAGTACACTTTATCTCATAAATCGTATTATGCGTTTTTTTTTAGTGTAAATGCATCCGAATTAAATAATTTATCGGCCGTTGTATCAGAGACTGTTTTCTTGAATAATCAAGTCTCAAACAAGCAATCAACTACCCATAAAACTACCGATAAAATATTTAGCTCTCGCGATACAACTTATTAACATAATTGACTAACGAGGTGAAGAGGTGTTTAAGTTAATCAGCCCTCTCGCATTTGCTTTGCAATAACAGCCTTTAACCGAAATTAATATAATATTAATCATGCATGAGCAATTTCAAAAGGTGCTCGTTAACATTTCCCATATACATAAATGTTACTTATTACCCTCTTGTCTTCAGCCAATTTTTATTGTTCTTGACATTATACCGCGAATGTGGATTTGTAGAACAACGTTGGCAACCAATATAATTCGAAAATTTACCACATACATTTTATAAATACGTGTAACCTGAGGAAATGAACTTTATTAACGCATTTGCAGCAATGGGAATCATGTCAATTATTTTACAAATAAATATATCCAGTTTTAATTCTCCCACAGTAAATAGTAAATCATTGAACGACTTTTTAACCTCGTCATTTAGACACGTTGTACCATTAGGTTTTATATTCATTTGCAATTATTATTTGCTACGTTTTAATCATACCAGAACAAATGTGACAATGTTACTGATTAATATATTATTCTACTATAATATTAATTATAGTGACGGCATAAAGGAACGGTAAGGACGTGGAAATAAATTTCAATTGAAGCCAGAAACTCGCTAAA
Source organism: Rhagium mordax (assembly GCA_963680705.1). NCBI lineage: Eukaryota > Metazoa > Arthropoda > Insecta > Coleoptera > Cerambycidae > Rhagium > Rhagium mordax. The sequence goes on from OY796656.1 coordinate 121,382,628, forward strand.
ATAAAGGTGGTCACTACCAAATTTTCGTTCTTCATTTATAATAACCTTTAAAATTTTATAACAAAAATATTACTTTTGTCAGCCAGCGAGAAAAGGGCATGTTGGAATTTCACATCCCAACACGGAATTATATTTTATTTGCAAACTTTTAACTTTAACGTATAAGGTACCTTTGTTTCAGATTGAACACCCAGCGAGATACGCACATAAACGCGCGCACTCATAATTAAGCTTAATAGAACCTACGGTCCACACAAAGAGTGTTAAATTTTGATTCCCGCGAGATACCGTAGATCTTTGAATATTTCAGACGGTATGTAGTCCCATCTCGAGCTAATATCAAAGCTCTCTTTGCCTAAGGCAGTCACATTTTAACTCTCATCAATTATTATACTTGTTACCTCAGTGCTCAAATCTCAAACTCAAAGTTATCTCTCAACTGTCTAAACAGTTTTCAACTCAAAAATTATTCACTAAATTCGCAGCAAATGTCTCTGGTGTCCAATGAGTCCAATTATTGTATAAAATAAGTTGATTTTTATTGAACAATAATTTTATGGTTCTTGTGGACTTTAATATTGACTGACATTAAATTTAGTGATGTAAGTAAGTGTCAAAGTGATAGTGACAAAACTTAAAGGTTAATGTAAGCAAGAAAGGACTTGTATTGCTGTTGTCATATGGAATAACGAAAAATAGTATTAATTAAATTTAGTTAGTGCAAAACATAGCTTGCTTATTTTGGAAAGAAACCACCCCCTATATTATTCAGTCCTACACAAAAAGAGAAGAAAATAACTCGACTGCAAGGGAAGCAACCCTGCAACCCCTACTATGTGTTGTCAGGACGAGAGAAACCACAACAGGGCACTATAGTAGAAGAGTAATACCGGATCCGAGGCTCCCCCCACCACTTTTGCTCCCCCCACCACTTTTTTTGGGGTGGGGGGCAATTAGAGTGGGGGGTAATTTGTAATTGCGTAATTAGTAATTTGTAATTGCGTAATTAGTAATTTGTAATTGCGTAATTAGTAATTTGTAATTGCGTAATTAGTAATTTGTAATTGCGTAATTGGATTATTTCGCTGTAATTAGACTAGTATAATTGCAATATATCTAATAAATGTAATTAGTCTGGAGGGGGGATAATTAAAACCCAATTATCGCGAGTAATGAAATTAATTGGATTATTGCGCTGAGAAATGAAAGTAATTGAATTATTGCGCTGTAATTGCGTAATTAGTAATTTGTAAATGTGTAATTAGACTATTTGCGCGTTAATTACACTATTTTATATAGTCTGGAGGGGGTTAATTAAAAAACCCAATTGTTGCGAGAAATGAAAGTAATTGGATTATTGCGCTGAGAAATGAAAGTAATTGAATTATTGCGCTGTAATTGCGTAATTAGTAATTTGTAGATGTGTAATTAGACTATTTGCGCGTTAATTACACTATTTTATATAGTCTGGAGGGGGATAATTAAAACCCAATTGCCGCGAGAAATGAAAGTAATTGGATTATTGCGCTGAGAAATGAAAGTAATTGAATTATTGCGCTGTAATTGCGTAATTAGTAATTTGTAAATGTGTAATTAGACTATTTGCGCGTTAATTACACTATTTTATATAGTCTGGAGGGGGTTAATTAAAAAACCCAATTGCCGCGAGAAATGAAAGTAGTTGGACTATTTGCACATTAATTACACTAAATGAATTGGAGCAATTGTTGTATATTAATTAGTGCATCAATTGCTAAATTATGCGCTCTTAATTGTCAAAAATATATGTCATTCAATATCACTAACAAGGGGTCTGGTATATTAGCATTACGTCTCGTATTGTTTTAGGTATCTAGCCCGAGCTCCCGATATTAAATTGAACGCGGATTACCCCATGGTCTGTAAGAGGATTTATTAAGCCTGTTAAATTTTCTAATGATCAAAGATTAAATCAGCTTTTAGTTTTTACTGTCGCATATCTTGAAACAAAATAGTTGGTTAAATTTATAGCTCCCATTTGCGACAGACAATATGTCTGCATAGAGGACCCAGCTACGTAGGCCAGGTGGCTCACGCGAACGGTACCTGCCTGAAATCGAGGTAATGCCATTAAAGTCGGTCGACTTTCCCGTTAAACAATATAGCATAGGCACTAGTGCAGGCAGTACATAAGGGTATTACATTGTTATAAGACACTTCTTCTATAATGACTTTGTCATAGGGAATTAACTATCTCGTAATTATTAATATTGTTACATTTTATTGTTTGGTGTCTTTAAATCGGTTGGGGGTTTACTGTTGCTTTTGTATACATTTAATGACTACCTACATAGGGGTCCGTCCTTAAAATTTTTTAGCAAGGTTATTATAGACAAAAGAAATTTGACGGATTCTACTCGATCAATATCAAAAAAAATTAAACAGTCCGCCTTTGTTGATGCATTTTCCCATGAGATCGAAGATAGACAAGAAATAGTTTATCTTACTAATAGGACAATAATCTATTTACACGATAAAGATCAATAATTAATAATAATTTTATTAATTTATATCCCTTTAGACAGTAAACGTCTTCGAAAATTCTCAATACTACTAAACACAGAAATACTCAGATACAGAATACAGAAGGATAACACTTAAAAATAAAAAATTCTTTTAGTAATTTTAAATAATTCTTCACTCCTGACAAAATGTTATTTATTTCGATACGCAACGAGATAAATATTCTATTGGCATGGTATCTCAAACCAGCTAAACCTCTTAAAACACGTTTCTGAACGATAAAAATAAGAGGAATTTCCCCAGAAGTAGACACCGTGTCTTAGACGAGATTCAAATTGTGCAGGGAAAATAATGCATTTTTTTTTCAACCTCCGGGTCCTCAAAGTCGAAATGCATTCATTTTTCTAAGGACAAATATATTGCACAAAAGATTAGCCATCTCCTATCTAAACAAAAGATACGTCGATTTTTACAAAACAAAGCCACACAATTACCTGAAATTTTAAACTTAAAAATAACAGGTGAGAGTGTAATTCGAATAGGATGGAAGGTTTAGAACTGCCTACTATAAAGAAGTCATTAAATGTCTTTATTGGTAATAATTAAATAGACAAAAGGCAACCCGCCTTTGTTGCACTGATGAGAAATTTTTTCAGTCCTTTTAAGGCAATAATGTCACAGCTTAATGGACCCATTTGAAAGTTAAAATATAGCTATTAGATTCATGCTTTGTTTTGCTGTCAAGGGTCGATAAACATAAATGTTTTAAATAGTAAAACTATTCAAAAGCCATTTAAATACAAATACGCTTGGCAAAAATAACAAAAGGACACGGTCAAGATCTTTCAGCTTAAATAAACAATAATAAAATTTTCATTGATTTACAAATTTTAACATACAGGGTGCCCCGAATTGTACAGATCAAACATATGTTCTAAAAAATATATATGGGGTGCTCCATTAAAAGACACACTTTCTATACTCTCCAATGTTGCTCTATAAAGAACTACTGATAATAATTGCAGGTAATTGATGTGTAAAAGATGATGGACAATAGGTCGGCAATACACAAAAAAACCATTCAACTCAAACATGAAGTCTGATAGAAGACATTAAATCTGCCATTGAAAGATTGTCTTGTAAACTAGATGACATAAGGAGGGATTCAAATAAAATACACATTAAAAGATTACATTAATTTTATTTCCTATTTTTTATTACACAACTAAAAACAGCCATAGTATAATTAAAACAGTTTTATTTTAAATACACAATTACATTTTTGAGAAAATAAACATAGACGCTTAGTAGATCAAACTTTATGGTGTGATAAACTACCAAAATAATATGAAAAAAGTTCATATGTAAATGTGGGCCGGGAACACATAGTTCCGAGATACAGGGTGTTAAAGAAACATGCAATTTTTTTTTTTTGTTGTTTGAAACACTGAAATGATGGCACACTATATTGCGCTCTAATTAGACTAGGTGCAATTTCTCGAAATTCTATGGTTTATTACCTTATAGAAAAGCAGTATATCTTAAGATATATTTACAGATCAGTATACATCCAACTTGACGGCGTTTTAACAAAAGCAAGCGGAAACGATGACTACTTTGATAATGCATTAAAATGCAATATTTTAACGGAAATTACAGCGATGCTTTAATAAAGCTCTGGATAATTATATGCCTCTTTTAATCTGTTTTACAGAATAATGGGGGGGGGGGGGGGTGGCTCTCTTCAACCGTCTGTAAAACTATTTAATGAAACCTAGTTAAAAATTCAGTTCCATAAAGAAGCTACGATAATTTATGATATAGTTAATCACGATCCATTTTATTATTCAACTCAAACATGAAGTCTGATAGAAGACATTAAATCTGCCATTGAAAGATTGTCTTGTAAACTAGATGACATAAGGAGGGATTCAAATAAAATACACATTAAAAGATTACATTCAATTTATTTCCTATTTTTATTACATAGCTAAAAATACCTTATTATAATTAGATTTCTGTAATTGCAATGTATACGCTTGTATACTAAAATATAGGGGCAGGTAGTTACACCATTCAACAAAGCATCAATATTTGTTAACTGTATAATAAATAGGCGAAATAAATCCACAAAAATCACCTGTTAGTACAAAGCCCATAAAATATTTTTTCTTTTGTAAAAGGGACATTAAGGAAGACACTATAGTCAGTAAATATTGATTGTTATCAAATGGAATCCCTGTCTTTCGATCGACCTTTCCCACGAGATTGATTAGATAAGAAAGATACGTTAAGATACATTTATATCGGTATTTGTTTAACGATCAGATCATTTTTTTTTGCAAAACTTTATTTTCCCATAGCTTAATTAAAAAAAAAAAATGCCTCGTCATTATAATAGATCTACAAATCAGACAGTTTATTGGTAATAATTACAGATGAACTAACTAAAGATGATGGACAATAGGTCGGCAATACACAAAAAAAACCATTCAACTCAAACATGAAGTCTGATAGAAGACATAAGGAGGGATTCAAATAAAATACACATTAAAAGATTACATTAATTTTATTTCCTATTTTTTATTACACAACTAAAAACAGCCATAGTATAATTAAAACAGTTTTATTTTAAATACACAATTACATTTTTGAGAAAATAAACATAGACGCTTAGTAGATCAAACTTTATGGTGTGATAAACTACCAAAATAATATGAAAAAAGTTCATATGTAAATATGGGCCGGGGACACATAGTTCCGAGATACAGGGTGTTAAAGAAACATGCAAAATTTTTTTTGTTGTTTGAAACACTGAAGTGATGGCACACTATATTGGCGTATCAAAGGTAGATATTGATATAGTTTTAAAACTAAAAAAAAAATGGTTATCTTCATATGCAGTTAATGGTCATATTCTTTTATTACAAAATATTGAAATTATACGATTGCTGTGGCTCTCTACGACCCTGAGATTTGAGATGAACATTAAACACAAATAATACAAGGTTTCGTAAATAACCCCTACTTTATTTTATCGATTTCAATTCAAACAAATCTAAATAATTATATGCCTCTTTTAATCTGTTTTACTGAATAATGGGGGTGGCTCTCTTCAACCGTCTGTAAAACTATTTAATGAAACCTAGTTAAAAATTCAGTTTCATAAAGAAGCTACGATAATTATGACTTAGTTAATCACGATCCATTTTATTATATTTTTTATCAGTTTAAATACACTAATGTAAACAAACAACATTACTCGTCTGTCAAAATTTGATACCAAAAATACGTTTTTTTATTATTTATTCCCTAGTTCGTTGAAAAATATCAACCAATCTGACAAAGAAGCTAATGTAGATACATAAATAATGTTCTTTTATTTTTATTACCATATTTATTACATCAAATATTGTATGTATTATGTAGTTATGATGGTATATTTTATATTATATTATAAGGTTAAATAAATGAAATACACATTAAAAGATTACATTAATTTTATTTCCTATTTTTTTATTACACAACTAAAAACAACCATAGTATAATTAAAACAGTTTTATTTTAAATACACAATTACATTTAGCGGCTCGCTAGTGTGAACGTGTACGATATGATTGATGTAATTAAATTGCATTACCCAATTTATTGTGGATTACAGCAATAATGGTATAATTTCCTCTTCTTTGAAGTTGATGGTGATATATCAACATTGTTATTGGATGCCACATTTACATCGTTTACCTTACAATAGCAGCAAAACATTTTTCGAGGTATTGGACCGTCATTAGCATCAAAACTGCCTTCATGATCTTTAAGGTAATGTTCTGTGCAGTATTGATATTTTATTATATCGACATCGTTCTGAAGATGTGTAGGTAGCTTATCCCATACTAATGCAATTTCATGTGAAGCCAACCCAATCATCACTTCTTTGGGCATATCAGCAAGTTGTTGTTTGCTCATCTTCAATAGACTACGCAAACGGGAGAATGCAATTAGTGAGTGGCCCATTCGCTTGATATCCTCTCGATCCATTGCTGGGGTTATAGTTTTCAGCTCCATGGCGTTTTATATTTCTCTCGTAGAGAGAAACTTTAAACACAAATGTCCACACCACACTGTATTAAAATTCTGTACACGTTTGTAGTTATAGAATATTTGGTTGCCCCTCCTTGAATCGTTATTGAAACTAATTCTATAGGTGGGGGTAAATCACCAAAACTATCAAAGTAATTTACTAAACTACCTCGTTTTCTCCTTCAGATGTCTCACTTGAAGTCTTGTTCTACTACCTAGCAGTTTGCTCGTCAATTTTACTGCTCAAGTGCATAATTAGAATTGTTCAACGTAGAAAGTATCTGTTTATGCTAAATTAAAAAAAAAATACGTAAAAACATCATGTGTGACTCATCAGTACCAACATCGCTAAAAGAAGCTGTCGATATGCTGCTTACTTCATTAAAATGTGGCTTAGGTGGTGAACTACATAAAGACAAATATAGTCTGGGCATAAATTATTGTGAACTTTATATCAGTGATTATATTACGCTGAATAACTTTTGTGATTCAATGGTAAAATGTGGTCTTCATGAACAATTAAAGCAATATGTTTCCAAGTTTATAACTGATGAGGTACTCTATAATAAATATATCGGCGACGATGAGGTTGACTTAATAGAAAAAGAAAGCTCTCCACATCTCATTGCAGAAGCAATTGATTCGCTCCGTTTTATTTTGAGTCAAAGCCTGCAACTATATACTAATCCACTTGATGAAAATCGCCGTACCTATCTGAATAAAATGGGAATAAAATATTGTGATCTTTATATCTGGCACTATATTACGCTAGATAAATTTTGTACTTCGATGAACCAATTGGAGCTGAATGATCTATTAAAAGAACATCTATCTGGACTTGTAAGTGATGAACTTCTCGATCTACTTCCCGATTACGAAGGAGCACTTTAATATAAATATTTAACAAAAATGTATTTTATATATGAATAAATATCTTGTAACAATATCTGTTTTTATTTTAAGTAAAAACTTTTGATGAAACTGTACATTTTACAGCTAATAATAGATATTTAAATCATAAAAACATGTAATAAAGAACTTTGTTTTTAACTAGGTATTTAAAATACATAACAGCAAGTATTATACTCATGTCTAAAGAAATTGTAGTATACTCATGTCTAAAGAAATTGTAGTATATATAATAAACTTAAAAATATTTTTATTTTTGTTTACATTTTAACATTAAGGAAATAAATTAGACAAACATTAATTGAGTACATTCGTTTTATTATTTATTTATTATACATAAAAAAATATTTCATATGACATAACCATGTAATGATACAATAATATATTTTCTAGACAGTGGCAATTTTAAACAAGAGAAGCTCTATCAACCCACGAGTTGCGTTCTTTACAACCCACGAGTTGCATTCTTTAGAGAGTCCACAAAGAATCCATTTGAATCTTTATTAAATTTTAATTATCCTCAATTATCCTTAATTATCCTTAATTATCCTTAATTATCCTTAATTATCCTTAATTATCCTTAATTATCCTTAATTATTATCCTTAATTATCCTTAATTATCCTTAATTATCCTTAATTATTATCCTTAATTATCCTTAATTATCCTTAATTATCCTTAATTATATTTTAATTATCCTTAATTATTCATAATGATACAATAATATATTTTTTAGACAGTGACATATATTTTAATTATCCTTACTTATTCATAATGATACAATAATATATTTTCTAGACAGTGACAATAGGGACCTTGCATATAATTTCTTTTACTTCCAAAAATGTAATAAAGCACATCTTTTAGTAAATTTAAGAGTCTCTTCGCATATATTTTTGAAAAGAGAATTTCCAGTCTAATTTTCCATTTAAAATTCAAACACAGATCTTTAAATTGACGTCACACGAAAACGCCTTGCCATTGGTGGTGATGCCATGAAGCAGGTCGCCATATACGTTTTTGATGCTTCTCGTCTAATGGCACCTTAATAAATGTTTTTTTTTTTTTTGCTGGTGTGGAAATCGTAGTACTTTTACAATCGGGTACCATGCAATATCGATAAACCATTGTCTTTCAATATGACGCTCTATGAGGATTACACAGCTCAATTACATTCAAGAAAATTAAGAAAATAAAACAACGTGCAAACCGTCCAGTGTAAACAATCAACACCTCCTAAAACACACGAGGACTCAGCGCTCATTATTATGCATCATTACATCTTGGCTGAATATGACTCAGCGCTCATTATTATGCATCATTACATCTTGGCTGAATATTTGTTTACTTTAAAGGATAACCTGAATTGAAATTTACATGTTTTTCGATTTAAATATTTAATTTGAGTTTTCAGTGCATAACGTTTGAAATTTAACAATTAATCACTTTTTGCTTTTAAAAAAAAAAAGATTAATAAAAGTATTAATAACCTCCAGACATTGAACTGTCAATTTCGACTGTCAAACACTTGTTGAACTACGCTGCTGGCAAGGCTTGCGCTGCTGACTACCCAAAGTCCATCCTCATGCGTCAACTGTAGTGGAGGCATTCATTAACAGTATGGTATTTTTGTTTTGTTTTGATACAACACTAAAATATGACAATAAAATATTTTATTCAATAATGCCCATGTGTCGTAAAGTGTTTATATATATTTGAAAATCTACGCCTAGGCGCATGTTAATTCTTATCGCCTCAACTATATCTCGTGGGCAGCGAGCGGAGGACTGACTTGACTCACTTCATAGCGATATGAAGTTAAGCAACAGCTACCGCGTTTAGTACTTGGATGGGGACTATCCACGGAAAGACGCGGTCTCGTTTCCCTACTTCTAGCGGCTTGTATATCAGCTATATCGCAGAAGCAATACAACTGTAGGCGAGAGGTGTATTGAGGATATACCATCCTTCGGAGAGGATGTAAAGCAGTCGGTCCCTTGTCTATTAAATGTTAGGCAAGTAAAAAATCCCTACTCTTAGTAAGATAAGAGGTTCGGCAAAATTTCCAGGTTGGGGGTTGCTCGTCTCCTGGCGTCGGTGATAGGCCCTGGTAGCGGAAATAGGCCGACGTTAAATAAGTGTATAAAAAAAAAAAAAAAAACTATATCTCGTGGGTTAGTTTCAAAGTCCCAGTCTAATACTTCTTCATTTTTCATCTTCTCCAAAGGTTTTGTAACATGTTCTTCGATTGATGGTGTCTTTCGAGGTGCTACAGACGGTGCAGCAAATTTTTTCAACTCTCCATTTGTTTGTGTTTTATTTCTTGTAATAGATAAATATTTTTCTCTAGGTGAGGATACATTAGACACTTTATTATTGTAATTTTCCCTTTGATCTTCCTCGTCAGTCGTTTTAAGTGGCAAATTAATGTTTTTGCAGGTCGCCTTCATACTATTGGATGAAATATGCAACTCATCGACGCGATGTACTCTTTGCGCATGAGTAATTAAATTATCTTTTCTATTAAATGTTTTATCACACAAATCACACTGGAAAGAGATGTTTCTATGAACAATTGCATGTCTACTTCGACTACTGGCCCAATGGAATGTTTTGTTGCAAACATGACATTTATAATACATGTTTATCCTCCACTATATGGCATCAAATAACTAAAAAGTAATAGGTCTTCCGTATATTATCCTCATATTATTCTTATTGTCCTTAAATTTATCCTTATTTCTTATCCATCCTTTTTATCCTTAATTTTTATCCTGACATTAACCTTATTTTATTCTTAAATGCGGATTTTCTTTATGAGATATGAATTTGGGCACAAAGAACTTTAACAAATTCTACAGTGCGCGTCACCCGACTAGGAACACGGGACGGGAAATGAACGGGCAGCCGCACTCGATAAAGTGTCCTCGTTACGGGTGAGAATCGGATTGAACGCACAACGGTACAAAGGACGAGACTCGATCGAGGTGCGTTTCCCATTCATTTTGAAGCCCCATGTTCCTAGTCGGCTGGCGCGCACTGTATAGTTGGTGGTGACGCCCCTTTCTATGACGTCAGGGTCCTATTATAAAATAAGGTTAATGTCAGGATAAAAATTAAGGATAAAAAGGATGGATAAGAAATAAGGATAAATTTAAGGACAATAAGAATAATATGAGGATAATATACGGAAGACCTATTACTTTTTAGTTATTTGATGCCATATAGTGGAGGATAAACATGTATTATAAATGTCATGTTTGCAACAAAACATTCCATTGGGCCAGTAGTCGAAGTAGACATGCAATTGTTCATAGAAACATCTCTTTCCAGTGTGATTTGTGTGATAAAACATTTAATAGAAAAGATAATTTAATTACTCATGCGCAAAGAGTACATCGCGTCGATGAGTTGCATATTTCATCCAATAGTATGAAGGCGACCTGCAAAAACATTAATTTGCCACTTAAAACGACTGACGAGGAAGATCAAAGGGAAAATTACAATAATAAAGTGTCTAATGTATCCTCACCTAGAGAAAAATATTTATCTATTACAAGAAATAAAACACAAACAAATGGAGAGTTGAAAAAATTTGCTGCACCGTCTGTAGCACCTCGAAAGACACCATCAATCGAAGAACATGTTACAAAACCTTTGGAGAAGATGAAAAATGAAGAAGTATTAGACTGGGACTTTGAAACCCACGAGATATAGTTGAGGCGATAAGAATTAACATGCGCCTAGGCGTAGATTTTCAAATATATATAAACACTTTACGACACATGGGCATTATTGAATAAAATATTTTATTGTCATATTTTAGTGTTGTATCAAAACAAAACAAAAATACCATACTGTTAATGAATGCCTCCACTACAGTTGACGCATGAGGATGGACTTTGGGTAGTCAGCAGCGCAAGCCTTGCCAGCAGCGTAGTTCAACAAGTGTTTGACAGTCGAAATTGACAGTTCAATGTCTGGAGGTTATTAATACTTTTATTAATCTTTTTTTTTTTAAAAGCAAAAAGTGATTAATTGTTAAATTTCAAACGTTATGCACTGAAAACTCAAATTAAATATTTAAATCGAAAAACATGTAAATTTCAATTCAGGTTATCCTTTAAAGTAAACAAATATTCAGCCAAGATGTAATGATGCATAATAATGAGCGCTGAGTCATATTCAGCCAAGATGTAATGATGCATAATAATGAGCGCTGAGTCCTCGTGTGTTTTAGGAGGTGTTGATTGTTTACACTGGACGGTTTGCACGTTGTTTTATTTTCTTAATTTTCTTGAATGTAATTGAGCTGTGTAATCCTCATAGAGCGTCATATTGAAAGACAATGGTTTATCGATATTGCATGGTACCCGATTGTAAAAGTACTACGATTTCCACACCAGCAAAAAAAAAAAAAAACATTTATTAAGGTGCCATTAGACGAGAAGCATCAAAAACGTATATGGCGACCTGCTTCATGGCATCACCACCAATGGCAAGGCGTTTTCGTGTGACGTCAATTTAAAGATCTGTGTTTGAATTTTAAATGGAAAATTAGACTGGAAATTCTCTTTTCAAAAATATATGCGAAGAGACTCTTAAATTTACTAAAAGATGTGCTTTATTACATTTTTGGAAGTAAAAGAAATTATATGCAAGGTCCCTATTGTCACTGTCTAGAAAATATATTATTGTATCATTATGAATAATTAAGGATAATTAAAATATATGTCACTGTCTAAAAAATATATTATTGTATCATTATGAATAATTAAGGATAATTAAAATATAATTAAGGATAATTAAGGATAATTAAGGATAATAATTAAGGATAATTAAGGATAATTAAGGATAATTAAGGATAATAATTAAGGATAATTAAGGATAATTAAGGATAATTAAGGATAATTAAGGATAATTGAGGATAATTAAAATTTAATAAAGATTCAAATGGATTCTTTGTGGACTCTCTAAAGAATGCAACTCGTGGGTTGTAAAGAACGCAACTCGTGGGTTGATAGAGCTTCTCTTGTTTAAAATTGCCACTGTCTAGAAAATATATTATTGTATCATTACATGGTTATGTCATATGAAATATTTTTTTATGTATAATAAATAAATAATAAAACGAATGTACTCAATTAATGTTTGTCTAATTTATTTCCTTAATGTTAAAATGTAAACAAAAATAAAAATATTTTTAAGTTTATTATATATACTACAATTTCTTTAGACATGAGTATACTACAATTTCTTTAGACATGAGTATAATACTTGCTGTTATGTATTTTAAATACCTAGTTAAAAACAAAGTTCTTTATTACATGTTTTTATGATTTAAATATCTATTATTAGCTGTAAAATGTACAGTTTCATCAAAAGTTTTTACTTAAAATAAAAACAGATATTGTTACAAGATATTTATTCATATATAAAATACATTTTTGTTAAATATTTATATTAAAGTGCTCCTTCGTAATCGGGAAGTAGATCGAGAAGTTCATCACTTACAAGTCCAGATAGATGTTCTTTTAATAGATCATTCAGCTCCAATTGGTTCATCGAAGTACAAAATTTATCTAGCGTAATATAGTGCCAGATATAAAGATCACAATATTTTATTCCCATTTTATTCAGATAGGTACGGCGATTTTCATCAAGTGGATTAGTATATAGTTGCAGGCTTTGACTCAAAATAAAACGGAGCGAATCAATTGCTTCTGCAATGAGATGTGGAGAGCTTTCTTTTTCTATTAAGTCAACCTCATCGTCGCCGATATATTTATTATAGAGTACCTCATCAGTTATAAACTTGGAAACATATTGCTTTAATTGTTCATGAAGACCACATTTTACCATTGAATCACAAAAGTTATTCAGCGTAATATAATCACTGATATAAAGTTCACAATAATTTATGCCCAGACTATATTTGTCTTTATGTAGTTCACCACCTAAGCCACATTTTAATGAAGTAAGCAGCATATCGACAGCTTCTTTTAGCGATGTTGGTACTGATGAGTCACACATGATGTTTTTACGTATTTTTTTTTTAATTTAGCATAAACAGATACTTTCTACGTTGAACAATTCTAATTATGCACTTGAGCAGTAAAATTGACGAGCAAACTGCTAGGTAGTAGAACAAGACTTCAAGTGAGACATCTGAAGGAGAAAACGAGGTAGTTTAGTAAATTACTTTGATAGTTTTGGTGATTTACCCCCACCTATAGAATTAGTTTCAATAACGATTCAAGGAGGGGCAACCAAATATTCTATAACTACAAACGTGTACAGAATTTTAATACAGTGTGGTGTGGACATTTGTGTTTAAAGTTTCTCTCTACGAGAGAAATATAAAACGCCATGGAGCTGAAAACTATAACCCCAGCAATGGATCGAGAGGATATCAAGCGAATGGGCCACTCACTAATTGCATTCTCCCGTTTGCGTAGTCTATTGAAGATGAGCAAACAACAACTTGCTGATATGCCCAAAGAAGTGATGATTGGGTTGGCTTCACATGAAATTGCATTAGTATGGGATAAGCTACCTACACATCTTCAGAACGATGTCGATATAATAAAATATCAATACTGCACAGAACATTACCTTAAAGATCATGAAGGCAGTTTTGATGCTAATGACGGTCCAATACCTCGAAAAATGTTTTGCTGCTATTGTAAGGTAAACGATGTAAATGTGGCATCCAATAACAATGTTGATATATCACCATCAACTTCAAAGAAGAGGAAATTATACCATTATTGCTGTAATCCACAATAAATTGGGTAATGCAATTTAATTACATCAATCATATCGTACACGTTCACACTAGCGAGCCGCTAAATGTAATTGTGTATTTAAAATAAAACTGTTTTAATTATACTATGGTTGTTTTTAGTTGTGTAATAAAAAAATAGGAAATAAAATTAATGTAATCTTTTAATGTGTATTTCATTTATTTAACCTTATAATATAATATAAAATATACCATCATAACTACATAATACATACAATATTTGATGTAATAAATATGGTAATAAAAATAAAAGAACATTATTTATGTATCTACATTAGCTTCTTTGTCAGATTGGTTGATATTTTTTCAACGAACTAGGGAATAAATAATAAAAAAACGTATTTTTGGTATCAAATTTTGACAGACGAGTAATGTTGTTTGTTTACATTAGTGTATTTAAACTGATAAAAAATATAATAAAATGGATCGTGATTAACTAAGTCATAATTATCGTAGCTTCTTTATGGAACTGAATTTTTAACTAGGTTTCATTAAATAGTTTTACAGACGGTTGAAGAGAGCCACCCCCATTATTCTGTAAAACAGATTAAAAGAGGCATATAATTATCCAGAGCTTTATTAAAGCATCGCTGTAATTTCCGTTAAAATATTGCATTTTAATGCATTATCAAAGTAGTCATCGTTTCCGCTTGCTTTTGTTAAAACGCCGTCAAGTTGGATGTATACTAATCTGTAAATATATCTTAAGATATACTGCTTTTCTATAAGGTAATAAACCATAGAATTTCGAGAAATTGCACCTAGTCTAATTAGAGCGCAATATAGTGTGCCATCATTTCAGTGTTTCAAACAACAAAAAAAAATTTGCATGTTTCTTTAACACCCTGTATCTCGGAACTATGTGTTCCCGGCCCACATTTACATATGAACTTTTTTCATATTATTTTGGTAGTTTATCACACCATAAAGTTTGATCTACTAAGCGTCTATGTTTATTTTCTCAAAAATGTAATTGTGTATTTAAAATAAAACTGTTTTAATTATACTATGGCTGTTTTTAGTTGTGTAATAAAAAATAGGAAATAAAATTATTGTAATCTTTTTAATGTGTATTTTATTTGAATCCCTCCTTATGTCATCTAGTTTACAAGACAATCTTTCAATGGTAGATTTAATGTCTTCTATCAGACTTCATGTTTGAGTTGAATGGTTTTTTTGTGTATTGCCGACCTATTGTCCATCATCTTTTACACATCAATTACCTGCAATTATTATCAGTAGTTCTTTATAGAGCAACATTGGAGAGTATAGAAAGTGTGTCTTTTAATGGAGCACCCCATATATATTTTTTAGAACATATGTTTGATCTGTACAATTCGGGGCACCCTGTATGTTAAAATTTGTAAATCAATGAAAATTTTATTATTGTTTATTTAAGCTGAAAGATCTTGACCGTGTCCTTTTGTTATTTTTGCCAAGCGTATTTGTATTTAAATGGCTTTTGAATAGTTTTACTATTTAAAACATTTATGTTTATCGACCCTTGACAGCAAAACAAAGCATGAATCTAATAGCTATATTTTAACTTTCAAATGGGTCCATTAAGCTGTGACATTATTGCCTTAAAAGGACTGAAAAAATTTCTCATCAGTGCAACAAAGGCGGGTTGCCTTTTGTCTATTTAATTATTACCAATAAAGACATTTAATGACTTCTTTATAGTAGGCAGTTCTAAACCTTCCATCCTATTCGAATTACACTCTCACCTGTTATTTTTAAGTTTAAAATTTCAGGTAATTGTGTGGCTTTGTTTTGTAAAAATCGACGTATCTTTTGTTTAGATAGGAGATGGCTAATCTTTTGTGCAATATATTTGTCCTTAGAAAAATGAATGCATTTCGACTTTGAGGACCCGGAGGTTGAAAAAAAAATGCATTATTTTCCCTGCACAATTTGAATCTCGTCTAAGACACGGTGTCTACTTCTGGGGAAATTCCTCTTATTTTTATCGTTCAGAAACGTGTTTTAAGAGGTTTAGCTGGTTTGAGATACCATGCCAATAGAATATTTATCTCGTTGCGTATCGAAATAAATAACATTTTGTCAGGAGTGAAGAATTATTTAAAATTACTAAAAGAATTTTTTATTTTTAAGTGTTATCCTTCTGTATTCTGTATCTGAGTATTTCTGTGTTTAGTAGTATTGAGAATTTTCGAAGACGTTTACTGTCTAAAGGGATATAAATTAATAAAATTATTATTAATTATTGATCTTTATCGTGTAAATAGATTATTGTCCTATTAGTAAGATAAACTATTTCTTGTCTATCTTCGATCTCATGGGAAAATGCATCAACAAAGGCGGACTGTTTAATTTTTTTTGATATTGATCGAGTAGAATCCGTAAAATTTCTTTTGTCTATAACCTTGCTAACTTAAAATTTTAAGGACGGACCCCTATGTAGGTAGTCATTAAATGTATACAAAAGCAACAGTAAACCCCCAACCGATTTAAAGACACCAAACAATAAAATGTAACAATATTAATAATTACGAGATAGTTAATTCCCTATGACAAAGTCATTATAGAAGAAGTGTCTTATAACAATGTAATACCCTTATGTACTGCCTGCACTAGTGCCTATGCTATATTGTTTAACGGGAAAGTCGACCGACTTTAATGGCATTACCTCGATTTCAGGCAGGTACCGTTCGCGTGAGCCACCTGGCCTACGTAGCTGGGTCCTCTATGCAGACATATTGTCTGTCGCAAATGGGAGCTATAAATTTAACCAACTATTTTGTTTCAAGATATGCGACAGTAAAAACTAAAAGCTGATTTAATCTTTGATCATTAGAAAATTTAACAGGCTTAATAAATCCTCTTACAGACCATGGGGTAATCCGCGTTCAATTTAATATCGGGAGCTCGGGCTAGATACCTAAAACAATACGAGACGTAATGCTAATATACCAGACCCCTTGTTAGTGATATTGAATGACATATATTTTTGACAATTAAGAGCGCATAATTTAGCAATTGATGCACTAATTAATATACAACAATTGCTCCAATTCATTTAGTGTAATTAATGTGCAAATAGTCCAACTACTTTCATTTCTCGCGGCAATTGGGTTTTTTAATTAACCCCCTCCAGACTATATAAAATAGTGTAATTAACGCGCAAATAGTCTAATTACACATTTACAAATTACTAATTACGCAATTACAGCGCAATAATTCAATTACTTTCATTTCTCAGCGCAATAATCCAATTACTTTCATTACTCGCGACAATTGGGTTTTAATTATCCCCCCTCCAGACTAATTACATTTATTAGATATATTGCAATTATACTAGTCTAATTACAGCGAAATAATCCAATTACGCAATTACAAATTACTAATTACGCAATTACAAATTACTAATTACGCAATTACAAATTACTAATTACGCAATTACAAATTACTAATTACGCAATTACAAATTACTAATTACGCAATTACAAATTACCCCCCACTCTAATTGCCCCCCACCCCAAAAAAAAGTGGTGGGGGGAGCAAAAGTGGTGGGGGGAGCCTCGGATCCGGTATTACTCTTCTACTCACTATCGCACACAATTACCTAATGACCACCCATCCATAATATGTATTATATATTTTAATAAATTTAAATTTTCAGTAGATAAAACACAGTTGCTGTACTGAACACGCCTAAAATGAAACGTTAAAATGTATGCAAACGCTTTCTTTACATATTCATTTAGCAAACGATTATTTGAGTTAATGCACAAAAAAGTAATCAGTTTAACACCAAGAAATACCAATACTAAAGAGCAACAACATGCCTATCCATTCTTATGTAAATCCAAAATATTACACATATATTTAAATGTTGTACTTTGAGTTTTAAGAAATCTATCATTTATGGTAAATGTAACCTGTGAATGTATGACGTTGGAACGGAATAACTATAAACGTTTTACATGACAAAATCACGAAATATCGTTGCATTTTATCATAATTTTCACCTCGGGAGAACTAGCGTACATTATGCAAAATAAACACTTGATATATTACTGACATTAGTACCACAACTACCATTAATGCCTTTATAATATTTAATCAAAAGTTTGCATAACATATTTGTAACACATTACTTATTATTATAAATATATAAAAAATCATAAATATATGTTTCTGCACTTCACATTAAAAGGAAATTATCTGCGGTGTTGCGATGTATCCCCAGGACACTTTTCGTTACGCGTATAATAAATAGGTATATGCATTTTTCCTTGTTTTCATAAGAAAATATTCTGTAAGAGATTGTACATGTTACATAGAAAATTATGTTATCGATAAATGGAATAAAATGAACGTACGGTTGAAATATTTATGAAACTGCGAAAAATTTAATTATGTGATTTAGAATTGCATATATGTATATACAGTGTGTACCTTTACACTAGTCCGGCCAGAATAGGATTTGGCGTCGAAATATTTTCTCCGTCAGATTTTTTTGCATAGAATTCTTGTTTAAGGTATACACAAACAAGAAATCATAACGCGGACACTTGGTAGCCGGGGGAACATATATTTATATGCAAACTTGCATTTTTCGTGATTTTTGCTACTTTTTCGTTATATTTTCAAATGTATACGATTCGAAAAAGTTTAGATTTGTTAAAAATGTTTTGTTTTATTGTTATTTAAACTTTTCTTATCATATAAAGTCATTGATTACCGTTTAAGAGCTATTTAGAGCACAAAATTGCATGCATAAGTGCATATTATGCATGCATAGGAAACAAACATTAGAGTATACCGTTTAATATTTAAAAATTCTTGGAAAATTTTTTAGTCGGGGTTTTCAAATTACAAATCTGTTGCGAAAATTGTAAAATTCAAAATTGCTAATTATAAATGGCGTGAATTTCAAATACAGAAATGTGATTTTTGACGTTATTTTCAGTTTTAACTGATAAATGACTTGAAAGAAAATTTTGTGTAATATAATTTTCCATGTATTTTAATTTTTTATTTGTGTTTACCACTGTACCATGTACATTTTTTCACAATTGGAAAGCCTAATAATGTTCCCCTTTCCAAAAATTCCATATTTGTAATGGAAAATTATACAGAGTGAAGGTATTATAAGCTTTTAAAGTAAATAGTGATGATTTTATAAGCTTTTAAAGTGTTTCAATATAAAGTGTAAAATACCACGTTATATTGAAATTCTACAAAAAAAATAACGATACTCTTATTTTATTTCTTATTTGTTTAATAAATATCCTGTTACACTTTGTCATATCGAATTTCATATTTTAGCAATTGAAGTAACAAGTTAATACACTAATTAGACGTTTGCAAGTAATGTCTTATTTCCATAGTCTACTTTGTGACTCATTATTTTTTTAGCTTATAAAACCATCACTCTGAATAATTCTATGACAAATATGGAATTTTCGGAAAGGGGAAATAATGGAGTTTCCCAATGTGAAAAAATACATGGTTTTCCAAACAAAGTTTCACTATACACGAAAATACGCTCTCATTTCCGTTTAAATTGGAAGAGAGCAAAAAAATACGGATACTCAGGAAAGAACTTATCAAGATTAGAAGAAGACTGCCGAAAACCACATTTCATTATCTCAACTAGTTCAAAAGTTATATAGGCTTAAAAAGGGTCAAAATATAATGGGGCATCCGGTAGTTAAATAAATTTACTTAAAAAATAAGTATAATTGAAAAACAAGTTTATTTTTAATTTACATTTATTTTATTTTTAGAAAAAATATTAAATACTTCAGATAAATAGTGTGTAGTGGACAATAATCACCAATTTCTGGACGCTATTAGGTTTCTATTAAAAAATATTAAAGGAACATTAAAATATCAATTACATCTTAAATATTTTACAAGGTGGTTTCTACATTAAAAATTCAAAAACTTTTTACCTACCTTTGAAAAAGAATAAGTCATCTGTTAAATTCGTAAAACAAATTACAAATTAAAAAATATATATATTTCGTATCTATCTATTTTTCAAGTAATTTTAAATTATTTAAATAAACTGACAAACTGACACAAATATTGTTTAAATAGTATTTGTGGCATTTCATAAATTTTTTCTCTTCCCTTTGATTATTACTCCATTTCTTGAGATTCCTATCCAAAAAAAAGGAAGAGAAAAAACTGACACAATTTAATATTTTTTTAATTCGCTGGAAAAATATAGCTCCAGTTTAAGGTACAAGGTAAGGGAGTAATAAGTGGGGGGAGCGGGAGGTGGGGGAGTTGAGATAAAAGTGAATTATTTTAATAACCTAGAATAGAATTTAATATTTTTTAAAATTGTAAAATTATTTCGGAAACGCTTTTGGAGGAAAATAAAGACTCTGAAGGTACGAAATTAGTGATCTATCTCATAATGATCTACCATAATGATCATGTTAAAAAGTATGGAAAGATTTAACTGAAAGTGTATTTGAAGTCAAAGAAAAAAAAATAAAAATTACCTCTAATACCTTTGATAAAGACGCTTTATCCTTTTTAATTATAAGTCCATGTTTAGCATCGTCTTATTACAAAGTCTAACCATATTTTTTGGTAGATGGATCTGCGTGTTATTATCACTCATTCGTAGATACAGTAAAGTAGGCTATGATAAACAATTAACTGTTCTAGAAGTGTCATCGCTAGTAGAACTGTCAAATTGTCTTGTTTAAAATTTTACTTGGTTTCATTACTCAATAGTAAAGTGGAGATTTGCAGTATTTTCAGGACATCATTGAAACTACTGAACATTTTTAAAGTCAGCAAAGGGCACCTTAACAATCTTTAAAATGCACAACTTTTCTCTAATTTAACCGACCTTCTATCTCTTACGGTTTAGGAGTTACCCATACAATCCCATCGAAAAAATGGACACCCTGTGTAGATGCAAAATAATGAGGTAGACAACTACATAAGAAGCAGTGTCATACACTATTATACGAATATACAGAACAAACAGTCTCTAAAAAGTTTTGCTACCGGAGGAGACTAAAAAAATGTAAATATTCGTAATAGTAATGCTGTCGTTGATCATCTTAAGAGTACACCAACTAGAAAAGTATAAAAATGGCCAAAGAAACTGATTCAAGGGTCCAAACGTACCACCACAGAAGAAAATCACCTTAAAAACAGTCAGTTCAAAAATTAGAAGATTTCAACCAGCAGAAGATCATCAAATAAATTCAAGTTACACATAAAGTCTTACAGCCAACCAGAGGACTGAAACAATTTAAAAACCAATGGAGAAATGTCGAAAAGGAAAACTTCACCATTATCAATACGAAAAGAAATCCGAAGGAAAACATCGGCATCTCTGGTGCGACAAGACAGTATAGAAAAGTTTACCGTCGCCGGAATTAAAAATGCAGCTGTCAAAAACTCCTTTCAGTAAAGATTTAACTAGTGGATAATTTGAAAATCATTGTCTGAGGTATAAAGAGATCGATTTGGGAAAACATCAAGTAAACTAGTCCTGTAAAGGTAAGAAACCAGCAACTTATTCTAATAAGAGATACAGTGAATTATCGGTAGAACTAACGAGCAATATAATTAGGACTTTTTCAATGAGGCGATGTAATTTATAGATTGCTTAATGATATGGTTAAAAGCAGTAGTTTGTTCAAAGAGACTATAGCTAAAGCAAATATATTAAAATGATCTAATATATTGCGATAACATTAAATTGTCATATTTATTATTTCATTAATTGACAATATTCCCATTGCTATTTCTGCACAGAGCTGACATAAAATATGTTAAGTCAACTTTTCCCATATAACTTTGCGTAATGCGTGTCAAAGGCTGCAATAAAACTCAAATTATCGCCTTATTTTTACCATAATGAAATATCACTTATAATTATTGGAATCATTGGGACTTTTACTGTTTAACGTTTTTAATAAAAATAATTTATTATGTAACGGATGTTTCAGAATTAATTATAATTAGTTCTATGATGTATTGGCCTTTTAAATTATTACAGAACATGAAGGAATTATTATACGATGCCTAACCTCATCAAACAATACCACTGACAATAAAACACATATTTAAGGTTCTTTTGTCTATATTTGGAGACAGGTATAATTATTTGTGGAATCTTCTCAATTTAACAAAAATTTTAGTATAAAGCCACATTGTAGATCACTTTTGGAACATGCAAATATAGTATCTCGTAAATATCTTGCTGACAAAGACACTGAACTGAACTGATCAGGAAGGTCGTCCAAAATGATTTTCAAAATTGTTTTGCGATGTGAAGGGGTGGAGGAATGGGTCTTAGTATCTGCTTCGTGAATCTCGATGTATAAATAAATAAATGATAATTGTTTTGCATCATATTTATTTTTATTTTGTTTTCTGTTTTTGCGCTTATTATCCCCAAAATGACTGAAACAAATACATGCTTTAAAACTGAAAATTCCTCTAATTTTTACCGCTTAGATAATATTCCTCAAACAGCTTAAATGACCTCAATATCTGCAAAAAATACAAAGCAATTATTTATTTTTCTAATACTGTTATAAGAAAACACATTTTCTTCCTCACTGACATTTATTTATTGATGTTTATCGACATGAATACAGCCTCTTCCACTAACCCATAATTTCCTTATTAACTTTTGAGAATAAAAACCTCAACGGAGTTTCCCATCTGTTAAGATTAACATATCAGTACTCTTCCTGATAAATTACACGCGGCGTGCACAGAAAAATCCATCTAATAGAATTAATGTTATAACAATAACTTATAGTTTTAATGTCTGTTATACACGCTAGAAAACCAAAGGGCTACTTCTTTGTGGAACCATTAGTGTCATTATCCGCGTTTAAATTCAACGAGATGGGATATCATAGAGGCTCGGGGCTGTTCTTGTACCGTTAAAAGGAACTCGATGTAAATAAATTCCCTACTAAGTAAGGAGATATGACAGAATTTCGTTTGGTGTTATTACAGTGCTATAATTCGTTTCCTAGTACATTATGCTAAGCATAGGCGTATCCAAGCGGGGCTATGGAGAAGGTTTTTGCGGAGCTGATGATTTGTAGAAGAGTTCTCGAGTTTCATTCCGCGTTGAGTATTTTGAATTTTTTATATTTTAGCCATCTTGTCGCGGCCTTCTTCTGAAACGAATGGACCTAAAAATATTATTGAATAGCTGAAATATGAATTAATAAACACTTGATGAGACTAGCTCAAAGAGGGATGATCGATGTCTTATTGGGGCAAATCAATCCAGACTTTCTAAATCAGAAGCCAAGGATATTGTCATTTTCGTTAGATGGCGTAAACTATTTTGCTTAGTGGTGAAAATATATTTTTTGGTGATAAATTTAGTGAATTCTAGGCAATAGAAATACTGAAGTTCTTCAAGACATAAACTAAAATCAAAAGTAATCTCCTCTCGCAAGAGATCAAATCGTAAAAAATGGTTTTCTAAGGCGAAATGGAGTACTAATCCTGATATCAATGTTCGACATTCACAGTGGTTGTATTGCACCAATTAAAGATCTACATGCAAAAATGAGATTTATCACTGAATCTTATTGGGATAAACAATTGTGATTGTTATTTTACGTCACAAATGGGACATCTATTTCTATTAGCTCCATTTATGGTAATTTTGCATTTGATAGAAATGAACATCCAGAGAAGCCTTCTTACTTTTTGCCATATTCATATATTTTAAACACTTTCAACTGGCAACATATTGTAAAAAAATATTTTGTGTTCCTCACATGGTGTGATTTGTTTTTTACTTATTCATGGTTGTTACTAATACTCGATACTTAAAACATTCAATTATGAATTTTTATGTTTAATGAGTTTTAATTCTGCTTTCTCTACTAGAAAAAAGAATAAAAACGATGAATCACTTAAGAAATTAAAACATCTGGAAAGATGATTAGAGAATTGGTTACTGTAGATAATATGTTAGTTACAACACCATGTTGATATTATTTTAGAGCATCAGAAGATTTGATTGTACAAGATTTTCGGAAACTTTTGCGAAATTATAGAAAGCAGAGATTTGTCTCTAATTGTTTAAGATCTCCAACTTTGAGTTCTTCCGGAAATGCTAATAATTTAGTGAGATATTAAACATAACCAACGACTGATGACACATAAATCAAATTTTGAACTAAAAAGGAAGGTACATATTAGGTCTGGAGCTAGCAGATGTCATCATATTCTATCGATGAGACAGGTGGATCAAAAATTATTTTTTTTTAAATTGATAACGGCCTGGGTAGCAAAAGTTGCCAAATGTGCAGGTAAATATTTTTTGGTAAAAATAAAAACACACCTCCTCCAGGTGCCCACCCACCCAAAAAAAGAATTCCAAAAAAATGGTTCTTTGGCTCTATGTGGAAATTGTTCTGGTATGTGTAAAAAGTGCATGTACAGAAATTGGAAACAGTTGGATTATTTTTGGTGGTGCCCCAAATAATTTAAATAAGAATTAGTATGTTTCTATGTAATTCTAAGTAAACTTTTCTAAACGGTGTAGTCTTTATATTATATTATTTTTAGTGCTTATGTCGCCCTATCATTATAATTTTTTCCCAATATAGATAGGAATATTTAGAGTACGGGTGAGCAATACTTGTTTGAAATGTTAAAAGCGGTATCTTCAGGACAATACAGATTAGATTTAGCTACTATTTAACCAGGACCGGTGGAGCATTTCAGGTGGCTGACAACTGCAAACCGAATCCTTCGCCTCCATGTGGCATCTGAAGAGCTTTCGAAAAATTTGATAAATTTAGTTACTTATATTTTGACTGGATATGGTCCAATATCGTTTAATATAAGAGGAATATGTTCTGCAGTGAAGGACCTCGACTCTCGTGGAAGCTAATTATGTATTTAAGGTCACACTCACTAACACATGTAGCAACTTTATTAAATAAGAAAAAATATAATTTTTCGATATTTTTCCATCCAACTTGTGAAATATGTTTGTTTGATGTTAATATTCTCGTACTATCTTTAACACTTTCAATATTATTGGCGTTATTATGTGAAGATGATTATACTGAGGTAAAGATTTACTAAATAATTATATCAACGTTTGCTACTGAATTTTCATAAGTTTTATCCATGTATATCATTTTACGTGATATCTGCGTTTGTTGTCTATTTGGATGGATAAATGATGAAAGTTTTATTTGAATATTTGGAAAATGAAGTTTGAATATTAACAGAATGGTTGTTATATGTAATTTTTATTTATAATTTGATTAACGATAGAATTTCTATTATTTTCTTTATGATAAGTTCTTTTATATTAGGTGGCTACAAAAGTATTGCCTATGGAATAGATGGGTATTTACAAAACACTGCTTCTGGTCTAACAGAAAGTGCCAACAACGTTCTTATTTTAAATGGAGCTAGCACCCGATATATGTTTGCATTT
This sequence comes from Rhagium mordax, assembly GCA_963680705.1. NCBI lineage: Eukaryota > Metazoa > Arthropoda > Insecta > Coleoptera > Cerambycidae > Rhagium > Rhagium mordax. Next base: position 121,408,365 of record OY796656.1, read on the forward strand.
TCGCATTTGTTATCTCTGTAGTAATTACTAATATATTATATTTTCATAGATTACATAATATACGTTTGCCATGACACTGGTAGTCAAAAAAATAATTATTATTAATTTTCTGTATTGTCATTCTCTTACATAAAATTATATTTACAAATATAACAAATTGGCGACGAGGATAATTTCAGAATGAATAATAGGGAAAATAGAAGAAGTGCAAGCTAAATTAAAACTAAAAGAAGGAGTTCAGCCAATTTTTTGTAAGTCACGATCAGTTCCATTTTCCTTAACAAAGAAAATAGAGGATGAATTGGATTTATTAGTAAAGGAAGGAGTTCTTAAAAAAGTCGAACGATCCCAGTAGTACCTATACCTAAACCTAATGGCAGAGTACGTCTGTGTGGTGATTTTAAAGTATCCTTAAATCCTTGTTTAATAGTTGATAAGCATCCTTTGCCCACAATTGATACTTTACTTTCTTCATTAGCAAGAAGTAATTTTTATTCAAAACTTGATTTAAATCAAGTTTATCTTCAGTTAGAGATATGTCCCTCAGACAGAAAATATGTAACTCTTAATACTCACAAAGGTTTGTTTGAATGTGCGCGATTAATGTTTGGAATTGGAAATGCGCCCGCAATTTTTCAAAAAGAAATTGAAAATATTTTAACTGAAGTTGCCGGAGTTTCTGTTTTTCTAGATGATATAAAAGTCGCTGCAAGTGATGAGAAAACTCATTTAGAACGCTTAAAAATAATTAAATAATAAAAATAATTTCGAAAAATTTGCCAAGTACAATAGGTATAAAGGTGAATTTAAAATAATGTGAGTTTATGACAATTTCAAAAGAGTATTGAGGTTACGTTATTAGTGAGAAAGGAATTCATAAAACTGAAAAGGAAATTGATGCTATTCAAAATGCGCCTGTTCCACAGAATAAAAAATAATTACGTTATTTCATTGGTCTTGTAAACTATTACGGTCGGTTTATTAAGGTTGGGATTTTGTAGAGTGAGAGAGAAATATACGTATTTATTTTGGTTTATTATGATTAATGGAAAAAACAAATATGGTATGATATTTATAAGAGTTTTAGGTTTTTAGTATTGTCCTAAAGATTTTAATAATACCAATTTCTAAATATAAATTTTTATTATAATGAAGTGGTGTGCTCTCAAAGCGAAGACAGACACTTTTATTTCTAGATCCCACACTATTTTCATTTTGAGAGCACACCACTTCATTATAATAAAAATTTATATTTAGAAATTGGTATTATTAAAATCTTTAGGACAATACTAAAAACCTAAAACTCTTATAAATATCACACCATATTTGTTTTTTTCATTAATCATAATAAACCTCACTCTACAAAATCCCAACCTTAAGAATTTAAGTACAATTTTACATCGCTTACATCAATTATTAAAAAGTCCTTATGCAGTAGGTGCTGTGTTGTCTGTGATTTCAGTGATATATCACAAGTTCCTTTAGAGAATGGTGTCGAAAATGGAAGAAACTGAAAATTACAAATAGGCCCCTGTGGAATTTTATTTTTAAATCTTATAGAAAGTAGACATTGGTTTGACGCATGGGCGTGTTTTGCCACCCCACGTGCGCAAAGTTCTTCTTAATTAAAGAAGAGTGTATACCCTGCAAATTTTGCATTTTTGAAAATGCATGCAAAACAATTAAATATTGTGAACCAATTTAAGAATTGATTTATTTGCAACTAAATTATAATAATTAAAATACACTTCAGCTATATCTTTGTTTAGAAAAAGGACATGTTAGGGCGCCACAGTAAAATAAAGATAAGAAAGAACCACATTTAGATAAATGCTAACGACTGAACTGCTATATTTGCCCTTGATTATAACTTTTCTCATTAATGTTTTCTCTTTACTACTGTGGCATATTGCTCTGAAAACATTTCCTCTAAATTTATATTTCAGTAATGAATGGACATAAGTACTTGCTTTCTCTCACTTATTTAGGCACCGCTTTCTAACCTTAGTTTTATATGTTGCTTTTGGCGAAATTTTGGTTAGTAATCGCCTGTATCAATTTACTCACGTGAATTCAGATCTTAATTTCACACCTTTTTTAGAAAACTAATTAGTAGTATATCATATTTTATAAAAAATAACGCTTTTATTGCGGTAATGACATAAAAAGTCTATTAAAAGATTCCAGTTTTAAGTACCTATATAAGAGAAACAACAATTAACATTTTCTCTTAAGTGCTGCGTCTAATTTTGTTGGTATAATGATTTTGATGTAAAGTAGAAATTAAACTCGATAATTTATGTAAATCTCTGTATCAAATTAGGCGAGCTATTTACTAAACAATAGATAGAAATAAGTTTTTAAGACAGATTTCTTTTTTGCAATTTAAAATGAAAGCAAAAGATATATTAAACGTATATGCCTTGTTGGTGTCTTTAATTTTATCTTTTTTCAATTTGGAGTCTTCTGTTTTCTTTGTATTCTGTCAAAAAAATATTAATTATTAAAATAACTTCTTCGTGCCGCTCTGTAATGCTTCATGCAAGTTACAGTATGCAGTAATTGTCCATACGTCCTTCTTAAAACCAACTAATTCCAGAAATTAGAAACTGTCAATTGAGTGATCATCTTCTAACTTATGTTAACTGCTGCTGACTCGATCGCATATTCTATACCCTCCCAGATTACCGGATTATGCCGTGATATTAAATAGTAAGATATGCGTTTTCTTTCACAGCAGGTAATTAACATAAGTTGTGTTTACATCTCCTTATATTACACCAAGTTGTAACGTGCGTTATTTAAAATGCATCTAAGTTAAAAAATATATATTGAATACGCGGAAACATTCAGTTATTGCATTCTAGCCACATGTAAGCAATTATAACGTTGTCAAGCCAGCGGCCATTTCGAGTTATCTTCAGATCTGAACATTGAGGTTATGAGAGTATTACCCTAAATAAGCCGAGCTGTTATCGGATATGCAGCGTTACAGTGATTTTAAGTTTGTTTCTCGAGCAAAAAATACTGGTTACAATATCGCAATAAACTAGAATATATATTTTGTTCCCTGATCAACAAAAATAACCATAGGTGGGATTAAGTGAACTAAATAATTTTTCAACTTTGAAACTCTACAAAATTATGCGTTTTTAAGAAAAAGGGGTATAAATATGTGACGAAATTATCCTTTAATCAACGAGAAAACCTGCTGGTTATAAAATTTTATGTACTTTAGTGCCCTCCACGAAATAAGGAATGGGGTTTGAATTTTCCTTTACATTACATTGATTAATTTGATGATAGATGATGAGATGATGAGATGAAACTCTTTGTTCCTTCTTAGTTAATTCCTTTAGCTTTAATCCGTGCAAGAGCAAACCAAGAATATGTAAAAAATTTAAAAGTGTTAAAATACATTAAAACTGTTATAACATAAGGCAAGGATCTAAAGAAAGACACTTGGAAATCTGATTTCACAAAAGCCTTGAAGGATCGCCCCCTGCAGTTTCACCACTCTAATGTATACTAAGCTGTAAAAGATACATTTTTAAGCTAGCAGCTAGGAGCTATCCCCTAGATAAGATTAATACTTAGTGAGTAGCAGCGGACATTGACAGACTACCCGCCATTTAGCCCTGACCCTAACATGAGTCTGTTATAGTTAGATCTGCGATTTTATCACGAAATAGTGAAACCGAATATTCCTTGAGAAATATGCTATATAATCATCTTCCTTATTCATAGAGGTCGCGATAAAATCTCCAGATATATTAAATGGAAAAAGATGAGAGATTATCTGTATTACTAAACCTTTTCTCATGACTTAATGTGGCACATTTGTTAACATTGCTGATACTTGTCTGCCCAAATTATATCAAAGTCACACATAATCTATTATATGACAGTATTTTTAAAAATTCGTGTTTACATACATACAGGGTGTAAGAAGATCTTGGTACATCCCCTGCCTTCCTTTGGTTTTGAAGATAAATGATTGAAATTTGGATCACCCTATATACTTAACAAATGTCACTTTTTGACATACAAATGATTTTTTCTACTACCGATCTTAAAGTACTAACTTTCCGCACGCTGTAAAACTTTACGCACTAGTGCGTAAAGAGTTTTTACTTTACGCACTAGTGCGTGAAAAAGTAACATACTAAACAGTTGCATTCCTATAATAATCATATCTTATTTTAAAAACGTTAAATGTGGTTATTTAATTTTATGCAGTCCATTTATTTAATATCACGGTATTATTATAAAACATACCACCTAATTTTCAGTATTCTTTAACAATAATGATTGAATTTTGAAGTTTCATTTATATTCTTGACATTGACATTAGACAAAGAAATAATAGACATTGATTAATTTCACTCATTTAAAATTAAGTGGGCTATAAGTATTGTGATTTTTAAATGACATATGAAGTTTTGACGTAATAGGTAGTTTTGACGTTTCACATTATTATTAAAGAATTTAGATGCATTTCGGTAGTAGAATAAACATTGTATGCAATTCGTGCGAAAAGTGAGCATTTTTTACTAATGGGATTGTCGCATTCGCCTACGGCTCATGCGACAAAATTCCCATTCGTGAAAAAATCCCACCTTACGCACTTGTTGCATAAATAACTATTTTTTGCACTTTCAGTTTCACCAAAAGTGACACTTACTTTTGATTTTTAAATGGAACATCTTACATGTTATTGTATTTTTGAATTCCGCATAACTTTTTGAAAACAATGATACGACATAAGTGACATTTCAAACATCAATACAATTTTAATTTAATTTTTAGTTCTCCATTGAAGTGTGCCATAACTGTTTTGATTTATTCCGTACTCAAGATTAGTTGAAAAAATGAACACTTAAGTTCCCTCCTCGAGAAGATTGCATGGGCATCTCCCCCCCCGGTAAACTAATATTAGGAAATAAATTTTATTGCATTTTTCCAATCAACCATGTCTCAAAAGTACCTAGAATAAAATTCTTTATCTAAGTAACAATTCGGAATATTGAATATTTTCATTTTCTACCAATAAAGACATTTCTAAAAAAAATTTCTCCCCCCCCCTGGAGATTTTTCCGTTCCTCTAAATAGAATAATAGAATAAAATAGAATAGAATAAAAACCGAAAAAAGAAAATCGACCAAAAAGATGAAGATGATTCACCATCAGTACTGGAACCAATTCTGCTCATAGAGGAAAATGATATTTCAGTCTCAAGTGATGCATCGTTATTTCAAATTATGATAATAATATACCAAATTTAAGAAGGTCAGGAAACCAAGAGCGCCTAAGATACCAAACACAGAATAAATCTAGAAAATAAAACGGCAAAAAAGAGAAAGATGATCAACCAATTTTCCCCTTAACAGATAATGTTTAAAATAAAAAACACTCAACGAAATAACTAACAAAAGAGCACTTAAAACTAATACCGATTTACTAGATATTAAAGTAGAAATTGATGAAAATTTTTCAATTTCAAATAGTGTAATTGATATTTAAAATAATGATATTCCAGATTTTCTAAAGGTAAGAAGATGAGAAAACCAAAAACGTCTAAAAAGTCAAAGATAGTATTGTTATGTGCCCACTGAGGATCAAATTATTACAGCCACATCATGGTGGGGGGGTGTACTAGACCCCCATACAAAAAATTTTAAACAAAAAGTACAGGAGACTTCAGTTATAGGGATTTTAAGAAAAATTTTATTTAATTTTTATCACGTGACAGGGGCCTTTTGAAATTATTTACGTTTAAAACCTTCTAGAACAAATTTTCGTTCTGACTTTTACTATAAAAGAAAAACCAAATTTTGGGAATATTGAGTTCCCGTCGAGCATTCATAACATCAACGTCGGTTCTTCTCCAGAAACTAACTCGTCACCATTAAGCGTCGGCGTCGTTTAGCTTTGAACCTTCATACGTGTGTCATCCATCGCGAGTGCTTACCTTGTGCGTGTGTGTCTGCTGTGAAGTGTTTTTAATCTTAATCAAATACAACTCATACGTGTAATAACCAACGCGAGTGCTAACCTTGTGCGTGTGTGTTCGCTGTGAACTGCTTCTTACAAACTCGTCACCATTAAGCGTCGGCGTCGTTTAGCTTTGAACATTCATACGTGTATCATCATCTCGAGTGCTTACCTTGTGCTTGTGTGTTCGCTGTGAAGGGTATACAACCTAACCCTACTTTAACTCACTCGTGTGTAAACCTATCGCGAGTGTGAGGTTCATAACCTACCACTACACTTTACGAACCTTTCTATATATATACTCGTATTGACCGTGTGTGTCCGTAGTCAGGAATTTTTCTACATATACGCGCATTGACCGTGTGTGTCCGTAGTCAAGACTTTTTCAATAAATACTCGTATTGGACGTGTGTGTCCGCTGCCGAGGATTTTTTCGAACTTTAACAAATACTACTGTGTATCTAGTGCGTGCTTCTTTAAACCAATACTTATGTCGTGTTAAGCCCTAGTGAGTCTTCTGTAACGCTCAGGATTATCAAAGCGAGACGTAACCTTACTCCAAGAGGGTAAGAGAACTATTTATTGGTTGTTGAATTAGAACATTGACATTGCCGCCTGGCATAAACTGTATCGCGATTGACTGATACTGTTACATTGGCTACTTATAGAATCAAAGAGCATTTATTTTATATTGTTAATGACTTATTGTATTAAACTGTTTATGTTGATGTGATGTGTAACTGAAGTAAACCGTCCAACTTTCAGGTGGTCAAGGCCAAATATACTAACATCAAACAGAGCTAGGAATTTATTCCAATATTTTTTACTAGTCCAGTCATTAATGGTGAACCCTTCCGGTTACACCGGTTGCAATTCATATAAAGCTCAAGTGCCAGTGCTATCATTTTTTAAGTTCACCTTAGACCTTCATTATAAGGTAAGTGCAAGTACTATAACTCCTTTGTTGATTAAGCAACACACCCTGAGATCAATCACATTAAGTACGACCCGGGATCGAGATCTAGTTAACACGCTGCCACTGGCGCCCAACAACTTTTTTTTAATAAACAAATTTGTGGTGGTCACTTAACTAACCCCAGCCAGTATCCAGGCACCTTCGGGGAATTTTTCCAAACACTTTCAAATCTCGTACCCCTAAGGCGTTGTCATGGCGAGCCCAACTAGGGGCCTTGCTGAATAAAGAGTTATTCAACGAATCAAAAGCTACAACAAAAAAAGAGTTACTTGCACTTCTAACTTCAAAGACTAAAACTCGACTGTCAAACGTTACGGTGCGCGTAGAACGTGTGCGTCAACCCGAAGAAGCGGTGCGTCGGCCGATTAGGAATGACTGATCCCACGTATCGACCAATCAGCGGTGACCAACTTTATATGAGCGACACTTCAACGAGCAGTTCCGAGTGTTCAACGATTACTTATTTAGACGATAAACAAACAACGAACGTCGGCCACATCCACGGACCATCTCGTGTCAGCTGGGACGCCGATTATATTAACTGTATACAACCAACACATCCCAACACGGACAACATGGATTTATCTCGTATTTCTGTGTGCCCTCCGAGTCCAGGGATGACACCCATCGTTCCAGAACGTCTTACCGACCGGCTGGATACAGAACCAATGCAAAATATTATGACGCAACATGTGCGTTCACTGGTGGAAGATGTACCAAACGTCAATCCTGATCAAAATAATGCGGTACCAACACCGATAATACGTCCCCGAGCTCAGGAAGTACCCATCATGGATGCGCCTGTGCCGCAATTTGAAGCCTTTTTCCGGCAAATGGCCGAGACAATGGCAAACACATTCAAGCAAACAATGGCAAACGCTGCACAACCAGTCAATCGACATGACCGTCTATTTAGCGCCCCAACTTTTTCAGGACTGGACCACGAAGACCCAGAAGGGTTTATTCAACAAACAGAGGAATATTTTGCTCGGCAAAATATAAAAGAAGATCGCGACAAGCTGGCAGTAATCTCGGATTTACTACGTGGCGCGGCTAAAAAATGGCACGAGCCTTATAAAACCATTTTACCCAGTTTTCGCGCCTTTGAGGAAAGGTTCTTGAATAATTTCAATTCAGTATCGCGTATCACACGCGTAATGACGGTACTGTACGGTTCGAAGCAGATTAAAGATGAACCCGTAGGCGTGTTCATTACAAAAAAAGCCAATTTGTTTCAACGAGTCGACCCCTACAAGCCTGAGGTATTACAGCTAGAAGTCATTTTGGATCAGCTGCTTCCAGACATTCGTTCGCGTCTGCGTGGGCATCAACTGCGCAGTCTGGACGAATTAACCAGCATAGCCACATTGATTGAAGCTGACCTCAGCGAAGTGGATGTCACTAAGACATTCCGCTCAACAAAACCAGCGACAGATCCCCCAGCTAGAAATATGGGCTCCAATAGGAACACTACTGGACCCCCATCTCCGTGCAGGTATTGCCCCGGAGAACAGTGGCATTTCTACAAGGACTGTCCTACAAGGCAGCAACGCTATTCCCAAGGGAATCAGCTAAATGCTAATCAAAATTACAAGGTATCGGGAAACTCCGAAGGGGCCCGGGGAGCCACAGCCTCCTTACCTCCCCCAAACGGCCCGAACACAGCTCCCAGTCAGCACTAAACGAGTCTTCCCCCCTTGGGAGGGAGAACTCGGAACCAGTTGGATCCACACCCCCTTTGCTCGGATCGCCAGCCACTAGGGAAACGCTCTACGTCGAACCTGCGATGATTCATCAATGCGGAATGGAGTCAGCAACCCAGCCACTGCCTAAGCAGTCAGTTGCACCCATCTACCCGTTGTTAGGATTGCCAGCTACTAGAGACACACTCTACGTCGGACCTGTGACGACTCCACAAGGCGGAATGGACTCAACTTCCACAATTACTAGCTTGGACCCTGTTGCTTTCACTCACCCGTTGTTAGGATTGCCAGCCAATGAAGACACACTCCACGTCGGACCAACGGCGATTCCACGATGCGGAATGGACACAGCAACCCAGCCACTGCCTAAGCAGTCCGTTGCATCCATTTACCCGTTGCTCGGAATACCCGCCACTGGAGAAACGCTTCATATGGAACCTGCGATGATTCAGCAATGCGGAGGGGAATACGCAACTAGGCCACTGCCTAGATTAACCATAAGTATTGCTGGCCATGAGTGTCAAGCACTCATCGACACCGGCGCTACTGGTAATATAATCCGATCAAGCCTAGTGCACATGGTCATCAATGACAGAGCTCATCCGACTATCACACTAGCCAACGGAGACAAAATATTATCAGTAGGAGAAACGGAGCTAGCAGTAACGATACAAGGTGTTTCTACAACACATAAGTTTTTCGTACTACCCAATCTAAGCGAGGAGGTCATGCTTGGCGGCCCATTTTTACAGCAGGAAAATGTCATCATTGACTATGCTCGACAATGTATAAAATTTGGACGACAACAACGACTGACCGCGTATTGGAATCAGGCTGTGCAAAAAACCGAAATATCACAAGAACTACATCCCGAATTGGAGATCCCAGTCGAATACGCCAGTGAACTAAAACCATTATTTCACGAATTCGCAGATCTATTCGCGGAAGTTCCAACTCAAGTTACAACATCAACAACCACTAGCTTGGAACCTATTGCTTTCACTCACCCGTTGTTAGGATTGCCAGCCAATGAAGATACACTCTACGTCGGACTAACGGCGATTCCACGATGCGGAATGGAGCCAGCAACCCAGTCACTGCCTAAGCAGTCTGTTGCATCCATTTACCCGTTGCTCGGAATACCCGCCACTGGAGAAACGCTTCATATGGAACCTGCGATGATTCAACAATGCGGAGGGGAATACGCAACTAGGCCACTGCCTAGATTAGATGACAAAATACGAAAACCACCCGATGAAAATCGGCTACTTATGCCCAAATTTACACCAACTCTGAAGGTGAATGCTGTAACTCACGCAGCCTTAATGCAATATGTATCCCGTGCACAAGGGCGTTCACGGCAGATACGATCCAATCTTGACAGATGGGAGCGGATTCGAGATGCAGAGCGAGAACCCGAAGAGGAGGAAGAGCAAGCGTTCTACGCTCATTATCTGGTACAAGACGATCTATTATGGAGGACAACTAACGAGGGAAAACGCCTTGTAGTCCCCAAAAATGCCATAACAGAAGTCATTAACCACTACCATGTTCGTGAAGCAGCTGCTCATCCAGGCATAACAAACACTCTCAGACAAATCAAGCGGGGTTATTATTGGAAGGGCATGGATACCCATGTCCGGAAACAACTCCGGGAATGCTTGGTTTGTAAGACTGTCAAGGGGAGGCAATTGCAGCCGCATGCCCCTTTTAGAGCAACATCGCCGCAACATGCATTCGAAGTACTCAGTATCGACATTCTGGGGCCCTACCAGGAAACCCATCAGCGAAAAAACCGTTATGTCATCATGGTGGAAGACATATTGACTCGGTGGACAGAAGCCTCTGTATACCCCGCAGTTAACGGACCAACGGTGGTTGGATTCTTGGAGAACTTAACAGCACGATATGGTACCCCCAGAAAGATTTTATCCGATAATGGTGGTCATTTTAAAAGCAGAGAATATGTACTCTGGTGTGCCGAACAGGGAATCAGCATACAGTACGTAGCTGCTTACCATCAACGGGCAAATCCTGTTGAACGCAAAGTACAAGATCTGAAAAAGGTGATGAAAACTTTGTTATTAAATAAACCTCCCAACACTTGGGACTTGTACGTGGCACCGGCCCTAAAAGTGATTAGGAACCGGCAAAATGCCGCTACAAAACAGACACCAGCTTGCCTGATGTTTGGCTTCGAACCCCCAGCGCCTGGCGACTGGGATACACCAGCATACTTAGCCGAGCGCGAACGTTTAGCTGGAATCTCCCCACAGGATCGCCTGGAACAGGCTCGACGAACCCAAACAGGCTATCAAGAGCGATATGCCCCACGAGACAAAGCGACCCCAATTCAGTTTCGAGAACATGACCAAGTCATGGTGAAAAACCTTCGACCTCACAAAAACACTTTTGAGCCAGCGTGGCAAGGGCCACACCCAGTCGTTCGTAAAGTCTCTGACGAGATTTACACAGTGCAAAAGGGACGACATCGCACCGATGTACATGTGGACCACTTGAGACCTGCGCCAAAGGTTCCAGAGAGGGATATTCATCATGAGACTGAAACCAGCTCCCCAGACACATCGTCTGATGAGGATCTTCCGTTACCGGAACCTCCTCCAAGCCCAATTCCAACATTGGCATCCCCCATTATAAGCCCAATTCCAACATTGGCATCCCCCATTACAAGCCCAATTCCAACATTGGCATCCCCCATTACAAGCCCAATTTCAACATTGGCATCCCCCATTACAAGCCCAATTCCAACATTGGCATCCCCCATTACAAGCCCAATTTCAACATTGGCATCCCCCATTACAAGCCCAATTTCAAAATTGGCATTACCCCTTAGAAAACCTCGCCTAGACCGAGTAACAACACGACCTGGCTCAACCTCAGAGTCAGGAACCGTAGAGTCACAATCAGAGTCATTACGTCCACTACTAAGGGAAGTAGCGCGATGTCGTCCTCAACCACAATCCGCGAGCCAAACACTTAAGTCTGGTTCGTCGGCACCTAGTCAGCCACAATCCGAGAGCCAAACACATATGTCTGGTTTGTCGGCACCTAGTCAGCCACAATCCGAAAGCCAATCGCTTAAGCCTGGTTTGTCGGCAACTAGTCAGCAACAGATGTCAGTTCCAGCACGAATGCCTATTCGGCGAAAACGACGTACTAGGATTGTCATCAAATCATCGGACTCCGAATAGTCCCCATATAATGTCGGTTACGCTAATGTCCAAATGAAATAACCGCGAGTTCTCATATTTAGTAGGGCTGACATTCTTATATAATCATTATATAGTTTAGTTCACATATTTAGTAGGGTTTAAAATTTTTTAGATCCGACCTAGAATAAGCTAATCTTAAGTTTTTCATACATTACTTTTTAAGCTCATCGATTTCTATCCAACAGCCAAGGATAGCAAACGCCATCGCCAAAAGCCAATCTCGGTGGGGGGGTGTTATGTGCCCACTGAGGATCAAATTATTACAGCCACATCATGGTGGGGGGGTGTACTAGACCCCCATACAAAAAATTTTAAACAAAAAGTACAGGAGACTTCAGTTATAGGGATTTTAAGAAAAATTTTATTTAATTTTTATCACGTGACAGGGGCCTTTTGAAATTATTTACGTTTAAAACCTTCTAGAACAAATTTTCGTTCTGACTTTTACTATAAAAGAAAAACCAAATTTTGGGAATATTGAGTTCCCGTCGAGCATTCATAACATCAACGTCGGTTCTTCTCCAGAAACTAACTCGTCACCATTAAGCGTCGGCGTCGTTTAGCTTTGAACCTTCATACGTGTGTCATCCATCGCGAGTGCTTACCTTGTGCGTGTGTGTCTGCTGTGAAGTGTTTTTAATCTTAATCAAATACAACTCATACGTGTAATAACCAACGCGAGTGCTAACCTTGTGCGTGTGTGTTCGCTGTGAACTGCTTCTTACAAACTCGTCACCATTAAGCGTCGGCGTCGTTTAGCTTTGAACATTCATACGTGTATCATCATCTCGAGTGCTTACCTTGTGCTTGTGTGTTCGCTGTGAAGGGTATACAACCTAACCCTACTTTAACTCACTCGTGTGTAAACCTATCGCGAGTGTGAGGTTCATAACCTACCACTACACTTTACGAACCTTTCTATATATATACTCGTATTGACCGTGTGTGTCCGTAGTCAGGAATTTTTCTACATATACGCGCATTGACCGTGTGTGTCCGTAGTCAAGACTTTTTCAATAAATACTCGTATTGGACGTGTGTGTCCGCTGCCGAGGATTTTTTCGAACTTTAACAAATACTACTGTGTATCTAGTGCGTGCTTCTTTAAACCAATACTTATGTCGTGTTAAGCCCTAGTGAGTCTTCTGTAACGCTCAGGATTATCAAAGCGAGACGTAACCTTACTCCAAGAGGGTAAGAGAACTATTTATTGGTTGTTGAATTAGAACATTGACATTGCCGCCTGGCATAAACTGTATCGCGATTGACTGATACTGTTACATTGGCTACTTATAGAATCAAAGAGCATTTATTTTATATTGTTAATGACTTATTGTATTAAACTGTTTATGTTGATGTGATGTGTAACTGAAGTAAACCGTCCAACTTTCAGGTGGTCAAGGCCAAATATACTAACATCAAACAGAGCTAGGAATTTATTCCAATATTTTTTACTAGTCCAGTCATTAATGGTGAACCCTTCCGGTTACACCGGTTGCAATTCATATAAAGCTCAAGTGCCAGTGCTATCATTTTTTAAGTTCACCTTAGACCTTCATTATAAGGTAAGTGCAAGTACTATAACTCCTTTGTTGATTAAGCAACACACCCTGAGATCAATCACATTAAGTACGACCCGGGATCGAGATCTAGTTAACACGCTGCCACTGGCGCCCAACAACTTTTTTTTAATAAACAAATTTGTGGTGGTCACTTAACTAACCCCAGCCAGTATCCAGGCACCTTCGGGGAATTTTTCCAAACACTTTCAAATCTCGTACCCCTAAGGCGTTGTCAGTATCATCCCGAAGAGAGAAAAAAAAGGACTAAAAAAGAGACAGACAATTCACCACCATGCTGGTATCTATTTTCCCCGGAAAAAATGTTGAAAATAAAAACAACGAATGAAACAATTAATAAAAAAACAAAATGCGTAAAACTAATGCCGACTTACTAGATATGACATAAGTTTAAGTTGTAATAGATGACTGTCTTTTTTTTGGCAAATAAAAATGCATCTGCCATCGAGACAATTATTAAACAATCTACTGCAGCAACTGAAACTACAGTATTAAAAATAAATAAGAGAGAAAGAAAACCACTTAAAATACTCTTGAAGAAACACTCCAGCTATAAAATGAAAAGCTAGAACAAAGATAGACCACAAAATTAAACCAAATGCTAATAAAAACTATATCGCAGAATGTAAAATCTAAAATTGAAATTTTTTTTTTTAAATAACAAGGAAGCATATAAACCTAATAAGGGAAAACGGCAAAAAGAAGAAATAGATGATTTCCACCATAGAGGAAATTATTGAAAATAAATAACAACAAGAGTAACGATTAACAAAAGAAGACTACTTAAAACTCATACCGGCTTAGGTACTAGATATTAAAAAAAATAAAGCTGAAATTGACGACAATCTGTCAATTTCAGTGATGTAACTGATATTCCAAATATTGATACATAATATTTCAAATTTAGAATAAAAAATGATGCATTGGAGGTTGTAATGAATGATCTATCTTTCTTAACAAAATCAATTATTTTTTTCCAAAAAACGAATCTCTACAAAAATAATCTCCCTAAAGTTGAGGGTTTGGAACAGTACGTTCTCAATTATTCTTCTTCTAAAGCTAACGAAGATAATAGCTTAACGTTTAATTTTTTCAATTTAAATTTTTTTCCGTTTCCGTTTCTGTTGTTGTTTTAATTAAAATCGACAACAGAAACATTAGCAATTTCAGATCGAAAGATTCAATTTTATCCCATTAAATATGCACAAGATATACAGGACACCATTGATGTTTGAATTAACTTCCTCTAGCTAATTTAACTAAAATTGGCAAATATAGTTCTGGCTAAGGGTATTAGCTGAGACTTGTCCAAGTTCATTAGCGTTTTCATTACCTGTTATCCCTGAGTACTCTGACACCCAAAATATTTTCACTCTGTTTTGATTTCCCAGAGCTCTTTATGCTATTCTCACCAGCTTGAATGTCATCTTCGTAGAGGCTAATACCGTTAATGCTGTCTGAATATCTGATACTAACTATCACGATCTCTTGATTCACATATGGTCTCATCGAATTTTCTAAAATTTCTGTCTAAAATACAGCGAACTGTTAACCATGGACTAGGTAATAGACATATTCCTTTCCTTGACATTTTTCCATGTATCCTTTCCTCATGTCCTGTTTTTATCTTATATTGGGCTGCATATACCAGGTTAGTCGACCTTTATATAATATTTCAGGAGCTCCTATTCGCCATTCCAACTTGCTTCACATTATGGTATCGGAACACTTTTGTGGAAATTTTCCATTTTAAAATAAATTTTCTTCTAAGTGATAAAAAGGGATGGCATTAAAAAAAGTTGTTTACAGTAAGAGTTATGTTTTGAGTTGCAATATTTCTGGATGATCTAGCAAATTTAATTTTTTGTTGACAGATTTTCTAAATTAAAATATCTTTTAAAAATGGAAGGTTAATCAGAATGAAGCGTTATGGGAAAAAATTGAGAAAAAAAATGTATACCAACAGTTCTAAAATACCTATCTTTTTACTTAATAATAATAATAAAAATTTGAAAATATCTCAAAACAAAAGTTTGCTTCTTCCTTAAATTTATGATTTTAATATTGACCCCAATTTTTATCATTCCAGTAGTTGATCCAAATAGCCTTATTACAAAAAATAGTATCCCATTTCCTGGCAACTGCGATTCAGAAAATGGGCAGTTTTCAGAACATTCAAAATTTTTTATTTTTAGGACCTAATAAACACATATCTGAAAATATGCAAGACGATTATTTAAAGCTATAGTTATTACAGTCATGTATGGCTATTTTGGTCAAACACAAAAACCACAAACACTTTGTATTTTTTCTAGACGAGTTCTAATAAAGCTATGCAATTTTTGAGAAACACGGTATACATTAGGTAACATATCCAACTACATAAATAATTACATATTTAGACAACTTCACTCTTTTGAAACCCAAGATCTGAACATGATGGATCAGATAAAGTAGCACCGGGTGGGCTAACCATGTGACTTTTTAACTGCTGAAAGTTGCTCATTAGGTAGATTTCTAAGAACACAGATCTCACCTTTTTACCCTTATACTAACAGAAATTGTCGGGTCTCTTTCTTATCGCAAAGCCTAATCTGTTGATTTAAGAGTTGTTTTACCATTGTCCTCTTTATCTGATGCCACAAAGAATTAAAAGGGATGATACTCCGATTCATAAGGCCAATAAAAGTAAATATTATTTGGAGCTGTCATGGAATCCTTAGTTTAATTTAATAATAAATTTAGTTTCTTATAACAACTAACTCATTTTGAATGACTAATAAAATGTTCGTGAATGATTTATTTGACAAAATATTTTTCTCATCCTCTGCATATTTTTCTTCTTCTAAATATTGGCATACTGGATTTATTTTTATATTTTCGGTGTCTCCCAAGATATCAATTATTGAAATTGAATTACAACGGTATTCCAATAAGCCCAATCATTTGCATCGCTTAATATTGAATCATATCCAAAATAATTAATAATATGTTCAAAACCCTGTACCTATACCAAACAATATTCAAATCCAAGACGAATTTGTGCATGTGTCGGTATATGCAAATATAGCTAGTGGTAATATTTTTCGCCAACGCAATAAAAATTAAAGAGAAACATTACGTCGGCATCATGTTGGTTGTAGGTAAAGTTTGTCATCTTTTTGCAAGTAACAACATTTCAATCGCTTGTGCTAATTTCCAAACGAATTCAGAATCATCAATCAAAATTTCATCCCAATTTGTTTTTATGTTGGAGTTCAATTAAGGTCAAGGGTCAAAAAATATATTCAATGCTTACATCGTTTTTATCTGGCACCCTATATAAAAAGGCGGATATGATTGGTCCAATTTTTTTTCGCGGTTCTACAGTTGACCCTGTACCCT